>OY747126.1:15503144-16103144 GCA_963556465.1 Berberis vulgaris | reverse complement strand
GTTTTTTTAACCTTGATACCTTCGAACTGAATTCCATTGTCGCTGGCCAATACTCTTGGGATCCCAAATCTGCAGACGATGGTTGCTCATATGAATTTTTCTATTTGGACTTGCCCTATCTTGGATAGGGCTCGATTTTAACCTACTTAGTAAAGTAGTCGACTGGCACAGGAACTTTTTGCCGGCTGATGCTGGGAGTGGTCCGACAATGTCCATCCCTCATTGAGCGAATGGCTGATGCTGGGACTTGTCATCTGCCTCTGTGGCTGGGCAGACATGTGCGTGTATGGTGCAAACCTTTGACATTTGTCACATTTACAGACATTATCTTTGGTGTCATGTTGCATCGTCGACCAATTGTACCCTAGGGTTAAAGCTTTGTGGGCGAGGGATCTCCCACTTAGATGATTTTCGCATATCCCATCGTGGATCCTTTCTAGGACATGATCTGCCTCGGAAGGTGATAAACATCGGAGCAGAGGTCTTGTCACTCATATCCTATATAACTTGTTGTTTAGGAGAGTGTACCGCGCTGCTCTATTTTTTAGTCTTCCGGCTTCGACTTTCTTGGCCGGCAGGGTTCCACTTTTGATATATTCGAGGATCCGAGTCATCCAATTCGGCAATGCTCTTGTAGCACAAACATCTCTAGGTTCTTCTTCGTCAAGGCTTGATTGCTCTTAGTATTCGATGAGACTGTCTGAGACTTCGGTGAAGGCTGAGGCTTCCTTGGCTAGCGCATCAGTTATTTTATTGTCATCTTGGGGGCATTGTAAGAGCTCGCACCTTTTTAACTCGCTTATTGCACGAAGTACCTTTTCGCGGTAGGCTATCATGCGGGGGTCTTTTGTAACGACCCAATCCATAGAGTACTATATTGTCCGCTTTGGGCTCAAGGCTTGCAAGGTTTTAAAACGCTTAATACTTTGTAGATTCACACTCATAAATATATATAGTACATCACCCACCCTCACCAAGGCGACGTGGGATTATGATCTCCCCTTTGTAGCTTGCCAACTTTGTTGGGATCCATGGGCTCTTGGGCTTCTCTCGCACCCTCTCCCTCAGGTCCTCCCACACAAGGGTATCACAGTCCACCCTCCTTGGGAGCCCAACATCCTCATTGGCACACTTACGGCTAGGTCAGGCTCTGATACCATTCTATAACGACTCGATCCACAGAGTACTATATTGTCCATTTTGGGGCCAAGGCTCGTACGGCTTTAAAACGCGTGATACTTTGTAGATCCAAACTCGTACATATATAGTACATCACTTTTCCTCACCCAGGCGATGTGGGACTATGATCTAGGGTATCACAGTCCACCCTCATTTTCCTATAGAAAAACTAAATTACCTTCGGGTTGGGTCTTGCGAAAAAATGGTGTGGTTTTGAAATGCCTAAAATAGGCTTGATATTTATCCGTAAAAAATGTGACGTGACTTTATGCACATTGATAACCCAATAGTGGCTTTTTGTTACTCATATAGTTAGGAGTATTCGGTAATGCATGCATGTATGTGATGTGTCCATACTTGGGCATGGATGATAGAGAAGTCCTCATTTATATGAGAGAGACATATGGCATGTATGTTCGACACGAAGGTGGTGCGAAAGTGGTATCGTCTAAGTGATCAATTCGTTAAAAAAAATAATAATATAATCAAGTCAAATAATTTATGGTCACTATTTTTTAAATTGACAAATACCAACTATTTTAGAAGTCATATTCATATTGTTTCTAACCCTTTTCATGCAGAATGACAAGTCCACTAATGTTTCTGCACGTTAGACTTGTCATAGTCAACATCTACAGTGTAAGAAGTAAATACATATTTACTTATTAGGATGATATGATTGCTTCATTGAGGAACTACATGTTATGTGGTTGTCCATTGTTTGTGTTTAATTTTATGTTATACTTGCTGATGTGTTGATTTTGAGATGAAGATTACTCACACCAGCTTAATTGCTGACTCAAGTGAGCTTTTGCTTCTTGGGTACATTCCATTGGAAATGTAGCCGATTAGCCTTTCAGGTTTAGAGATTCTTGGGCAGCGCCATTGGAGTTTCTTTAATGGGGCTAACATCAAAGACTTCATGGTTAGAGTTTTATATTTTTAGTTTGTTTTAATTTTCTAAACTATGTTTTAGTTGTTGCAGCTAAATGTTTATGTTATTGAATTTTTACATCCCGGGTTTTGGTGGAAACAGATAATTCTACGTGGAAATAAGGATATTCGTTTTCTTGAAAACCGGGGCGTGACATCTTTGCTATTGAAATTTCTTTTGACCTGGTTGACTACCAGCCTCGAGTCACTGTATGTCGTTAGGTGATCTATTCTGATCCCCAAGGCTAGCTTTAGGTAGGACATGAGGGCCTCATATTCGATTTCATTTTTTAAAGCGGGAAAACCGAATCTGATGGCTTTTTCGAGAGTGAGGTCGTTTGGAGAGCAGAGTATGATCCCAACTCCGCTTGTTTTTCCTGTCGATGATCCATCACAACGCAAGTTCCATCCCCGAATACTTGAATTTGGGGCTTGAAGGTTCATTTTTGGTTCTTCTCTGCCAGTGAACTCGCAATGAAGTTTGCCAGCGCTTGGGCTTTGATGGCAGTTCTTGGAGCATAGCTTATGTCGAACTGCCCGAGTTCTACTGACCATTTCACTATCCTGCCGGATAACTCTGGCTTGTGAAGTATTGTACGGAGCGGGTGCTAGGTTAGAACTGTTATAAAGTGGACCTAAGAAAAGCCTCGATTTTCTCAAGGAAACAACCAGTGCCAGGGCTAACTTCTCCAGGTTTGGGTAGTGTGCCTCTACTTCCACGAAGGTTTTGCTAGCGTAGTACACTGGTCTTTGGATTTCTCGATCATTTCGCACGAGGGTTGAGCAGACTGCGTGCTTGGAAACAAATAGGTACAAGTAGAGTGTTTTCCCTGTTGCCGACTTTGAGAGTAGCTCGGGCACCCCATGTATACTTTCAGGCTCTGAAAGGCTTGTACACACTCTTTGTCCCACGAGAATCCTTTGCTTCCTCTTCGTATTTTATAGAAGGGAAGACATTTGTCGGATGATTTAGATATAAACCTGTTGAGTGTTGCCACCTTCCTAGTTATGCTCTGAATGTCTATGATGTTGGTGGGGGGTTTCATGTCGAGAAATGCCTGAATATGTTTTTGATCAGCTTTGATTCCCCTTTTGTTCACTATGTAGCAGGAATTTTCCAAATTCAACTCCAAGCGTACAGTTTCGTGGGTTGAGTTTCATCTGATATTTTTTAGCTAGTTGAATGCTTCGGTAAGGTTTCCTATGTGGTCGGGGCTGTGGAGGCTCTTGACCAACATATCATCTATGTAGACCTCCATATTCCTACCTGTTTGTTCTTCGAACATTCGGTTTACCAGTTGTTAATATGTAGCACCTGCGTTCTTCAAACCGAACGACATTATCCTATAACAGTATATTCCTCTCTTAGTTATGAAAGAGGTTTTTTCTTGATCCGGTGGGTGCATTAATATCTGGTTGTAACCTGAGTAGGCGTCCATGAAGCTTAGGAGGTTGTGCTCAGATGTGGCGTTCACAATCTAATCGATGCGGGAAAGTGGGAAGTTGTCCTTCGAGCAAGCTTTGTTCAGGTCCGTGTAGTTTATGCATACTCTCCACTTCCCATTTTTCTTTTTCACCAAAACGGTGTTTTCCAGCAAGTCTGGGTATCGTGCTTCCTTCATCATGTCCGCGTTAAGTAGGGGTGGGCAAGAATCCTGATCTTGACCCGGACCGATATGGTACCGAACCGGATCAAATCGGGATGAATCGGTTTATATTGTTTTTATCTCGATCCCGATCCCGAATCGGTTTTCACAAATTTTGTTCCGAACCATTCGGTCCATCTCGATTACTGTAGCAAGCCCAAGCCCATGTAATCTTATCAAGTCAAAAGCCCAAGCCCAAATTTCTTACACACATCATCCCAAGCCCAAATATAATATCTCACACATAAACCAAGAGAAATCTTCCTGACTGCAGCATGAAGCAGAACAATCACAACATCAACCAGTAAAGAGACGAGAACATTGAGTGTAACACGAGTCAACAACAAGGCCACAATTGTAACGACTGTCAAAACAGAGAGAACCACGCGATCGCCAATGGTGCGGTGGAGGATGACAAGAGGCTCATCGCGCAAAAAGTAGAGGAAGAGCCAGGTTGCCATCATGATAATGAAGACTATCAAAGAGATGGGATGCTAGAGCAAGCTCAAGAAGAGGATGGTCAAGACGATGATAGCATAGTTCATGAGAAAGTAGGATATGTTGGTGCGGATTCTTGAGATGGCATCGGCGAAGCCGTGAGGGAAAGCGAAGGAGTGAAGTGGGAGAACCATTTGCTTCCATGGTCGCCGTGCTGCGAGACCTGATATCATTCTCTTTTTAGCTCGGGAGATGAATTGGAGGTTGGAGGCAGAGGATGGGTCTGGTGATGAGGAGGTTGGAATTGTGCCGTAGTTGGTCATTTTTGGTGGAGGGAGGGAGGGAGGTCCTGGATGGGAGAGCTACCTAGATTAGAATTTAAAGGAATTGGGGACGAGGGAGAGAAGAGTTTCAGGAGGTTAGGTCATATGAGTGTGTACTACAAGAACCTTGTCTACTCTTGAGAGTTGTTTAGGTACTCTTGATGTCAAGAAAGAGGGAGGGTCTTGTGATTGGGATTGGAATTGAAGAGATTGTGGTTGTGGTGGTAAGGGGGATTTTGTTGCGGTAGAGGAAGAAGGATCAGTGACAATGGTGGTGGTTGATGTGGTGGAGGAAGACGGTGGCCATCTGAAGTCGGATGATGCCATGAATGCATCCATCATTGATGCTTTATCGTTCGTCCAATGATTCATTTTCCAAAATTCATTGTCGGCACTCTATATTACGTCATTAGAAATGAAGTTTGGGTATTGATTGGAAAATCAAGTTTAGGTATTGATTGAAAAAAAGAGGTTTGTTTGGTTGCCACTTTGAGTCTGAGACGAGGTGATAAGATTTCCATATTTTGGATTCAAAAAAAAAAAATACAAAAACAAAAATCGGGTAGGCATGGTCCCGGCTCGGACTGTTCCGATTCCAAATAGTTCGGGTCCAACTGGGCCATCCCCCAAAATTTGGTTTTTTCGACCCGGACTATTGCCGGTTGACTGAACCGGGATAGGCCTCAACCCGGACCGTGCCCACCCCTAGCGTTAAGTAACCGTTGTACCTCCTCGTTTATGATCGTATTTCTCTCAGGTGTCAGGCTTCTTTTTTCTATCGTACGGTCTTCCTCGTGGGATTCACCCCCAGGCGATGAGTGATTACTGACAGGTAGATTCCCACCATTTCTCACATGGTCCAGGCGAAGATGTCTTGGTTATGTTGTAGCAGCTCTGTCAGTTGTTTCGCCAATTCTTTGCTCAAGCGAGAACCTATTTGAATGATCATATTGTTGATAGGGCTGTCGAGGTAGACCGTGATGGTTTCTTCCTCTGGTTGACCGGCGTTGGGTCTACCCCAGGGCTTACAGGAGCTTCGTCGTCCAGGATTGGTTGCTCTATCTCAGCTTCTTTGGTAAGATTGAGAGACATCTTGGCCGCAAGACTAGTTGTTAATTGAGAGTCACCTGGTCGCAGTGTCGTCATGTACTGGAATTTTCTAACAGCTGCCTGGTTGCCTCGTAAGGTACCGACTATTTGGTTTATCAGGTACTTGATGCATAGTGGAAACTGTTATTCCCATTTGGTGTAGCCAGGGTTTCCTCAAGACAACATTATATGAGGAAGGTGCATCGATCACTATGAATTCTTGAAACAAAGTTTTTGAGTCGGTGGCTCTCCCATGACTACTGTTATTGTATTTTTTCCCACTGGAAAGCATTTTTCGCTGCTGAAATCGATAATTAGAAGGTTATCAGGGGTTAGGGCTTCTTTCTTTAGCTGGATGTTGTGGAACGTGTGGAGAAATAGAACGTTAAACGAGCTTCCGGTATCCACCAAGGATCTCCTTACTTCCCAGCTTGCCAGGGAGATCCTTATTACCAGAGCTGTCGCGCCCCGATTTTCAAAGAAAACGAAAATCCCAAAATCCACGTAGGATTATCCGTTTCCCCAAAACTCGGGATGTGAAATTCAATAACAATAGAAACATTTAGCAGCAACAATAACGTAAACATGATTTAATTACTGAAACAAGTAAAAACTCTAACCAGGAAAGACTGACGTTGCTAGCCCCACTAGCGAAACTCCAGTAACGCTGCTCAAAAGTTTCTAAACCTGAAAGGCTCATCGGCTACATTCCCAAAGGAATGTACCCAAGAAGCAGAAGCTCACTTGGGTCAGCAATAAAGCTGATGTGAGTAAATCTTCATCCCAAAATCAATAAATTTGTACGCGATAACATCAAACTAAACCCAAACAATAAACAACCACACCAACAGGTAGTTCCTCAATGAGGCAAATGTGTCATGCAAGAAAAATACAGTTCAAAGAATTTAGTTCCTCAACGAGGCAATCATGTCATCATCCTAATAAGTAAATATGCATTTACTTTTACTTACACAGTAGAAGTTGACTATGACAAGTCTGACCTGCAGAAGTATTAGTGGACTTGTCATCCTGCATGAAAAGGGTTAGAAACAGTATAAACGTAATTTATTAATTAAACAGTTGTCTTCGTACAATATTTGACTTACTCATATTATTCATTTTTATTTGAATTTGATTCATTTTTAACGGATTGATCACTTAGACGATACCACATTCGCACCACCTCTGTGCCGAACATACATGCCCGTATGCATCTCTCATATAAAGGAGGACTTCTCCGTCATCCATGCCCAAGTGAGAACACATCACATACAGGCATGCATCACCGGATACTCCTAACTATATGAGTAACAAAAGTCACTTTCGGGCTATCAATGCGCATAAAGTCACGTCACATTTTTTTCGGATAAATAACAAAGCCTATCTTAGGCATAAAAATCCACCTCATTTTCGCAAGACTAACCTGAAGCTTATTTTAGTTTCTCTATAAGAAATAGGTGTCTCACCTCCGCAAGACAACCCGCAGGTTATTTAGTTTCTCTAGAAAGAGAGGGAAAATAATAAATAAAAAGAGATGTGGTAGTTCTAAGTGATACAATTCCAAGTGTTTAAATTTTCAGGAGTCAAAGTTTATCAATATCATTTATTTTTGATATTTCAATTTCCTCTCACAATGACACTTTGTCATTTATAAATCGATTCACCACAATCTCCGCCCATACTTTTGGGGAGCATTGTTGGAAACAAATTTTATATAGCAGAGCGAGGATCAAACCCATTCAATAAGAGGATTTAAGTTCCTACCAATGTGGTAACATCACACTTTCAATCATAGCTCCTTATTGAGTCTAGTTCAAGCTATAAAATAAAACATCATCACTTAATAACATCGTTCTCTATATAAAAGCCAACATATGTATATATGAAACCATACTCAAATTCTCATTATCATACATTACAACATATAGCAAAGGAGTTCATAATGTTCATCACAAGAGCATCGTTTATACCAACTCATCCTTTAAGGCAAAGTAAACACCTAGAATTCAAGACGCATAGCAATCCAAACCTTACAACATTCACACAATTCAATTCCATTAAAGTATTATCTAAAAGCAGCATTTACATCAACCTCTTAATTTATCAAACAGACTACAAAAAAAATGAGCAGGAATTCAGAGTAAAGTTTCTCACTAACCCAATTTCCACCTCTAGCAAACACACTTGTTACCAATTTTTCATACTAGAAATCAAACAAAATGATCCTAATTGACCTAGCTCCTGAATTGAATCTTCTCATTAGGGCTAAGATTGAATAACCCCATTTCAGTATTAAGTCCATAAAATCAATCAAATAAAACCTTTTAACTGAATCAAGAGTGGGAAAGAACTTAGCAAGCAAGTTGTGGCAATGCACCTAAACAAGCGAATCTTACATTATGTCACAAATCACCATCAAAATTAAATCAAGAGCCACTATGTGACAAGATCTGCTTATCAAATAAATAAATAAGGTTCTTCCTCGAGTTGTATTGATCAGTCTCCAAGGATGTAATTAAACACTCTCTTTTTGGTAAAAATATCAGATTCCATCTCAGGGAGTAAGTTTCCTCTCTTTCACTTAAATTGCTCCAAATTAAATCAGAACCCGAACTTTCTATTATTCTGTTTCACTTTCACAACCACTAGAAGATGTAACAATGACATGAGAAACACAATAATGCCTAGAAGCGCACTTGTCAAGCATAAGCAACACCTCTCTCGCAGTTTATTTCCTCTTCCAAATTGAAAGTTTGGACTTCACTATCTAAATAATAGGTCTGACAAACCTTGAAATTCAGATGACATCTCAGGAAAAATTCCCATCATTCACTCATATCCTCACAAAGGCTATATATTCTAACCTGATATTTCTATCTTATTTTTAATGATATGAGAAGCACAAGATTGCCTGGAAGAGCATTCAAAAACCACAAATCCAATTAATTTTATAATTGAACGACACAAACCAAACTCCAATTAACTTTATGTGTAGATAAACCAATCATCAATTGAATCCTAATTCTCAAATCCCAAATTGGAGTGAAAGAAACAAGCCATCGTCAACAATATAATCATTATAATCAAAGATGAAATGCGGGTCCAAAGATAAGGTTTTTTTTTATCAAACAAATAAACAGATATAAAGATGAATGATCAACCACTTTTAGCAGAAGTCTGAAATTGGTCTTGGGTGTTAATTGCCAAAGTAGCATTCTCAGAGCAATAGACAAGGAACAACAAACATTCAAATTGCTTGAAAGGGAGCCCAACAAGTTTAAAATCAACCATACAACTAACTGACACACCTGAGGGTCGATTGTTCACAGCTGTGACAAGTCATGAAAGTATTTGAATTATGAGTTAGAAAAAACCGTCTGTATAACATTTAATGATAGAATACAAGGCCCAAAGACATGTTCCTAGCTAAATAGATCAGAAAGAAAGCTTCGTCAACTTCGCCATTGAAAAAGTAAAGGAGACCAGTGAAATGTTTTTGTGACATTTCTTCAGAAACTTCTAATTCAATCAGTTCTAAATGGAGTATTGCCTTAATTGTTTGTGTAGGCACCAATGAAAATGAAGAAACCAAAACATGATGAAATGGGAAAGGAGGAAAAACTCACTAAATTAGATCAAATTTTCTCAATTCATCCAAAATCAAACCAAACCCACAATCCAAAATCATCAAATACACACAAATACATGTCATCACACCACCAAACCAAAATCCAAAACATAACCACACATCCTAACAACAAAACTCACAAACCCCATCATCAAATCCTAAAAAAAATCACTAATTCAGTCTAGAAACAAGAGAGAAGAAAACAAGGATTGCGAGATACGAGGAATGAAAAAAAAAACTCACCTGATGAAATCGCAGATGATTGCGCAACAGATCCATCCTTGACGAACACCCTACGATACACCAATCCATCACCGTTAGTCGTCATCGTCAACGACGGTCAAAGCCATCGCCTCCTTCCATTCTTTTGTTATCTCTATGTCTCTCTTGCGATTGGTTCCTGGCACTGAAATCAAACGAGAAGAAAATGGAAAATTGAAGAAAGAGAAAGGAAAAATAGAGGAAGGTTGGGCCAATAGGGGCTGCTCAACGCAAGGTCATAGCCGGGTTTGTGGCTAGAGAAGAGGAGATGCAGAAAAATAAGAACACGCGGGGAAGGGAGTTAGAAAAGAGGTTTCTCTCTTTAAGGTGGGTGGTTATCCGCCCCCACTGAAATTTCGAAGGCACCCACTCTTTAAACACACTAAATAAAATCCTAAAATTTGAAATTTAAATTAAATTAAATGTAACTCTATTTTATTTAATTCAAATTAAAATAAATTAGTTTTATGAAATTTAGGGGTGTTACAAGAGCGTCATTATTCGGGAGTTGGACGCCCTGGAGGTCTTCGTTTGTAAAGGCTAGCGGCATAGGACAATCATGTCTTTGGGCATGCGACGTTTGTCACTTGTCGCGTATCGCTTGGACCCTCATCTCTCTGAGAGCTCTTTTCCTGGATATGTTTGATAGTTCAGACTCGGAATGAGCCCCATGAAGTACGTGTATCGTGCCTATCGATTCACCTCTTACCCTTTTGTCGAAGGATTTACCCTGGTGGTCCGTTCCTTCTCTAGGACGGTTTACCTTTGTGTTTCCTTCACCAAGTCCGCCATATTTGCTGGTGGGTCCAGAGTTAGGAAGTTATAGAACTTGTTGTTCCTCAGTGCATCGGTGAAGACCGCGACGGTTGTTGTGTTGTTCCACACGTTGACAAAAGTCAGATCACTACTTAAGCGCATGACATGCGTTTCAGTGTCTCGTCAGGCTTTTGCTTCATCAACTTGAACGTCTTCATCGTTAGCAGGATTTGTTGTATATAAGATGATCTTAGATCTGTCACGGGGTCCGTAATCATTGCTTTTGTTATGGGAGCCTGAGTCTGCTGCCCATGCGTTGTCAGCACCGCTGAAAGTGGTGGAGTAGCGCCAGTCTGAGCGTTTGATGTGTCCCCTTGTTCTTTATTGTTGCGTCATCTGATGGTCACCATCTTCTTGTATTCTGAAGAGAGATAATGCCACTGAATGGTTATGAACTTTGTCGTCCCCATGGATGATGCCAAAGTGATGCATTCAATTTTTGCTGCCTGTTTTGACCTGGACCCGCTAACTTGCACAAGGAACACACGTGAGCCACGGACCACCGTTGTGGTGGCCGATGGTATTCTGATGCTAAAGTCAGACAGAGATCTTAGGAACGCGTAATGTTGTAAACAACGAATTTGTTGTGTACCTTAGCTTACTAACCTCATGTCTTATTTATAGTGCTGGAGTCCTGGTTCGACCAGGCCATCAGTGGCGTAGTTTAAGGAAGAAGATTTTCGCAGAGATCCTTCTCCAATTAGGAGTTGTGATGTGAAGGGAAGTTTTCCTGTTAGGCTTATGCTCCTAGATACGCGGGAGATAGTTCTCAATCAGACTGTTGTCCATAGACAAAAGTTTCCATGTGCGATGTATACTCTGGTACTTGCTTCCCAGTTGGAAGCAAATTATTGTCGTCTTGCCTATCCGAAGTTGATTATCGATATACTTTCCTTAACAGGGCTTACGGGTATTAAGGATAGTTGTGAGACGTGTGGGCTTAGCAGGATGTAATGATTTGCGTCCGTCTGGCGGACTGCATTGTACAGACTTAGAACCGCTTGGGCCTGTTCTTTCTCGAGATCATCACGACACGTGTACATCATAGGAGAGAGGACATTTCGATGTATCATCACTTCCAATTTGCAGGATTGGTCCTAAAAAGGTCTCAATGATTATAATTTCTTATTATCCGCTTTGGAACACCTTTTTCGCCTCAACAGGTTGCTCATGGAACCTTCTCATGCCTTCAATCATCTCATCCAACAAAATGAATTGCATGGTTAACAATATGAAAGAACCACCATGATTCACACACTTCTTGACAATAGCTTCCCTTTTATCCCCGTCACCAATTCCTTTTAGATCAATAACTGGGAACTCCAAACCAACACCCTTGCCATATGACTCCTTTGGTAGGCTCTTTGGTGGATGAATAAAAAATCTAGTTTCAGAGAGTTTTTAGGTGCTGAAATAGGAAGGCGGTGGGCTGAAACAGAGAGGCATGGAAGGGACCCAGATATTAGGGGTGGTGTTGTCACGGGTGGACGGAGATGGGGAGGAAGAGGAAGTGGCGGTGTTGGCTAGAAAGTTCAATCATAGTGAGGGAAAAAGAAAGGAAGGATGAGGAGGTGGGTTGGGGAAGAAGATGGTTTTTTTAATTAAATAATTGTGGGATTTTCATCGAGATATGCTTATTGTTTCCATTGGACCTTTTGATTTTCTTTGAGATACAAAACATTGAATCTTAGCCTTCAATTATAAAGGGTATTTTTGGTCATTTAAATATGGACATTTTGAAAATAGACAGTCAACAAATGTGGACAACTATCCTGTGGAGGGACTGAAATACCGATTTATTCTAGGATTAATCTCATATTAGCTATTTATTATAGGGAAACCAAATGTGCCTTACGTGGTAGAAGGGAGAGGAGCAAGTGGGTGAAAATAGCACTCGCTCCGTTAAGGATGAGGAACAACATTCCCAAACAGCCAAAAAATCGTGGAGAATCATCATATCATATTATGGCTTCTCCCTCGAACCCCCTATCCTTTCGCTCACTTTCACCTTCACCTTCACCTTCACCTTCTCTTCCAACTCTTCCCTCTTCTCATTCTCTCTCCAAACCTTCCCTTTCAAATCTCCCGCGTTTCCAACCTCCCCGAACCACACTGAACCGTCCTTCCCGGTTCATCTGCTCCTCCTCCGCCAGCCCGACCGGGTTCTTCACCAAGCTCGGCCGTCTCATCAAAGAGAAAGCCAAGAGCGATGTCGAGAAGATCTTCTCTGGTTTCTCTAAAACCAGAGACAATCTCGCTGTCATCGATGAGCTCCTCCTTTACTGGAACCTCTCTGATACTGATCGTGTGTTGGACGAGCTCGAAGAGGTTATATTTAAGTTTCAATCTTTTCACTCTACTTGCTTTGAATTCTGTGTTTTTCTTGCATTTCCCCAAATTTTGAATCAGTTTCATCAAGTAAGGTTTGAATCTGTAATACCCATTGCATTGCAGGCTTTGTTGGTTTCTGACTTTGGGCCGAAAATTACAATAAAGATTGTGGAGAGTTTGAGAGAGGATATTTTAGCGGGAAAGCTGAAATCAGGGAGTGAAATTAAGGTAATGGGGTTTTTAATTATACGCTTAGAAGGATTCAGTTAGGTGAATTTGATGGAAATGGTTATGCTTGGGTGCTTTGTTTTGATAGGATGCTTTGAAAAAATTTGTGCTTGATTTGTTGACTAGCAAGTCTGGGAAGACTGAGCTTCAGCTTGGTTTCAGGTTTGTTCTTTAAGTGAAAACTTTTGGTGATTTATTAGTAGTGGAAGTTGGATTTTCAGTGATTAAGAGTAATTTTTTGGGTTAATGAAGGAAACCGGCTGTAATCATGATTGTTGGTGTTAATGGAGGTGGAAAGACAACTTCTCTAGGTGACGATTCAGAACTCGAGATTTTGTGATGAATAAATTCTTTAGAAGTGTTTGAAACCAAAGCCAACTTATCTATGTGTCCATTCTTCTGCATTGCTTGTAAAGAGTAAGAATTTGTTGGTTTAACCCTTGCAGGAAAGCTCGCTTATAGATTAAAGAACGAAGGTGTAAAGGTCAGATACTCTTATGTGAATGTTTGTTTACTCTCTTAGGCTACTTGTTCTTTGTAATGTATCATGTCATGCATCCCTCTAGTTATACTGTAGTTCATACATGGTGGTGCCCAATGTAAACTAAACTGTGAGGTACCATGACTTATGAAGTCACCAACAAAGTTCATAGAACTACATTACACAACCCTGTATTTTCCCAGAGTACTTTATGAATTCTAAGAACAGAGCGATACAATATGCCCTTGTTGTTATGTTTATGAAGTAGTTAGGTTATGGATCTTTTTTTTGGGCCATTGGAGAGCTTTGCCTTTTTTTTTATATAAGGTGTAAATTTTAGGACGACTTCTTTGTTATATTTTTGATTGCCCAACTTATATTTGAGTGCCAGATATTAATGGCAGCAGGTGACACGTTTAGAGCAGCTGCTGGTGATCAGTTAGAAATTTGGGCAGCGAGAACTGGGTCTGATATAGTTATGGGTGAAGGAGAGGATGCCAAAGCATCATCAGGTAGTCAACTGAGTTACAGGAGTTCAATGATATTCTTTTGCAAAGAGCTGGATTCCTGTTTTAGGTGTAGAAAAATTTCATTTAAATTGGTTTCTTGATAGTTCTTTCGCAGGCTGTAAAAAGAGGGAAACAAGAGGGTTTTGATCTAGTTTTATGTGACACATCTGGACGTAAGTGTAGAAAGCTTCAATTGATTTCATTTATTTTCTATTACCATTTCTTTCTTAGGCATGATTTTTATCGTAATAGAAAGTTATTCTATTAGGTCTACACACCAATTACAGCTTGATGGAAGAGTTGGTTACATGCAAGAAAACGGTTGGCAAAATTGTTGCCGGTGCACCAAATGTAAGACTAATTGTTCTGCTAATCTTTATTTTTACTTGAAGCACTAAATTTGTCATAATCCATCTTTTGGTGCAATGTACTACCATCTAAAAATAAATTCATTAATGACTGGACGAAACCAAGAATTAATCCCCGTTTTGCGGAAACTAACTCATCCTTTAAGTATTTCTGCGCTTAAGTTAGGAGCTAGACTACCTGTCACAAATAAGCTGTTATCCTCATTAGTTTCACACGAAACAAAATCCCTTCATATTAGTTTCACAGACAGGGCAATCAAGAGAGGGTAATGAATAATTATTAGATGCTGTCCATATGCCATAAAAGAACTGTAAGAACACAATTGAGGATTATAATCAAGGAGTGCAGTTGCAGAACAAAAAGAGCAATTGCTAGACAGTTTTATACTGATTATAAACTACATTTTATGATTTCCATTAACAGTGGAGGGTTGGATAATGCCTTACTTTATTTTATTTATTTATTTCCATTTTTTGAGCTTTTTCATTTTCAATTATTGATTTACTTATTGTTCCTTTTTCTTTTTAAGTTAGGGATGGCAACGGGGCGGATTTGGGCAAATCCGTCTCCGTCCCGTGTAACCGTCCATCCTCTCCTTGTGATACTTATCAACAACACCATCAAATCCCACCACCAACGACCACCCTCCTCCCTTGGCTCACCAAAGTGCGACGCCACTTCCGCCACCACATCTCATTTTCTCCAGCTCTACTACCCCATACTTCCATTTGCTCCCAAATTCAACCAACTCACACTCCCCCATTTCAAACCAATCAAATCATGCCTCAAACACAAAGATTCAAACAACCCCATCACCAGAACCACCACCACCACCACCACTTCCATCCCCACTCGCCCAAAGAGAAAATAAGTCCCAAGGAATGAAAGTTCAGAGACGGAAGAACTTATTTGTGTGCTATTGAAGAATGATAGTGACAAAAGGCCCTTGATTTCAACATTAAACAAGCACATCAAGTTCATCAGGAGCATTATTTTCTCTTGTTTGAAGAGCTTGGGAAGAAAGATAGTTGGCTTCAATGCCTTGAGGTTTGATTTTTTCTCAAATTCAACCAACGCACGCTTCTCCACTTCAAACCAATCCCATCATGTCTTAAACATAGAGGATATTTGTTTTTTTTCAAGTGGTTAGAAGCTAACTTTTAACTGGAGTTAGAAGTTCTGAACGAGCTTCTGAATGAATTGTTTGTTTTGCTTCTGAATGAGCTGCTAATTAGAAGATATAAAATTAAATGGTGTTTGTTTTTAGGTGCTAACTTAATTTTTTTTTACATTATTGCCCACCATCACAACTCCCACCGCCCACCACAAACCACCAACATTAACCTCCTTCTCCACTTGTTTTCTCTCCTCCAAATACCATTGAGATCACTTTCCACCACTACTAGAAACCACCCATATCCTTCTTCATTCCTCATACATTTTCAATAGATAGGAAGAAAACGAGAAAAATGAATAGGAGCAAAAGGAGGAGGGTGGTGGTGGCATTGCTCGCATGATAAAGAGGACATAGTGAAAAGAATGGATGGTTGGTAGAGGAGAGTGGTAGTACTAGCAATCATTATGAATTTATTGTGAGGTTAGTATTATAATGAATTTTTACTAAGCACTCAATGCTAAGTGATCAGCACTATGGGGATGCTTACTCCAATCACAACTTCAACTTCTGATCAAATCAAAACTAAAAAAAAAAAAACCTCTAAACAAGGTGTCTCACTTCTTATTAAGACTTTTGACTCTATTCAGAAGTAAAAACAAACACCTTCATAGAGATTAAAACAACCCATCACCATAACCACCACCACCACTTCTATCCAAGCTTTGGCTTCATCTGCTCCCGCTGTAGTCCCACCACCAGTTGAGCCATAGGAGGAAGTTGCTACTGGCTTCAGTTGCAACCAGAGTGATCTCTCTGTGTAAGAAGAAGAGACGATGGTGGGCAGCAGAGGAAATGACGGTGGCTGGTGATGGTCTTGGTGGAGGCGTGGAGCGTCAGAGGCGAGGGGTTCTCTGTGATGCGATTGAGAGAAAAGAGGGAATTAGGGATATGATTTAGGGCTTTTATGATATAAGGTATTTTAGTAATAACCTATATATAAAAGGATTTATGCGGGGCGGATATGGCCAAATTTGTATCCGCTCGAATCCGTGATGGATACAATTTGGATCCCCGAATCCACCCCGAAATCCGTTTAGGAAAACCCATATCCGCCACATCGGGGTGGGGCAGGTATCCATGTAAATCCATCACATTGCCAACCCTATTTTAAGTCTTCATGGTTCATATGTATGAATGTGCGCCTTGTATATTATAGATATGAGTTGCGACGTCTTTTATGGCAGAGATGTGTTGACACTTGAAAATGAGTTATTAGCAAGCGAACGAGATATGGCAGATCAGATGTGATCAGCAGCCGAGTTTAATCTTAGCATTAAAAATAGTTTGTGCTTTTACATCATCACTTAATTCAAAGGCATTTAACTGCCGAAGGCTGCTTGGACTTGGCACCAATTAAGTGAGTCTTCCGTGGTATCTTAGAAAAAAATTTGATCTTAATTGTTGTTTAGAGTAAGTTACACCTTGGCACAATTTTTTAAGCTTGGTGGATGTGGCAGCTGTTCGACTACGGAATTAGGAGACCCTCTCATATTGAGGGGTCTTCTGCTGAAGTCGAGTTTTCTTGTTTAAGGTGCATATGACCATGTTTCTTCTCTTGAATTAACTATGTCAGGAGCATGTTTGCTACTTCCACGAGGAGAATTTTATGTTATTACCTGTGTTCCATATGCAGTCTGTTATTGTAGCTACTGTGATATAGGAAAGTTTAGTGTCTGATGATAATCATGGAAAGTTTTCTGATACATTGTTATCTTTAACATCTTTGCAGGAGATCTTGCTAGTTTTGGATGGGACAACTGGTTTAAATATGCTCCCACAAGCGAGAGAGTTCAATGAAGTAATCTATCCTGTCATACTATAAACTCTATTCTTGTCTTACATATTGTAGTTTTGTGATGTCTGTGGCCTGCCGGTATGAGGAGCAGTTATCATGTATCAAATGAGATGTTCATTCTGTTTCTTTGTATGAATGAGCCATCAAGATCTCATCACATCATGATATTGAAGCACACCGGCAGATGATTTATTGGTCAACTTTTCGGTTTAGATTTAAAGTATTACTTGTGTCAGATCTTTCTATCACTTCTGTAAATTGTTGTTTATTACCATTTTAACGACAATCCTGAGCATGCAATTTGGACTTTGTCTGAGTTTTTTATGATCCAAACTTCTGTGACAGGTGGTTGGAATCACAGGTTTAATTTTGACAAAGCTGGATGGATCAGCCAGAGGTGGCTGTGTGGTATGCTTGAAGCACCAACTTTTTGTGTGCTTTTAGTTGTTCTCAGTTGTGTTAATTTTTTTTTATTTTTTTCTTCCTTTCATTCAGTAATAGAAGTTATGCTTCCTTAGTATTTTTATTAAAATGCTGAGAAAGTCATGTCATGCTATTCACAGGTCAGTGTAGTTGATGAACTTGGTATCCCTGTAAAGTTTGTGGGTGTTGGTGAAGGAGTGGAAGATCTCCAACCATTTGATGCTGAGGCTTTTGTCAATGCCATTTTCTCTTGAGCTGTCACAAGATCCATATGGCCATTATGATTCTTTGTTGATTGCCTTGTAATATGCGATGTTAATCCTAGACTTGCTCGGTTCAAGTAAAAAAGGGTTGTAACTGCATAATGGGAGAGTTTCCTTTTTCAAGAGGTCGTGTCAAGACCCTTCCTAATAAATGGAAGGCAAGAGCCTATCAAATTTTGGGAAATCTCGTCTCCCTCCGTTGTAATTAGCAGTTGCAATTGTCACTGTACCACTACCACCGATAGACTCACTGCACTCATAACGTATCTTGTGAACTAAGACAATTTGTAAAGTTAAGTGTGTTTAATTCCGGATAAGATTAGAATGCTTGGTCATTAACACAGGTTGGTGTTGCAATTGATAAGCTTAAAGATACAAGAAATGGCAATTGCAGCTGCTCTGGCTGCTTCGCATTACATAGTTTGTAACATGGGCCTTAGTCTGGCAGCAACTCAAAACATTTCACCCACATTATCAATTCAGAAATTCTAATTGTCGAGGAAACCAGCGAGGGAGGACCCTCCATCCCCCTCGCGATGCGTGCAGGGGATGGGAGGCATGCATCGCGAGGGGGATGGAGGGTCCTCCCTCCCTCGCCAGTTAGCCTCTCTCTTATCAATTAGTTTACTCGCAAAAATACTCAGTTTAAAGAAGAAAAACACGGATCGATGGGGGCTCATGCGCACAAAGCACAGGAGCCCCTCATGTGCACCAATCTGAACCGTTAGATCTATTGGACAGCTCAGATTCATGGACTTCAAAATTTTTAATTTCAAAGTTTAGAGCAAAGGGATTGAGCTCATCCCCACTCTTCGTTGATTTCCAAACCTCATCTCCACTGGTTTCGACTGAGAAGAAAAGGAGAGAAACGCAATTCTTTTTTGAGGAAAGAAACCATCATCCCTTCAAGCTCTATCTTTCTCGAAGCTAGGGTTTTGACTCTACTCTCTACTTTCCCTTCAAGCATTCTCTCTTTTGAAGCTAGGGTTTCGACTGAAGAGAAGAATCCCAAGGGTTTTGAAGAAATCTCAAGGGTTTCAGCTGAAGAGAATAAATCTTCAAGGGTTTTGAAGAAAAGGCAGTAAAGAAGCATCTAGGGTTTCGGAGATCTAGGTTCAATTCTTTCCCAACTCCAACTGGAGTTCTAGGGTTTCGACTTAGAAGAAAAGGAGGTAATTTTTTTTTAATGTTATTGTCTCATCTTGCCTTCTAAACTCTATTTCCTTCATTTATAACAAGGGTTGCTCATGTTGGAGTTAACTGGTGAATAAGTTCTGGGTGTACTATAAATGAGGGATCAGGCCAACATATATCCATTTTTTTTTACCACTCATTGTTTTAGTTGGTTGATTTTACAAAACTTTTAGTGATGGTATCTGGGGAGATCCAACAAAAACACTATAAATCACCCAAGAACGATGAAGAAGGGAGGTTAAAGGTGACATTCAAACATCAGCTTCCATAGATAAACATAAGTTTAAGACTATACTGAGAGCTTCTATTGTAATTTTATCCATATTTTGGTTAGAACAATTTTATCCAACTTTCATACAAACCCATTGGAAAATTTTGTTAGAACAATTTTAATCCATCTTTCGGTTCTTTTTATTAAAATTCCCCATGATAAAGCAATGACAATTCAACGCTTAGGCTTCGCTTGGTTTTTGCAGTTTCACATGTTTCTCCCTATTTTTCATTTTTAACAAATTCGATGTTTTACTACTTCTACAAAGTTTCTATTTAGATTGTGTTGAATGTTTTGGTATGGTTATGTGTTGGATTATTATTATCCTTGAATTGTTATTATTATTCTTGAATTGTTTGCTTCTTAGTTTAAATTGGGCTTTTAACGCAGAAATGGCATACAAAGCCTATGTTGTTTATTGCGTCCGTAGACCAGGAGTATACATGACTTGGCCAAGTTGTTTATCACAAGTAGATGGGTATAAGGGTAGTATGTACAAGGGTTTCACATCAGCTGAAGAAGCATATGAAAATTACAGTCTATGGATGCGCCCAGAAGAGGTGAGAAGAGAGCATCAGTCAAGAAAAGACCACGACGAAGATATGAAACCCAATCAACCAAACCACGTTCGCGAGCATAGTAGTGAAGAAACTCATGATCAAATACATGAAACCCAAGTCAACGATCCCTGGGCTTTTACAAGAGATTTGATGAATGCTATGTTAGTGTTAATTATAATGATTCTTGTACTTGTTTTTTTTAAGCTTTTGAGTGAATGATATGTGAGGTTTTATTTTGTAATGTACATATGATTAGATTTTGTAATGAACTTCTATTATGTAATGAAATTATTGGCGTTTGAATGGTTCTCTATTTGGTGTAGGAGTAGTTGCTCCAAGTATGTGTAAAAAAGCTTTTGAGTAGTTGCAGGTATTATGGTGTTGGCGTTTCATTGAATGGTTCTCTATTTGAGTAGTTGCAGGCTTTATGGTGTTTCATTCATTTGGTTCTCTATTATGAAATGAAATTACAAGTTGGAAGTGGCGTATGTAGTTACAAGTTTGAAGTGGCAAGATTATGTAGTTATAGGTTTAAATAAGTGTGAGACTTTAGTTTCAGTTGCTGTATGTAGTCCCGAATGTGGCAAGAGTTGGTCTTAGTTATTTATGACCATGTCATGCACCAATAGATGATCAATTGTATTAGTAGCATTTTTATAATTGACAAGTTCATTAAAAAAACAACAACATTTGAATCCATTGCAGGTTTCTTTATTCCAATGGTAGGCAGTGAGATTCCCTGAACTTGAGCATATGCAAGAAGAAAACCAAATTAATTTCGTACAAATTACAATTTCCTGATGGAGAGAAAATGAACAGGGCCAAAGGCTGCAACTAAACAAGTAAAGACATTACAATTGGCGAAGCATGATACAGACTTTGATCAAACATAACTAAGAAGTACTTAAACACAATACAAAACAAGTAAAAGAAACTACAACATGACTGCAGTTTTTTCATTTCTTTATTCAACGGCTCCACAAGATGCATGCTTACTTCAAAGTCCCTCTCTGTTCATGTAGAACTTCCAATGAATTCTACAGAGCATAATAACACTGTTTAGGGAGGAAAGAAAAATATTCAATTGCATAGGTAAAACAATGCTACATTGGGAGAGTCTAAAAACACATTTCACTTCCTAATAATGATCTGGAGTACCAAAGCCTACTGTATTTCTTCCATGTCTGTCTATAACCCAGAATGGAGATGGTAGAAATACAAACAATTCACTGCAGAGCTTAACAAATAATTCACTGCAAAGCTATACAGAGCTTAACAAATAATTCCAGCAATTAATATAGCAAAAACATTTTACATCAAACCAAAAGGAAGAGTCGTTCCTTCTATAGAGTCGTTACTTCCCAAACTCAAACTCAAGCTCAAACCCTCACCCGGGTGTGCTTGATTTGGAGGTTGAAATGGTACATTGACATTGCATACACCTTCTCCATCAACATTAAAGTTTGTGTTATCACCCTACAAGAAAATATACACATAATTATATAAGTGTGACAATTGGAAATATACATTTAGTTAGTATGAATTAAAGCAAGATTACCTTGGAGGACGAGGTATTTCTTCTCTTAGCCTTTCCTATACGTATCTCATGTAGAGGTTTCATTCGTTTTGAACCTTTTCGGCCTTCTTTTTCTTCAAACCTTTCATATTTCCCATTTGGAGCACACTTTTTTGCTTCAAAGCTTCTTGGGTGCAATGTCATTGTTCATGATGACCTCTTGATGCAACCTTGTATATTAATTTATAAATCTCTCCATTTTGGCACGTGTGTCCTTATTTATCGAAGTTTGAAATATCATTCATAGAAGATATGATTGGATCCTACGAACCCAATCACTTACATTTTCTTCCGTACTTGAACTCACTTCATTTGATACACGTTTACCTTTCACTCCCCTTGTCCATCTATCTAATATGTATATTTTTGAAATTTCCATGATATCAAGTCGGTCAAACACTTTCAAAACATGACAACACAATATTCCCTTTGTCTCAAATTTCATTCAATTACAATTTCCCACATTCAAGCTAGGGTCACAAAATACCTTAAATTCCTTCTCTTTTGTATCATGAAAAACAACAATGTACTCGTGTTTATTTTGATCTTCCTTTTTTTTATCAAAGCCATTGATGCAAGATCAAATTCTTCATGGAAAAGTTTGAAAATTGAAGGTGTGTAGATTTGTGAGGCTTGTTTCAACAAAGGGGATCTAGATAATCCCAATGTAGGCACTTTTTGCCTTGCAAAAAATTCAACCTCCAACTCATTATTCCTCTTTTGCTCTAATACCCTATCAAAATGTTTGAAAAAACATGACATGTTCAAGTCGGATTTCAAGTGATCTTTCAAGTCACTATTGAACGATTCACTTAGTTGTGTACTTTGCATCCCTAAGGCTATTGTGTTTTTCATATAACACTTAGCTCATTTATCCTTTAAAGCATATATGCGACCCAACCATTTATTCTCTTTTAAGTCAAAATCATGAAGCATTTTTTGCCAATTGACTTCAAATTCAACCTCATCCAAGTACTCAAACATACACCTTTTAAACTCTTTCAGAAAACCAACATTTTTGTTCTTCATGTGGCCTCCCAAATGCTTGATTCCATTTTGCATTATGTGCCAAGTGCACAACCCATGATATGTTTCTGGCCATCCTGTAGCTAAAGCATTTCCTATTGCAGCATCTTGGTCAGTGAAGATGGTACGTGGTCTCTTACCACCATGTGCCTTCACAAAAGTTTCAAAAAGCCACAGAAATGACTCAATGGTCTCATCATATAAAAATGTTGCACCAAGAATCACAATTTTTATTAAATCCAGTGAACACTCCCAAAGGTCTAAATTCTCTATTAGTGCCAAAAGTTGTAACATTTATCAAATGTTACCACATCACCAAAGTCTGCATAATCTGCAAGCATTTTAGAATCTGCCCAAAATATATTAGTAACTAAATCATCACTATCCAGCTAGAATGAATAATAAAATGATGCATTTTTTGAGTTTTGTTGTTCAAAGTACCGTAGAATACCTCCAAGCTCTCCATTGACCATATCTTTCTATCTCATTGATCTTAGGTAAGTTTTTTTTTATCTTCTAATAGAAACCCAAGATTACCTCTACCTCCTGCTTCCCTACTCAACAGTTTTTGTGTAGCCTTAGGAGTTATACATGAGTCAGAAGCCAATTCAATCGCTAAGGCTTGTGATATGTTTACCTCCCTATGCGACCTTAGCATATGGGTTGTCTCATTGGGCTCCAAATCATGATTGTGAGTGGTACTGAATTCTTTGACTCTGTATTTGCCAGTCACTCTATCGAAACCCAGTTTGAACATTACTTTGCAGTCAGTTCTAACATCCCATCTTTGTTGAGTGACAACACCTTTTTGTGGGTGTTTTTCTCTCTTGAGACCATGCTTACAATTAACATACACTGCATTGATAATTATCTTATCTATTCTACTCTTATTCAAGTACTCCTTCCTAACTCCAAAGCCCATTTTTTCCCATAAATTTTCTAATATTCCCAACTACATTCTAATGAATCAAACATCATGCCCACACTTGGATCATCAACATCCATAGCATCCATACCAACTAACACAAATATTATGCATATTGCAAAATTGCTCTCATCAATAATAAATTGTTACACATATAATCAAAACATCACAAAAATTCGAACAGGTTGCATAAGAAGGTTCTTCTATAATTTCTTTCTCATCAATAATAAATTCTTTCTATAAGCAGGTTACATATAGTCAAAACATCACAAAATTGCTCTCATATTGTAAAATGTTGAAAACAAGTTCATCAAGTTTGTTATACAACTAGAAATCGGGAAAAATCTATCATGAGGGTTTCAAGTTTTAGCAATCACATTTTGAAAGAGATTATAGAGCAAGATACATTTAAAGGATACCACTGCAAACTGGAAGGTTGTTAACGGTGTAACTTTCAATTAGCTACATTGTTACCAAAAAAAAAAAAAAATTCCACAAGCATATTCAATTTTGCCAGGATCATGCACAATCTAACTTAATTCTCCTTTATTTATGGTGAGGATGATGTGGTAAACGAAGACCTTGCAACACCCATACGTTTTAGCTTATAACCACTAGGAAAACAGTCCATTCAATGGCTATCAAGCCTCTTATTATATGGAGGGAATGTCATCAAAGTGCAACATTATTGCAGAACATACAAAAGACTCACAGATGAAACAAGATCTATTTTCCCTACAAAGTTCATAGAGGATCTAATTATCGTGCTGATAAACAAAAAACTTGTTTCGTCGCCGAATCTCGAGCAAGAGGGAGGAAGAGAAGGGGGTGGGTGTAGGTCGGTGTTTGCAACTTGAATCGATGCCAAAACTCGAGCAAGAGGGAGGAAGAGAATGTCTTCTTCACGGTCCTATTTCAGGCCCTTCATCCCTCCAAAACCTTTTCATTCCCCCTTTTTGATATTTGTTGAAATTTATTTTTTCAAATCCATGAATCTGATCCGTCCAATAGATCTAACGGTTCAGATTGGTGCACATGAGGGGGTCCTGTGCTTTGTGCGCATGAGTCTCCTCGATTCGAAAAACACATACTACTCGAGATTCGTGAACGAATTGCATCTGAGACTGACCAAGAATCTCAGCCAATTGAAAAACCAGCATCTCAAACAAGGCCCCTTCATAAACGGACCCCATTGGAAGCAACGATCGAGAACCTCCATCTCTCTTCTCGGGATCCTCACCACTATCATTCGCCATAGTTTGAGCAGGAAGAAACGCCACAACGGACGCCAACGAAATAGCAGATCCCGTTTCAGGTTGGGCCGTAACAATCAACACATGAGCATCGTTGGATCTTGCAACGCCAGAAATAGCATCAGCGGTGGATAACCCACCAGGCCTAGTAGAGGCGATGAGGAGGTCGTTGGAAGAAATGGGCGGGGTGGTCATGTCACCAACGCAGTGGGCCGAAAGCCCAAGATGGAAGAGTCGCATGCACAGGGCCTTCATCATCAGGCCCTCCCGGCCCACTCCGTACACGAACATGCGCCCTTTTAGGGCTATGGTTGAAGCAATTTCGTTTCAACAATTCTAGGCAACCAACCATTTTTGGGGTTTTTTTACAAACCCATTCTATAGATGATGTTTGTGGTTGTGTTTTAAAGAGAATGAGTAAAATTATAAAAAAAAAAAACAAAAACAAAAAAACAAACCTGGCCAAAAATAGCTATCTAGCCTGGTTGCTTAGACTTACTCATTTCGTTTACAGTGATGAGACGTTGGTGTGGAGATCATTCATGGAATTGGAGAAGACAAAACTGATTTGGTTGCAAATCGTTGATGCCAAAGTTGACATGGAAGTGTTGTCTGGGGTGCCAGTGCCAGAACCAGAACCAGAACCAGAACCAGAACCAGAACCAGAAGAAGCCATTAGTGACGATGTCTGTGGAAAAAAGCAAGAACTCTTGAGGTGTGGTGTGTAGGCTCTGTCTTATCAATCAGTTTACGGTACGTTTGATTTTTGGAAAAAAATTCAAAGAATTTCTTTTGGAAAAAAAAACATTCAAAATTATTTTTCATTGTTTGATTTCATCAAGAAAAACAAAAATTCTATTTCTATTTGTTGAGAAATTATCAAGAAGAAGAGAGAAATTGTTCAACTAGGCTCTGAATGGTCAGACATTGAATCTCTTGTGGGCTATGAGTACGGGAGAGAGTCGTCGGTGAGAGAAAAGATTGAACAAGAAAAGTTTTTTATTTTAAGCCTAAACAAAGTTTGAGCGAGAAAATTTTCAATGGCGAATTTTTTTTCTTTTTCCATGAAAGTATCGAACACCAAAAAACTCAATTTTGGGAGAAACTTTTTCTTGTCCCATACAACATCCAAAAATCAAATACACCTATTTCGAGGCCATTAAATATTGTCGAGGAAACGGGCTTTTGTAAAACTCTTTTATAAAAGGCCCAAACATTTAACATTTCAGAAAAGGATACCCCATTTGCTTAAATGGTCACTGGTTATGTATGTATCCACAAAAGGTGACCATTTTATATACATCAACTTACTGCTAAATATATGCAAGTTACTATTATTACTATTATGTGACCAAGGTTATCATTAACTTAGTTACTAACATGTCACATTGCCACTCACTTAAGTTACCAACCAAATTCAAGAAAATTATAATCCGGAAAATCTAAAGTTATCCGAATGCATGAAAATTCTTTCATAAAATGTAATATGTAGAACTTTTCTTCCACTTTAACTATAACTCGAATGAGAGAGATATATTTGTTGATGCAGAAATGGCATGTGCATGGAATTTATGGTTTTTATGGGAACCAACATACATAAAGTGTGTTTGGGATAGACGTCAAGTGTGATGTCCTTTGGGAATAGTGGAACATTCTAACAAGATAAATAGTAAAATTTGACATTCACTTTTCATCTTGGAGTTTTTAGACATACACCCAACCATAATTTCTAATTGGTAAAACCCCTTCAAAGATCGATAATTAGATTTACCCCTCTGAACTAACGTTTTCATCCTTTGACCTTTAGAATCATATACGTTATGACCAAAATACCCATCAGATGAAGAGCGCACTTATGTTAGATTATTTTTGTCGATACTCCTAGAGATAATAACTCATCTCGATCCACAATTAGAACAATTATAAATTTTGAAGCGTTACAATCACCATGTGAAACTGAGGCTTGGATTGTAAGAAAAACACTTTCTTCATCTTCTTCTTCGCTGGCAACCCCCTACCACCACTCTTTCTAAACAAGGAGAAGCTTTGAAAGAAGAACTAAAACTCCACCATTCAACACTGCGGACCTCTGTACTCCCCTGAGTTGACCCAGAGAACCCCACAAACATATCCAAATCAAAATGAAATGACAAAAGGGGTTCACTGGGTTTGCTCATTGAAATCGAAACATAGACATTAAACACCCGAGTTTGCTCATTGAAATCGATCCAAGCGTTTGATAAGTTTCTCGACAAACGCATACATGGACGAACCCCCTTCAATTTGAGAAACCCCCATGCATCCCCCACCGTCTCGTCTGGGAGATTAGAAAGGTGACTCCTCAAGAACTCAAGTGAAACAAGAGTCCTCCATGACCCATTGGAGATTTTTGGGTAATTAAACACTCATATGAACCAAAAGTGAAAAAACGAGAGATAAAAAGAGGAAATTGAAATGCTTAAAAAATAGAGGAAGTGAAGTGAAGTGGAGAGAGGGGGATCTAAAGGAGGAGGTGAGGTGACCATCCAAAACCCTAAATCGAACTCGTTGCAGCAACAACAATCACAATTGTAGAACATGAAGAATTTTTAGATGCAGCAGCAGAGGCTGACGAGATTGCCTTTGATATCGAGAATGATTCAGATGCAACAACAACATGAACTATATAATGTGGCAACATGGACAATGCTACAACATGCAGGGATTTATGGGTTCGGTGGTTGCAGCAGCAGCACCAGATGAGTCAGATTGGGAATGGAGGGTTGTCGAGGTAGGCATTGACCGGGCAAGGTGGGGCGATTAATGAGCACTTGCCTATGTTGTCTGGACAATCACCTCTGTTCAATTTGCAGTAACAATGAAGCAAGAAAGAAAGGGGGCAATGGGACATTCAGTGGCTTTGATGGATGAATGATGAGTGATGGAGGCCAGTGGTGTTCGATTCAGAAAGAGTGGTGGTGGTGGTGGTGGTGGTGGTGGTGGGTGGGTGGGTGGGGTGGGGGGTTGCCCAGGGAAGAAGAAGATGATTTGTTTTGTACAATCCCAGTCTTCAATTTCACTTAACGGTTTAATTTACATTTTGATTTAATTGTAACCTTTAATCGTGTACTGATATGCGTTATTGTCTTTAGAAATATATTGACAAAAAAAATAGCATAAATGTGATTTCCACGTAACGAGTACTTTAGTCGTAGCATATATGACCCTAACAGTTAAAGGATGGAAACATTAGCTTAAAAGGTAAGTCTAAGTATCAATCTTTGAGGAGATTTTACTAAGTACGAATTATGATTGGGGTATGTCTAAAATACTTTTTTTTTATTGTAATATCAACCTCTTTTATCTTAATATACCTAAATGACCATTTTACCTTTTGATGTAAAGTGAATAGATTCATTACATTGAGGTTAATTTAGACATATCCCACATTTTACTTTTAGTGGATGGATGGTAGTTGCTTTCATGTGGCTAATCATGAATTGAATGGAACAAAGGAACAAAGCACCCTCTTATGTTTTTGGTTTTATTTGAATTCAAATGGGACATGATGGAAATTTTGAAAATTGTGTGAGGGCATTTTCGAAGTTCATCATCGTAACGCATTCAAGGACGCAGACATTGTTCACGTCATTCGTTACAAAAGTAGATTGTGAAAAACTAAACATGTTTGGTTTAGGAGCCAACCATGTAATGAATGAGTGGGCAAGGTCTTGGGTCAGAGGACTTTTGGTGAGTGAGATGGGTGATTGTTGGTGGTTCAATTTCCTTTCTCCTTGACATTGACTTGCACAAGGAACACACGCGAGTTAAATGTCATTATTGTAGCGGTCGATGGCACTCTGATGCTTATGTCAGACAAGGCTCTAAAAATGTGTAATGTTTAATACTGGGTTATGTAGTGTACCTTTATTCCTAAACCTTGTGCCATATTTATCATGCGAGAGTCTTTGTTAAGCTATGCCTTTGGTGATGTGGTTTAAGGAAAAATATTTGTTTAGAGATCATTTCCTTGTTGAGAGTCGTCCATGCCGGAGAGTTTTCATGCATGACTTATACTTTGGTATTTGTTTCCTTATAGGAGTCAATGTGTTATTGGCCTGCCTGTCTTAGGTCAATCTCCTAGATACTTGCCTTATCGAGTCTTACGAGTATTGGGCTAGACCATATGACTTATGGGCTAAACAAGGCCTTGCTGATTGGGTCCAACCTCCTGGTACCCGTCTCAGTGGGCTTGGAGTTATCTAGGCTTCGCAAGATTGGGCGGTTATCTAGGCACGCTTTACTCTGTTGATGAGATCAACAAGACATGTGTATGGTGCAGATTATTGGTCGGTATGATACACCAAACTGTCTTGCAATCCACTCCGTACACGTGGCATGATGATCTCGTCAAATAGAGTAAAGCAGGCCTAGATGAGCACCCAATCTGGCGAAACTAGATAACTCCAAGCCCATTGAGGCGGGTTCCAGAAGGATGGAACCAATCAGCGGTACCCTATTAAACCCACAAGTCATATGGTCAAACACAATACCCGTAAGACCTAATAAGGCAAATATCTAGGAGTTTGACCTAAGACAGGTCAGCAATGCATTGACTCCTAATAAGAAACAAATATCGAAGTATAAGTCGTGCATGGAAACTCTCCTGCATGGACAACACTCCACAAGGAAAGAATCCCTAACAGATATTACAGTACAAGTCGTGTATGAAAACTCTTCTACATAGGCAACTCTCGATAAGGAAATGATCTCTAAACATATATCTTTCCTTAAACCACGCCACCAAAGGCATAGCCAAACAATGACTCATGCATGATAAATAGGGCACAAGGTTGAGGAACTAAGGTACGCTACATAACCCAGTATTAACCATTACACATTTTTTAAGCCTTGTCTGACTTAAGCATCGAAGTGCCATCGACCGTCACAATGATGGTGTTTGGCTCACGTGTGTTCCTTGTGCAGGCCAAGGTCAAGGAGAACGAAAATTAAATCATCAGTTTAGCGCCGTCCGTGGGGAATGACAATGTTCCTAAGAAAACAAAGATAACACCCCTTCGTTATAGTCCAGAAAGATGGTAACCACAAGATCTCATAATAACGGTGAAATTGTGGAGCCTTCAAATGCTCTAACTGGTGCAATACCGCAAGTTCCGGTGGCACCAACCATGTGGGGAGAACAACTCCAAGCCCTCATGCCGGCTGTAGCCATGACGGACTCCAGGGTGGATCAACTCTTTGCCCAGATGCAACAGATCACTCGAGTGGTGGTGACACTTGCTCACCAGAACCCATAACCCACAGGCGGTGACGGGGAGGCAGAAAAGACACAGTCTCTACAGGAGAATAAAGAGCACGTTCAGGAGAGCCACAATGTCCCTGCTGGTTCTCAGGGGACCATGAGAGGTGGAAACCAGGGGACCAAAACGGTCCATGAAGACTAGACATCTAAAGCAGGCAAGCCCAATGCACAAAATCACATCCATCTTGGGGCCACCAATCTGATGTATTGTACAACCTCACGGTCCCCTTGTTATCGGATTAAATGATGAACACGCCACTGCCAAAGAAGTTCAGCCCCCTAAAGCTGGAGTTCTATGACAAGACAACAGACTCGTTCGACCATCTGTGCCATTACCATCATGTGATGGCGCTGAAAGAAGGATCTGAAGCAGTAATGTGCAAGATATTTTCCAACAGCCTGAAGAAAACAACGCTAGCCTGGTTCCATAGTCTTCCTCCAAGGTCTATTGACTCGTTCCAGACGCTGCCTAAAGCGTTTATCAATCGTTTTGTCGGCAGCCAACAAATTAGGAAAGGCTCGCATTACTTGCTCAATATCAAGCATAAGCCAAACTAAATACTAGGGGAGTACGTCACCCGCTTCAATGATGAGTTAACTCTGATCGACAGCTGCAGCGACGATACCTCATTCACATCCTTCACCTCGGGTCCGAGGTGAGGCCAATTCTACAACTTTTACACCCTGGAGCCTCCGACTGACATGGTAGACTTGCTAAATAACGCTAAAAATACATCACTCTTGAGGAGATGTTGGTTACTGAAAAGGAGGGAGAAAATGACAAGAAATATTCTCTTGGTCCTAGAGATAAAAGGAAGTAAAGAAATAAGAGGGCGATGACAAAAATAAAATGAAACGGAATGACAATAAGCCAGACTCTAGTCGGTTGATGCAAGATAAAGCCTCCAACTTCATCAGATCTAAAACCTTCATTCCCCTCAACTCCAGCCTGTCGGACGTCATCAATGCCATTAAGAATTGAAGATAAGTGAAGTGAGCCTCCAAACAACAGGGATATCTTTTTTGTCGGGACAATGGAAAGTACTGCTCCTTTCACAAACGTCCACGACATTGAAGATTGCAAAAATCTCATAAATGAGATTGAGTACCGAATCAATAAGGGAAAACTCAAAGAATTCCTGAAGTCCGAAAAGAAGACAAGACCATGCAAAATAGAGAGAAAAATCGACAAAGAGATTGAAGAAAAGGCGGCGAACATTATATATGTCCTGCACGGGGTGTGCTCGAAATGTGAGCAGTGCCCTGAAAGAGGACGCTCCGCGAGATGTGGACTCAGTCTACATATGAGGATCGACAAGTGCAACACGCACATGTTCAAGACTCAATCCGTCGTTGACATTCACGAATAAGAACCTCCAAGGTGTCCACTTTCCTTATAATGATGCCCTGGTTATCGCAATTGTAGACACAGGGAGCTCTCAGGACATCCTGTTCCTCAATGTGTTCCGCAGCATACAGCTCAAAGAGGAGAACTTGGTGCCTATCAATTATTCCATGATCGGGTTTAGTGGGGAGAAGTGCTTCCCTGTCAGGAAGATTAGGCTGACAGTGGTGGGAGGTGAGCCACAACTGCAGAAAGTCCTGTTCCAGGAGTCCACGGTGATCGATGCCCAATTCAACTACAATATCATCTTGGGAAGGCTTTGGCTCCATCAGATGGAAATGGTAGTTTTCACTTTGCATCAGTACATCAAGTACCCTGCCAATCAGACGGAAGGGACCATTAGAGGAGACCAACCGATAGCAAGAAACTGCCACTATGCAGCATTAAAACAACCGGACTGTTAGCAATTACAGCTTAGGCCCACGGGTCAGATATCTCAGAGCCCAGGCCCAAAGAAGAGAAAAGAACCTCCCCGCTCAGACGATGAGAGCTTAGTCCGAGGGGAAGACCTAATGTCTGCCGACTAGACTAGCTGGCGAATGACAGCTCAGTGAAAAATAAATCGGGAAATGGAGAGTTCGTGTGGATTACACATGCCAAAATAAGGCTTGTTAAAAAAATAACCCTCCACTTCCTCGCATAGATCAGTTTGTCAATGCCACGTCCGAATACAACCTTCTAAGCTCCATGGATGCTTATTCCAGACACAACCAGGTACAAATACACTCCCAGACGAGAAAAATGTCTCCTTCATAACTGAAAGAAGGACATACCGCTATCGGGTGAGACCGTTTGGCCAAAAGAGCGCGGGAGCAACACAACGACTAGTAAGCTAGATGTTTAAGGAGCGAATTGGAAGAATCGTGGAGGTCTATATAGACAACTCAACACATCTAATCGATCCAGTTCATACGGACCAAGACAAGGCCCTGACAACCAAGACTAAACTAAATGAGTCAGGATCTAGCCTTGAAGAGATTATCTGTCTGTCACTTCAGTTCAAAACAAAGCTAAGTAGCAACACATTGATAGACCAACGCCTACTCAGAAAGTGGGCAACAAGTGAGAAATGGTCAACCTACATGAAGATCACTTTTGAGTGACTTCACTATCATTGTGAATCGTGCTATTTCATCAAGAGAACTATACAATCTGAGTTAGGATCACGCACGTCTCCTTCAGGACCAGATTAACATAGTCCCTGTTCAGAGTTACATTATCTCATTGTTTTTGCTCTTTTTTTTTACAGTCTAAATGAACTGTTCCCACAAGCCAATATGATACAGGTTCATTTAGGGAATAAAAGAAATTTTTTTTCTAAAAAACAGACTTTATTAATTACTAAGAAGTTGTTACAAATCTTGACCGACTATCTAGTACAAAAGTTTACACACTTCAAGTATCTAAGTCTGGTGCGAGTAAGGATCGGCTGGAACGCACGTTGAGACTTTGCTCCGCCAATCTGCTTGCAAAAGAGGATTTGGAGGTCAAGCAAAAAGTAACGACCAAAGTTGGTTGCCGATACACACGTCGATACTTTGCTCTACCAATCTATCTTGAGAAGAAGATTTGGAAGTGAAAGCATAGGTACCCAAAGTTGGCTGCGGGGATGATCCCTCAGAAAAGGGATGCCTGGGGTGAAACAAAGTTAGTACCCTAGGGCCGCAAGCCACGTCCACCGAAGCTCCGCTCCGGCAAGCTGCCTTTCAACTGTGACATCACACGTGAAGCCCCGGAACAGTGGAAACAACCACCCAAAGTTGGTTGCGAATATTATCCCCACAATAGATGGCAAAAGACATCGTGGGAGCACGGGAAGATGGAAGACAAACTTGACCCCTAAGGGGGAGTCTGTATTTCTTCTTCGCCATGTACGAAGAAATTACGAGGTCCCATGGAACCGCTAGATGCTCACTCAAACCAGGTGGCATCACCTAATAGCAGGTCTTGTTAAGACTCATCGCTGCAAATGTCAGAACATTTGAAGACTCCACCAACGAAGATCTTCCTTTTTGCTTTGGAGAGCACAAAACATATTTTCTGGAAAGGCGCATTTGAGAAACATGTTCTACAACGTTCATGGTAACGCTTGAAATGGTGAAAAACCAGCTTATATATAGGCACGACGGTTCATAAAACGAGGTCACCCAGCAGTCCCGTCAACATTAAATGTCGTACGGGGAATAATGAAGCGACGGTTACAATTACAACTGCACAACTCCACATTCTTCGAATTAATCGAGTTGCACGTAGTCCCATTAACTGGGGGGTGTAACAGATACCAAACCGACTCACAATCTATTCTTTACACGTGGCATGATGATCTCGTCAACATGGCCCAAATAAATGAGTGAGCCCAAGTAAGTGCCCGGTGTGATCCATCCCAAAAGACAGAGAATGGCCCAGTACTATAATAAGAAGGTCAAGCCTACAGAATGACTAAGGTCAACGGGCCAGGTACATACTGGTTAGAAGACATGAACGGCGAAGACCTTAAGCGCCCACGGAATGTAGAACACCACAGAGATATTATCAATAAATCCAAGGTATTTGCTTTATTAAAGTTCCACCGTTGTTCATTAAGTCTAGTTGAAAAGCAGTCTAGTCAATTTATTGTAACCTGGCTTAAACATCGGACCACTAGGCGAAGTAAGTCAGAACATCCAAGTCAGACTTACACACCCAAGGCCATATGGTGGCCGAACCTGACCAAAGTTAGTCAGTTCAATAAGACTGATGAAGACAATTTCTGGTTCTCTCTAAGACCTAGCTCACCAAGGACTGACAAAGATGGCTTAGAAAGTGGGAGTCTAGTCAGACCTTTGAAGCCTGATCAAGATGGCTTGACATGGATCATTGTTCGACCATAGACAATGATGGTCGAACTTGACCAAAGTTCAGTTAGTTCAATAAGACTGATGAAGACAACTTCTGGTCCACTCTAAGACCTAGTCGCCAAGGAATGACAAATATGGCTTAGAAAGTGGGAGTCTAATCAGAACTCATGAAGCGTGATCAAGATGACTTGCCAGGGATCATTGTCCGACCATAGACAATGATGGCCGAACTTAACCAAAGTTAATCAGTCCAATAAGACTGATAAAGATGACTTCTGGTCCGCTCTAAGACCTAGTCCATCATGAACGGACAAAGATGACTTAGAAAGTAGAAGTCTAGTCAGAGCTCATGAAGCCCGATCAATATGGCTTGCTAGGGGTCATTGTTCGACCATAGACAATGATGGCCAAAATTGACCAAAGTTTAGTCGGTTCAATAAGATTGATGAAGACAATTTCTAGTCTGCTCTAAGACCTAGTATGCCAAGGAAAGACAAAGATGGCTTAGAAAGTGGGAGTCTAGCCAGTGCTTATGAAGCCCGATCAAGATGGCTTGTCAGGGATCATTGTACAACCATAGACAATGATGGCCAAACTCGACCTAAGTTTAGTCAGTTCAAACTAATGAAGACAACTTCTTGTTCGCTCTAAGTCCTAGCTCACCACGAACGGTTAAAAATGGCTTAGAAGGGGGAGGTCTAGTCAGAGCTCACGAAGCCTGACAATAATGACTTACCAGGGATCATTGTCCGACCATGGACAACGATGGCCGAACTTGACCAAGGTTTAGTCAGTTCATTAAGAACGATGACAACAACTCCTGTTATGCTCTACAGCCTAGTTCGCCGAGTGCGAATTAAGAAGGCTCGAGGAATCAAAAGTACGATTAACTTGGGAACTCGAATGATTTCTCGCCCACCAAGATTATTCTACTTCACGGAGTTTAGCCAATCTACAAGGTTTGGCCAAGATAAATTCTGGATTTCTTAAGAGTACATACCATAATTGTTTGATTTCAGGAGCAATCACAAGTTGAGCGCCCAAAACTCTCATTAACAGATCAACTAGACAGTTTGACAAGGCAACACAAAAGATATTCGGCAGGAAAAATCCAAAAAGTACAAAGCAATACATGACAAATCTTCTTTTATTGACGATTTAGAAAATATAGAATTCACTCCTTATCTGGAGGAGGTTCGGATACGGTGGGGTCAGGCTTAATAGGAGAAGAAGTAGGAAATGGCTCTGCATGCACTACAGCTTCAGCACCTTGACCTTGGTCATCCTCTCCTTGCGACTGATCAAAGCTTCTTCGAACTCCGCATAGGCCATTTTTCTGTAATAAGAGAGATCCCAATCAGGATGATCCTCTCCCATCAGCTTCAATAGTTCTAGTCGTCTTTTAACCACTATGCTGAATTCGAACGTGCCCTGAGTCTTGAAAAATCCCTCATCACGAGCCTTTGGCTCCATGAGCTCCCACTTTGCCAGCTCTAGCCTGGCCGCCAATGCATCAGCTCTAGATTGCTCAGTCCTTAGCTTATCCTTGATCGAACTGAGCTCATTTTGTGTCAAGATGAGTTGTTCTTCTACCGTCCTCGCAAGCTTGCCATTGAAAGTAATGCCAGCCTTCAGCTACTAACATTGGGCATCCCATTCAGATTCTCTGTTGCTCTTCTCAACAATCAGAGCTTGAATCTAAGACTACATCTTGGCCAGGACCTCCCTGGCAAGCTTCAAGTCACGTTGGGCGTGATTCATCTTTGCCTCCAACCCATTTTGTCTACAAGGTCTCCAGTTGGGCCCTTGATTCAACAGACATCTGGCCTCCAAGCTGCTACGTCTGTGTTTCGATCTCGCGAGGAGTATCAAAATACGACTTCTGCAAATGTGCAAAAACTCGTTCCATGGTGTACCTTCTCACGAGCGACCTCCACTTTCGTCCTAGCGATGACTACTTGGTTCAGATACGACATCCTCAACATCATAAGTCTCTGCCCCTTGTCTATACGCTCACCCAACCTATCCCCTTCTTGCTTCGGAGAATGATTGGCTAGCCCATCGTTCCATCTATTGATATGCTTCATGGAAGCATAAGAAATGTTAACCTCATGATACCAGGCTTGGTTGCTCATATTTACCTTATCTGGGGAAAATAGATTAATCCGCGCATCTGGATGAATATATTTTGGGTTCGCAATTATGTTTGTGCTACCTTTCACCTACTTTACCGTATCAGGGGCTTTTTCCACTACTTTCCCTTGCTCAAAACAACTAGCTCCCTCTCGGCCACCAATTTAGTAGCAATTGAAGGGGAGGAAGGCAAGCAACCACTCATTGAATTGACCTTGACTGCAAGCCGAGAGTGAGAATCAGAAGGAGGGCAGTACAAACAGGGAGGGGATAGTTCACCGTAGGGACGACGGTTAAGCGACTTTTCGTCAGTCTGAGAGGACTCTTGATCCAATGAGGGGTCATATCTAAAATCCTTCTAGGCAAAAGGACCAGTTTGGCCAACATCAGATGAAACGACCATTCCCGCCTGCAACAGAAAATTGTTTAAGATATTCGTTTGCTCAGTGCTTAGCATTGTCACATCATCCACCCCATCATTTTCAGATACTCATTATCCAGGTCGGGAAAAGGAAATAGAGGCTTTCGCCTGAGCATCTTGCCTCTCAGACACATTAGCTTCCACCCCATCGGACTTAGCAAAATCTTTCCCCTTCCAAAGGGGCCAACAACCTGGAAGTAGACTTCGACGCAGTGCGAGGCTTCTTAGAAAGCAAAGACGCAGACAGTGCCGCATCTAACTCCACCTTCCTTGGCAGTTTAGGAATCGTGACCTTGGGGTGCTTCCTCTTATTTGAAGGAGATCTGCTAGCAGACTTCGACTTCGAAACCCTAAAATTGTTTTCCTGTTGTCGAGGAAATTTGGAGCTTCTTGGCGTACCTTGGTATTCCCCCCGCTCAGCTGGTGCCAAACGGGTACAAAACTGTGATTGCCATTTTAATCAGGGCGAAGGATTCTGGTCTTCGAATGTCTCCGAGGACAATCCAACTGTTCACCTCTCCTCGGTTGAACAAACATGTTGTGTGCGTGTTGAAGTCACCAGCTTGTTTGGGAAAATTTCTTGACGATTACAAGTTCTGGCAGAAGTATTATTTCATGGCTCCTGCGGACTCGAAGTATTTTGAGCTTGATGGTCATCTGATCGAACGAAAGTTCAAACGACTGAGTGAGCATAACACTTTTATTTCCCCCACTCGTGTTGATTACATACTAAACTGCTATCCATGTTTTTTGTAGGAAAATTTTCAACAACGCCCCTTTCTCCAGAGGACAACGAAGCCTTGGATCGATTGGTGACATGCCCTTTATGCGGGTGGAAGATGTCGTGTAGCTCGACAACATCAAGCGCAGCGGATTGTGGGCTTACTGGCATGAGGCACCCACTCTCGCTCGATTGAAACATACATCTGTGCAACAAATGAATCCTCTCGGAGGAGACAAAGGTGTCTGACCAACTCTCAATCTAAAGATCTCCAAATCATCAGGGATTTGATACTTCTTGCGAAGGCCTACCAGATTCAACTTTGAGATTAACCTCTCTTAAAAAAGCTAACGGCCTTTAGCGAACAATTCATCGGAAAGCTGATTCTAGCACGCCATGGAAGATCGTACAAACTTTCAATTACACATGCGAAAACATAAGTTGAACAGAATAAAAATGCAGAAACAGAACAACAGAGTAGGGTCTCTAAGAAGTTGCTGAAGTAAAGAAACTAAACTCTGCAGAGAATGAGACTTACATATAAGCAAGGATTCCCCCTTTTTCGAGAAGTCGCATACCCAATTAATGATGTGGGTCGCTCGAGGAGATGATTTAGACTCGATCATCGCGACCGCCCAGTTCCCTCGTGACGTGACTTAGTGGACAAATGAGCTTTCCACTAACTCGGGGGAGTAGCTGATGATACACCAAACCGTTTTACAATCTACTCCGTATAGGTGGCATGATGATCTCGTCAAACAGAGTAAAGCGGGCCTAGATGAGCGTCCAATCTGGCGAAGCCCAGATAATTCCAAGCCCACTGAGGCGGGTTCCAGAAGGATGGACCCAATCAACAATACCCTATTAAACCTACAAGTCATATGGTGAAGCCCAATACCTGTAAGATCTAATAAGGCAAGTATCTAGGAGTTTGACCTAAGACAGACATGACAACAACGCATTGACTCCTACCAAGAAATAAATACCAGAGTACAAGTCGTGCATGGAAACTCCTGCATGGACAAAACACCACAAGGAAAGAATGCCTAACATATATCAGAGTACAAGTCGTTTATAAAAACTCTCTTGCATGGACAACTCTCAACAGGGAAAAGATCTTTAAACAAATATTTTTCCTTAAACCACGCTACTAAAGGCATAGCCGAACAAGGAGTTTAGCATGATAAATAGGGCATGAGGTTGAGGAACTAAGGTACGCTACAGAACCCAGTATTAACCATTACACCATTTTCAAGCCTTGTCTGACTTAAGCATCAGGGTGCCATTAGCCGTCACAACGGTGGTATTTGGCTCACGCATGGTCCTTGTGCAGGTCAAGGAGAACAAAAACCGATTCATCAGTTTGGCACCGTCTGTGGGGGTGACAAAGTTCCTAAGAAAACAAAAATAACACCCCTATATTATAATCTAGAAAAATGGTAACCACAAGATCTCGTAATAATGGTGAAATCGCCGAGCCTTCAAACGCTCATATCGGCGCAGTATTGCAAGCTCCGGTAGTACCAGCTACGCAGGGAGAACAACTCCAAGCCCCCGCACTAGCTGCAGCCATGACGAACTCTAGAATGGATCAACTCTTCGCCCAAATGCAACAGATCGCTCGAGTGGGCTTAATAAACGTTGATTGGGTCTAACCTTGTGGTACCCACCTCAGTGGGCTTGGAGTTATCCGGGTTTCGCCAGATTGGGTGTTCATCTAGGCCCGCTTTACTTTGTTGATGAAATCATCATGACACATGCACAATGCAGATTTTTGGATGGTTCACTGTATCATTAGCAGCTCACCTCGAGTTGTTGGGGTAGCTTGCCGGTCCACTAAGTCACTTCATGAGGGAACTATGCAGTCGTGATGATTGAGTCTGAAACATTTCCTCGAGCGACGCACATCATTAATTGAGTACATGACTGCTTGAAAAGGGTGTGGATCCTCGCTTCTATTTAAGCCCCCTTCTCTGTAAAGTTGAGCTTCTTTACTTCTGTAACTTTTTTGAAACTCCTTGCTTTCTTGCTTCTGTTTTTGAAAGTGTAGTTGAAAGTTCGTAACTTCTTTGATGGCGAATAGGAGTGGACTTCTTCCAAACCAGAAGTTGTCCCTCTCTTGCTATGAGGTTTTTCAGGACAGATTGGTCAACGAACCTGGCCTGGTTAGTCTCCGGGATCAATACCGAATTCCTGAGGACTTGGAACTTGCCTTACTGGGTTTAGATCAAACCTCACTAAGGCCTCCGAAGGGATTCATCGCCTTGCATAAGGGCATGTTTCAATCGAGACTACGCTTTCCAGTCCCTGAATTGTTGCTTGTTTTTCTGCAGAGATATTTTCAGCTCCAATCCTTACTGAGGAGGAAGAGTCAATAATGACAAAGTTCAATGATCTGGTTTTTATGCATATTGAAGAGGCTATGCAGCCAAGCAACATCACGCGGAGTGGGCTATTTGAGAATTTTCATGAGGTTCCCACTCTGTTCAGAACATCGACCAAGGAGGTCAGTGGTCGTCCTCAAGGAAGAGAAAGCTAACAATGCCCAGTCCAACAAAGCATGTTGAGTTGGAGGTAGCTTTGCCTCCTATTACTCAGCCCAAGAGGAAACATGTTAATTATAAGCCTGCTCCTTCTCAATTGTTGATCTCACTTGAGAAAAAGGTGATTGTTGCAGAGATAGGGCAGACTAAGTCCGCCAAGGATTTGGTTCTGGTGAAGCAAGGTGCTTTCCCCAAATTTACTGCCCTCGTCATTGACTTAGATGGGGATCGCTCGGATCGAGCGGGTACTGATGGTGTCAATTTGAGCGTTGGAAATGTCAAAGCTCCTCAATATGTTCGGTCTTTGGATACTGATTTCGCCATCAAAGTTGTTGAAGTTTTTATTCCGTTGAAGCCATCATCCTAGGGAGTGGTTATCCTCCCTATCTCTCGCCCACAGACCCTGATGCAAGGCATCGGGATGAGCCCCAAGCTAAAAAGGCTTTGGCTGGAAAACAAAAATCTTAAAAGGGGGGCATTTGCACTGTGCAGTCGTCCAAGGGTGGAGTAGGCATATTTTTGGATAAGAATGAGCGACATCCTGCTGTCTGAATCAATCTCTCTGGCCTAGAGTCAAGTGCGCAAAGCTGACACCTGGAAGTGGACGCGCCAGTCGTTTCAAAGCAGAAGGTCCGCAAATGGTTTGAGTGGACGAACTCTCGGGAACCAGTGTTTGAGGCAGCGATGATGGAGGAGCGTGCCGATAAGGGTCAAAGGCATTTGATGTTGGGGATGGCTTTGCAAAATCAAGCTGCCATGGCTGGGATCAAAGTGGAGTCGGCACGCAATGGATAGGACTTTTGCTAACTTGCAGAAGTTGTACTCTGACACACTTTATCAAATCTAGTCCTCAGATAAACAGTTGAAGGAGTTTGGTGGTGGGATGGATTCTAAGTTTCGTTTCCAGGCTGATTTTGAAGGCAAACTGGAAGCTTTAAAAGTTGAGTTGGACTCTTCCAAGGCTAGCTTGGTGTCTGCTGAGGTGGAGCTGACCAAGGTTCGATCTACTATGGGTGACATTTAGGCTGAGTTGAAGTGTACTCAAGAGGCTGCGGATGAGGCACAAATCGAACTACAAACTCAGGCTACCGAAAGGAAGCATGCTGAGGTTGAATGGAATGCATTATGCCAGAAGCTTGAATCTGATGTCGTTGTCAGCTTTGACTGTGTCTGCAAGGCGGAAGACCAAACTGCTTCTACACTGGATGAGCTCAGGCAGCTGAAGGGCAGCTGGCAGAGGATTAATCTAAGGCAGTTGCGCTTACGGCGAGGCTAGAATCAACAGAGAATAGTTTGGCAGATTTTGAAACCCGCGAGTAGAAGCTGTGTGAAGCTCATACGACTTTGGATTCACCCAGGTCATCAAGGGTAGGTTGGAGCTGATTGAAGAAGACCACCATGCTATTGACTTCACTTATTACAAAAAAGTTGCTTATGTGAAGTTTGTTGATACAAAAGCTTCTGATCAAGCGCCCTAAACTGGTGATTTGGAACAGACTCTTAATGCTGCTGACTCATCCCCTGTAATCTCTTCTGATGTAACTGGCCTTTTAGTCCCTGGATCTGATCCTCCACAACAGCTGTAATCTTTGAGCTATGAATGAAAGAAAGTTTGTTAGGTAGTATTTCGTACATGTACTTTCTAGAATTTATCTGCTGAGTCTTTTCTATTTTTCCATGCCGTTGTGTTTGTCTTTAGACATGTAACTTTCGTAGGAGATCTGAAAGTTGTCACACTTTCGATTTCTTAGGCCATCTTAATCCTTTTTGGCAGACTAAGCTGTAGGTTGGACCAAAAGTTGTCTTCATCATTCTTTACAAGTTGACTAAGCTTTGGTCAAGTTCGGCCACCATTGTCTATGGTCGAACATTGATCCCTGGCAAGCCATCTTGATAGGGACCCATGAACTCTGATTAGGATCCCATTTTCTAAGCCATCGTTATCCGATCTTGGCGGACTAGGTGTTAGAGCAGACCAGAAGTTGTCTTCATAAGCTGACTAAACTTTGATCAAGTTCAACCACCATTGTCTACGGTAGGACAATGATCCCCGACAAGCCATCTTGATTAGGCTCCATGAGCTCTGACTAGACTCCTACTTTCTATGTCATCTTTATGCGTTCTTGGCCGACTAGGTGTTAGAGCAGACCAGAAGTTGTCTTCATCAGTCTTCACGAGCTAACTAAACTTTGGTCAAGTTCGGCCACCATTGTCTACTGTAGGACAATGATCCCTGGCAAGCCATCTTGATTAGGCTCCATAAGTTCTGACTAAACTCTCACTTTCTAAGCCATTTTTATATGATCTTGGCAGACTTGGTGTTAGAGCAGACCAGAAGTTGTCTTCATCAGTCTTCACGAGCTGACTAAACTTTGGTCAAGTTCAGCCACCATTGTCTATGGTCGGACAATGCTCCAATGGCCTAGGAAGTATAAGTCTAATTTGGGTGTCCTAACTTATTTAACTCGGTTAGTGGTCCGACGTGGAGATCAAATCAGCAAGTCTGATGCTTAAATCAGATTGTAATAGATTGACTGGATACCCAACTAGATATGACGAACAACAATGGAACTTTAGTAAAAGCAAATACCTTTTATTGATAATATTTCTTTAGGTGTTCTACATTCCATAGCTGCTTGAGACGTTTACTGTTCATGTTTTCTAACAAATACAGTTGACCTTAGTCACTTTTTAGGACCCCTCCCGGCCAGTTTGGGTTCAGCTTGCCTGCGCATGGTTCCTTAGTGTTTTGCTGAGTTTTTCTGAGTACACAGTCTCCCACTTTGAACTCCCGTGGCTTACTTTCTTATTGTAGTACTGAGTAATTCTTTGTTGGTAAGAGACTATCTTGGCAGAAGCCTCATCTCTCCTTTCCTCGAGGAGGTCTAGTTTGATGCGCAAAGCTTCATCATTGTCATTCGACCTGAACTCCTCAGTTCTAAATGTCGGCATCCTTAGCTCAATTGGGATCATTGCTTCCAATCTGTAAGCTAAAACGAAAGGTGTTTCCCCAGTCGGGGTTCTTTTGGTGGTTCGATATGCTCAGAGGATTCCTGGTAACTCCGAAACCACATATTCTTGCCACATCAATTTTTCTTTTGATCGCTTCCAAGATCGTCTTGTTGGTGACTTCCGCCTGACCATTGGCTTGGGGGTGCCCTGGCAAGGAAAAGTGGCAAGATCTTCACATAGTTTTTCAACATTTTTTCCTTCAAACTGAGTCTCATTGTCACTGACTAATGTTCTTGGAATGCCAAATCTGCAGATGATGGAGGCCCATATGAAATTCGCAATTTGATTTTGGCCTATCTTGGACAGGGGCTCCACTTCAACCCATTTGGTGAAGTAATCTACAATTACGAGGAGGAACCTCTTTTTGGCGGAGACAAGGAGTGACCCAACAATATCCATTCCCCATTGTACAAAAGGCCATGGGCTGATCGTTGGAGTCAAGGGCTGAACGGGCATGTGCACGTATGACGCAAACCTTTGACACTTGTCGCATTTTCAGAGTATGTCCTTGGTGTCCTGTTGCATCATCGGCCACTAGTACCCTAAGGTTAGAGCTTTGTATGCCGGAGTTCTCCCGCCTGGGTGGTTCCCACAGATGTCTTCATGATTTTCTCTAATAACATAGTTCGCCTCTGAGGGGGTCAGACATCTGAGTAAGGGTCCCATGGTTGACCTTCTATATAACTTGTCATTCAGGAGAGTATATTGCGCTGCCCTATTTTTCAACTGTCTAGCTTTTACTTTCTCAGCCCGGAGTACTCCATTCTTGACGTACTCGATGATGGGATTCATCCAGCTTGTCTCTACGTCTGTCGCACAGGAATCGTTGGATTCATCTTCTTTCAGACTCAATTTTTCTTGGAACTCGATGAGCCCGTCTGAGATCTCAACCGTGCCTGAGGCCTTTTTGGCCAGTGTGTTAGCCCTCTCGTTGTTGTCTCTGGGACATTGCAGGAGCTCTAACCTTTTGAATTCTCTTATGGTATTGACCACCTTCTCATGGTAAGCTATCATTCTGGGATCTTTGCTACTGAACTCCCCCTTGACCTGATTTACTACCAGACCAGAGTCGTTGTACGTAGTCTGTTCATTTATTGCGATCCCCTTCATGAGCCTTAGTCTGAACAAGAAGGCCTCGTACTCCGCCTTATTGTTGGAGGCAAGGAAGCCAAACCTAACGAATTTTTCCAGAGTCACCCCGCTTGGAGAGTGGACAGTGACGCCAGCTCCACTTCCATTGATTGTGGATGACTGGTCGCAGTGCAGGATCCTTTGGTTATTTGACTTTTGTTCCTAGTTGTCTGATTCCTGATCCCCTTCGCTAGTGAGTTCGGCGATGAAGTCTGCCAACGCTTGGGCTTTAATGGTTGTTCTCGGGGCGTAGTTGATATCGAGCTACTCTAGTTCAACTGACAATTTAACCATTCTACCCGACAACTCAGGTTTGTGTAATACTGTGTGGAGTGGATGCTTAGTCAAGACTGTTATTGAGTGGGTCTAGAAGTAGGGTTGCAGTTTCCTGGAGGAGACGACCAACGCGAAGGCTAACTTCTCTAGATCTGGGTAGTTTGCCTTCGCTTCCACTAAGGTTTTGCTAGCGTAGTATACTAGGCTTTGTACTCCATCAATTCACACTAGGGCTGAACTGACATCATGCTTCGAAACAGATAAATACAAGTAAAACGTCTCTTCTGGTGTCGATTTTGAAAGTAACTTTGTACTTCCCATGTATACTTTCAAGCTTTGGAAGGCTTGCTTGCACTCTTCATCTCATTTGAACCCTTTACTTCCTCTTAGAATTTTGAAAAAATGGAGGCACTTGTCAGATGATTTGGAAATAAACCTATTGAGTACTGCCACCCTCTTAGTAAGGCTCTGAACTTCCTTGATGATGGTTGGAGACTTCATATTGAGAAGAGTCTAGATCTGCTTCTATCCCCCTTCGGTTCATTATGTAACCCAGGAATTTGCCAGACTCAACTTCTAATGTGCATTTCTATGGATTGAGCTTCATCTGATACTTGCGAAGCTGATTGAATGTTTTGGCAAGGTCGATGATGTGATCTGGACTGCGAAGGCTTTTGACCAGCATGTCGTCTATATAAACCTCCATGGTCCTGCCAATTTTCTCCTTGAACATTCAGTTCATCAATCGTTGATACTTTGCTCCCGCGTTCTTTAGGCCGAATGACATCACCTGATAGCATTATATCCTTCTTTTAGTTATAAAAGAGGTATTCTCTTAATCTAGGGGGTGCATCTGTATCTAGTTATATCTGGAATAGGCGTCAATGAAACTCAGAAGGTTGTGTCCGGACGTGGCGTCCACGATCTGGTCATTGTGGGGAAGTGGAAAGTTGTCTTTCGGACAAACCTTGTTCAAGTCTGTGTAATCCACACATATTTTTCACTACCCATTCTTCTTTTTTACCAGGATCGTATTCGCCAGCCTGTCTGGGTACCGTGCTTCCTTAATCATGTCAGCATTGAGTAACCTCTGTACCTCTTTGTTTATGATCTGGTTTCATTCGAGGGCCATCGGTCTCTTCTTCTGCCTGACTATTTTCAGCTCAGGGTCCATTTCCAATCGATGGGTGATTATGGAGAGGGTAGTCCCCACCATATCCCACATTGTCCAGGTGAAGATATCTTGATTCTCCGGCAGCAACTTTATCAGCCGTTCCGTTAATTCTTTTCTCATGCGGGAACCTATCTGGATGGCTCTGTTGTTATTGGGGTTGTTGAGATAGACCGTGATCGATTCCTCATCCGGCTGGCCGACTTTAGGTTTTCCCCTCGGACTGATTGGAGCTCATCATCCGAGCAAAGAGGCTCTTGTTTTTTCTTTGGACTCGGACTCGATGATGTCTAGGCCGTGGGTTTGGACTATGATTTCTAGTTGTCAAGTTGCTTCAGCGCTGCATAATGGCAATCTCTTGCTGACGGCAGGTCTCCTCGAATGGTCCATACTACCTGATTGGCAAGGTATTTGATGCATTGATGCAAAGTGGAAACTACCGCCTCCATTTGGTGGAGCCAATCCCTTCCCAAGATGATGTTGTAGGTGGATGAGGCATCAACCCCCCATGAATTCCTAGAACATGGCTTTCTGCAGTTGTGGAAGCACTTCACCCACTAAATCCTATCACGGGGTGACTGTCGGGCGTGTCAAGTTATCCTTTTTAGCTGCATGTTGCGGAACGCATTGAGGAACAAGATGTTCAGAGAGCTCCCTGTGTCTATCAAGGATCTTCTCACTTTCCACTCCGTTATGAGGACTGAGATAACCAGGGCGTCATTATGAGGAGAGTGGACGCCTTGGAGGTCCTTATCCGTAAATGTCAGCAATGGGATCGGGTTTTGAACAAGTACGTATTGCACTTTTCGGTCTTCATATGTGGATTGAGTCCGCATCTTGCGGAGCGTCTTCTTTTCGAACATATTGGACTGTTCACCTTCCGTGCACAACTTGTACAAGACATATATAATGTCCGCGGCATTTTCTTCATATTTTTTGACTTCTTCTCTCTTATCATGGCTTAGGAACTCTTTGAGTTTTCCCTTCTTGATCTAGTACTCAATCTCGCTTATGAGATTCTTGCAGTTCTCGGTATCGTATCCGTTATCCTTGTGAAAGGAGCAGTATTTGCCATTGTCTTGCCGAGAGATATTTTTCTTGAGTTTGGAGGGGCACTTCACTTCTCCCAAATTCTTAATGGTATTGAGGATGTCAGACAGGCTAGAGTTGAAGAGAGTGAAGGACTTGGATCCGACAAAGCTGGAGGCTTTATTTTACCTCAACCGCCCAGAGTCTGGCTTAATGTCGTTCCGCTTCCTTTTGTTTTTGTCATCGTTCTCCTGTTTCTTTACCTCGTTTTTATCTCTGGGGTCAGAGGAAATTTCCTTGTCAGCTTCTCCCTCCTTTTTGGCTGCAACACCACCTCAATGTTGATGTATTTCTGAGTGCTCTTTAACAAGTCCGCCATGTCAGTCGAAGGCTCCAGGGTAAGGAAGTTGTAGAATTGGTCTATCCTCATACCCAAAGTGAAGGCAATGACTAAGGTGTCTTCCCTGCAGCCATCAATCAGAGTTAGCTCATCATTGAAGCAGGTGACGTACTTCCTCAGTGTTTCGTTTGGCTTTTGCTTGAGGTTGAGCAAGTAATATGGGTCATTCCTAATCCGTTGGCTGCTGAAAAAGCTTGTGATAAACGCTTTGGCCAGCGTTTGGAACGAATCAATAGACCTTGGAGGAAGACTGTGGAACTAGGTCAACGTTGCTTTCTTCAGGCTGGTGGGAAAAGTTTGGCACATTACTACTTCAGATCCTTCTTTCAGTGCCATCACATGATGGTAATGGTGCAGATGGTCGTACAGGTCTGTTGTCCCATCATAGAACTCCAGTTTTGGGGGGTTTCACTTTTTAGCAGTGACGCATTCATGATCTGATCCTTGAATGGGAGGACGGTGAGGTTGTACAACACATCCAGATTATTGACCTTAAGACGGAAGGGATTTTGTGCATTGGGCTTGACTGCCTTAGATGTTTGTTCTCCATGGATTGTTCCGATCCCTTGGTTTTCGCCATTCCTGGTCCCCTGAGAATCAGCAGGGACATTATGGCTCTCCTGAACGCGCTCTCTATTTTCCTGTGCGGACTGGGTCATTTCTACCTCTCTGTCACCGGCTGCGAGTGGTGGGTTCTGGTGAGCTAGTATCTCCACCACTCGAGCGATCTGTTGCATTTGGGCGAAGAGTTGATCCACCCTAGAAATTGTCATGGCTGCAACAGGCGCGGGGGCTTGGAGTTGTTCCCCCTGTGTGGCTAGTACCACCGGAGTTGGTTGTACTACGCCGGTATGAGCGTTTGAAGGCTTGGCAATTTCACCGTTATACGAGATCTTGTGGTTACCATCTTTTAGAAGTGTAAAATAGGGGTGTTATTTTGGTTTACTTAGGTACTTCGTCGTCCCCTCGGATGGTGCTAAGCTGATGAACCAGTTTCCATTTTCCTTGACCTTGACCTGCACATGGAACACACGAACCAAATACCACTGTTATGGCGGCCAATGACACTCCAATGCTTAAGTTAGACAAGGCTTGAGAAATGTGTAATGCTTAATACTGGGTTCTGTAGCGTACCTTAGTTCCTCAACCTCATGCCCTATTTATCATGCGAGAGTCCTTGTTTGGTTATGCTTTTGGTGGCGTGGTTTAAGGAAAGATATTTGTTTAGAGATCTTTTCCTTGTTGAAAGACATCCATGCAGAAGAGTTTACATGCACGACTTATACTCTGGTATTTGTTTCCTGATAAGAGTCAACATATTGCTGGCCTGCCTGTCTTAGGTCAATCTATACTTGCCTTATTAGATCTTACGAGTATTGGGCTTGACCATATGACTTATGGGCTAAACAAGGTCTTGCTGATTGGGTCCAACCTCCTGGTACCTGCCTCAGTGGGCTTGGAATTAACTAGGCTTCGCCAGATTGGGCGTTCATCTAGGCCCACTTTACTTTATTAATGAGATCATAATGACATGTGTACAGTGCGAATTACTGAAAATGTATCATCAATATGGCATAACCATATGAGCATACGTGATATAAGACAAACAACTGAATCTTTAAACAACAAATTTCAATTCAATATGATGCAAGACATAAACAAATTTACAGACTGTGTCAAGATCAGACAACAAAATATCAAAATATCCTTCGAGCCATGTAATGTTAATTTGAGAAGATTCTTAATACCTATTGGGCAAGGGCCACCTCTAGTCACTACCTGGCTCTTCGACTTTGCTGGAGTTGTAACATTGGGATCTTCAATTAGGGTAAGGAAACACTTAAATACTTTCATCTGCATCATTTTTCCTTTTTGGACTCCGGAAGAAATACAGCTCTCATCTTTATCTTTCTTCTTGGACAGTTTCCAGTGATGTAATCAACCCTTTCAATCTATTGTCAATCTTTATCATTTTTTTTTTCCGAAGGCAAGTGTAGGGTTTATATGGGCTCCCCAGACCACTGAAAAATGATAATTACATATTACATTGTCATATTTCCTACCACTAGCATCATCAAAGATAATCTTTTTCAAATCCTCAGCGAAGGAGCTTGAGATAATTTCTATAAATTCAGAACTAGGCAATAGTTTAGAGAGCTTGTCAGCTGCCTGATTGGTTTCTATGAATGCATGTATTGCCTGTATTCAACAAAATCTTCAAGTGCCAGTTTGATACGCCTTATGATGTGTACTGTTTCCCAAGGTGGAGTCTTGTTAGTAGTCAGGTACATATGTGCGTTACCAGAGTCCATACATAGAATTACTCTATTCACTCCATGTCTTTTGGCCAGCGTAACTCCCATCTCCACCCCTTGTAACTCATGAAAAATAATTGTGTGCCCTACTACCGAACCTGCTGCTGCTGCAACTAATGAGCCCTCTTTGTTTCTAATAATGGTACCAAAACCACCTCTTGTACCTGACAATGAACCACCAGAATTTATCATAAAACAGTCCCTATCAGGTCTCTTCCAAGAGTACTTCTTAGGAGAACACACCAAGAGCTGTACTGGCACTCTCCACTTGTCACAAAACATTCTATTGTAATCATTATATTCCCCTTTGAGGTCTAACACTGTAATTCTCAATCTCACATCTCTGACTATACTAGAAATGAGATCTAATGCCACCACGCTCTTCTCTTAAAACAAGCGTTTATTGCGATCCTGCCAAATATGATACACAGTTGCATTGAAAGCAAGTTTTTTAGTCACACAACATGGACTGTCACCAGTAAAGTGTTGTATGCACCAATCAACTTCTTGGTTCCAGGGCAATGGTGCACGATTGTACCCCATATAATGCAATAGATACGACCAAACAAGCTTAGAATACCAGCAGATAAAGAACGAAGTATTGCTCATTCCCTGGCTCAGCATTACATACGCTGCATATTGATTTCTCTTTCTTCTTCCATGCTTTTAATTTGTCCAGCGTCTTTAATGCTCCATGCATAACCAACCAGGAGATGAAAATGTGCCTTGGAACTCTTCCTTTGAACCACACCAACCTCGACCAAGGAACTGACATGCTTCTTTCCCTGACTGAGTGATATGCTGTTTTATTTGAGAATTCACCATCTTTGCCACCCATCCATACTATTTCATCTTGAAATCTTACATCTAACTCCACAGAGCTCAAGTCCTCAAATATTTCATTGATAACATTTCGAACATGGTCGTGTGCTCACCAATTATTACCCCTAATGAGGACACTCACCTTTGCATTCTTTATGAAGTAAGGAGTCATACTGGAGGTGTTGGGGGAACTTAGGAAACACAATTCTTAAGGGGTGCCATGGATCCTTCCATAGAGAGGTCCCTTCTCCATCCCCAATTAAGTGAGTAATCATATTGCTAGCTATGCTTTTGCTATCAAGATTATGTTTCCAACTCCATGACCAGTCCTGAGGGGCCTCTATCAGCCAGAAGTCCTTTCCTCTTATCAGATTCCTCTTGACCCATTTGACCCAAAGCTTTTCCTCGTTTGAAACAATGTTCCAAACGTGCCTAGTTAGAGCAGCAGTGTTAGATGTCTCAATATTTCTGATTCCAAAACCTCCTTCTCCATATGGGTGACAAACTTTCTTCCATCCTACCAATGAAGATTTCTCATAGGTATCAAGACAGAGAGTCCAGTATACATGTAGACTATTAAGAACTGACTTGATAAGAGTGGCTCTGCCTGCATAAGAAAGAGTTATGTTCTTCCAAGACAGCACTCGTTTCCTAACTCTTTCTATTAGGGGAGTGCAGTCATTATGAGATAGCCTAGTGGAAATGAGAGGTAGACCCATATATCTCACCGGAAGTGTGCTCATGCTGAATATGAACTCATTTGTAGTGGCTAGAACTTAACTCTGTTGAACCCCTGTTGTATAAGATTGCTCTTGGAGCAGTTGATATCCAATCCTGTGCATGATTTGAACTGTTCCATGACACTATGCAGAGCACTTGCTGACTGATGATCACCATGGAAAAAACCAATTTCATCTGCAAAACACAAATGTGTGATGACAGGCTCCTGACACTTGTAATGTAGTTTATACGTACCCTCTTCCACCTTCTGTCTCAATAGCAAGTGAAAAAATCTCCATCACTAACACAGACAAGTAAGGGGACATTGGGCATCCCTGGCGGATTCCTCTTGTAGCTTTGATAAAACCTTTTGGTGACCCATTGATGGAGATAGAGAACCGTGCAGTAGACATGCACATCCTAACCCAGTCAATGAAGATCTGAGGAAACTGCATCTTCTTCATGATATGATAAATAGACTCCCATCTGATCTATCATAAGCCTTTCTTAGGTCGATATTTGCTGTGCATTTTGGTGGCCCATGGTACCTGTGGTAATTCCTTACTAGCTCGTGAGCAAGCATAATATTATCATGAATATATCTTTCTTTAATAAATGCTGACTGGTTAAGACCTACCAGTTTCCCGACTACCTTCTTCATCATGTTCATCATGATTTTTGTAATGCTTTTATATAGAACATTGCAACAAGATATGGATACTCTAAGAATTAAAGCGACACAAGTATCAAATGACTCATTGATAATCTAATGGTCGTTACTCTTACATAACTGATTATATTTGGACCATTAGATTATATAATGCCTCTAATGGTTACTTTAGGAATTAAATCGACACAAGTATCAAATGATTCGTTGACATGTCAACTCCTCAGCAATGTCAGCTGGTGTGATCTCAACCAAGTCCAAATCTTATCAAATGATGGATGCGTTTCCATCATAAATAGTTCTTGGCGAGCACCTGAAACCCTTCGTAACAACAATACGATAACTCTATGTGTTTGTCCATGCGACCTCGCCTAATAAGAGCTGGATCTAGTTTCTCCACATGATTTCTGTTCTTCTCCGCTGACTGACCATACTCCATCAATAAAATTCAACAAACATGGTAAAGTGACCTTACCATCCTTGTCCTTCGCCTTCTAATTATCATATTCACCTGCTTTTCGATCATGCGTGACGTCGAATGAACAATCAATATCTTCAATCGCCAATAAAGATTTGTTTGTAGTCTCAGTTAGCAATCTACAGAAATCGGAGTTGGTCTTTACTGAAGTGAACTCGAGATAATAGATATCATAATCGAGGAGATTAGCTATGGAAGCTATCATTGTTGATTTACATGAACAACAAATTAAGTAAAATATAGTAAACGACCTGAAGTTGAACAACAAAGTAAAATATAGGAATCTGAACAATTAAATTGTGTGACTGATCGAAAGCCTACCCTGTTAATTTCATATGATAAAATTAAAACATGAAAAAGAATGAGTAATTACCAGTGTCATGAGGACTATAGAGTAAATAGCCACTCTTCCATGCTTTGCCCATCTGAGCATAAGACTCCCTGCCCTTACTATAAGTTATTAAATCGTCCATAATTTATTTCTTCTTCTTCTCTTCCATGGCAAGAGTCTTAAACGAAGCAGGATGCTTAAACTCCACACTTGTTCATTCATACTCATCTCCCCTCGAATTCGTGTACAACAATCGTTGTCGATTCCTCAATTCAATCTCTTTGCAATATTCCTGATGTGCATGAAATACTTGTCTACAACGTCTCTATACTACTAATCGAACGTCAACATGTACCACTATCCAAGATTTGATACATCATATGTTGCAAGATCTGAGCCACCATATTTTCTCTACGCGTGATAACCCCACGTCAAATTTATTCCTTGGAACTTGTTTTCGTCCATAGTGAGGGTAATCATGTTGTTGCTCCTCTTAATCCCCCTATTTTGAGTCTGTTAGCATGTTTTGGTTCAATCTCGCCCATGTATGTTTTGATCGATTTGTAGAACTTGTTACTGCGGAAAATACCGCACCTCCTTTGTCAAGATTTTGATAGTGATTTGATGGTGCAAAAGGTTTTTGATGATGAACCGATTCGAAAATCCTTGAGAATGAGAGAAAGGTAATTACTTGAAGAAGAGCTCTTTGGGAGAACAAGAGCTCTAGAAAAAGTTTCCCCCGTGTTTGACAGAAGTCTGAGGGCATTAGTCCCCATCATGTTGGACAAAAACCGGAATTCTAAAAGTCGAGGGAATGGGCGAGGAAACGGGCGAGGGAGGGGGTGTGACCCTTCATCCCCCTCAGATGCGCGCCTTCGTGAATCTCGAGGGGGATGAGTGGTAAAACCCCTCCCCCTCGCTGTTTTCCTCGCCCATTCCCTCGACGCGTAGAAGGGTTGGGACAAAAAATATGGATGGTGAGCCCAAGAAGAGAGAGAGAATGAGAGCGAGAGACAGTGTGTGTGTTTATATATAGTTTTCTTATTGGTTTGTGATGCGTCCAAATCGTCCATGCCGATTTTTTACCTATAAAATGAACAATGATGAAGTTGGAACTACTGTTGTGGTGGCCGAAGGCACTCCAATGATAAAATTAGGTGATTGAGTAAGGATGGATGTAGACTGTTAAAATTAGGGTTGCAAGTGCGTACCTTTCTCTTCCCTTTTGCTCACCTTATATAGCAAGTATTTCACTATTTCATTGGCGTTATCGTCGAGAGCTTGATGGAGGGAGGAGATCTCGCTCAACATCTTACCCATCCATGAATGAGTACCATTTGGCACTTGGATCTGTTTGGGACCCAATACTTGATTGGATTAAGAACTGTGAAAATGGACCTTGGGTCTGTGACAGCTCAGAGGTCTGCATTCGGGCCTTATTGTCCTGGGCCAAGCTCTGTGATTTACACCACCTTGGGCTCATGAAATCTGGGCTTGGGCGCCTGACTTACGAGCTGAACGGTTAATAGGCTAAGCCTGGGCTGGACCATGCTTAGGCCTGCTTTAGATTGCACTGAGGCATTTTCATATTAAGGTTGACCTATGCCACGTGTACGGCTGCGATCGGATGACTGTTCGATATCTCATCAGTTATTCCCCCTAGTTAGTGGAGTTGCATATAAGGCCACTAACTGACTGTGCGTGGAGGATTGTGTGATGCCATGATGACATATTTCGGCGCTTTTTCGGCTATGCATGTGCTGCAGTTAATGCTCATGCATCGGTTAGGTGATTACGTCTCCCATACGCCAAGCCTATATAAGCCTGCTTTGGGGAAGTTTAACTTTTTACCATCCGGAGTTTCCTTCTGTTGTCCATTTTTTACTTTTCTAATTTGATCAAGCTCGGACCTTCATTTAATCATGTATGTGCGACATCATTTTTCGTGTGAGCGACATGCAACTTTGACTCTGAAGGGGGCCGCTAACGTCGGAGGAGGATCTGGTCAACTACATAATGATCAGAGATTGTCGCTCTTTGTGAAAGGCGAGTCTTAGACTGTTACAAGGGAGGGTTTCATATGCCTATATAAGGCCATATTCGAGGCTGGCCTGTGATTCCTTGTTTCTAATGCCATTAGGTATTTTCTATCTTATCAGGGTATTGCCCCGGCCCAGATGGCACTGAGCGGGTGGAGTATATTGATTGCCACTCTCATTAGGGCGAAGGATGTCGGGTTCAGTCTGTCGACAAAACTATTTCATTATCTGACTTCCATTAAGATGAATAAGCACGATGTCTGCTGGTTGGTGAGGCCCTTCTTTCTAGATGGTCAGTTGGATGACACGAAAGACTGGCAGCGATATTGCTTTTTTGCTTCTTTCAAGTCTGAGTACTTCATCCATAATTGTCAGATGATCTTTAGTAGGTTTAGGGATCTCAGTAAGTTTTTTGTACTCCCTTTAATTTTTGTTTTTGATATAGTGTCTGTTGTTGCCTGACGTGTCCATTATTTCCAACTAGGGGGCACGACCCTGTTGTTCTTTCTCCTGGGGAAGAGAAAATGAAAGTTGACTTTCTTGGTGTGCCTCCAATGCCTATTTCAGACATTCTCCAACCAGGGAATATCATGCATAGATGTTTATTTTCTAGTGAGACTAGTAGTGTGGGGCGAACTCTGACCGCTCCCGCTTGTTCTTCTTCTGGTGCTAATGTACAAGCATCTGAATCACAGGAGAAGAACGTGGTGAGGATGCCTAGTCTGTCAAAAAGGAAAGCTTTGGAGGGATTGTTTTCCTCTTCCCCCGTCGGTCAAAAAGGATCAAGGTTGAAACTGTTTTGGCTGTTCCTATCACCTCTCTAAATGCCCAGTAGAGAGATATTGTGGACCTGACCATCAGTGAGGAGGAGTCACCGAGAGTCTCTAGTGCCGCCAACCCAAGATTGGAGCATCTCGCCTTGGAGGGTGCTAACCTTGATTCCTATGCGGGTCTGACTACCGTAGTGAAACAGGCTATAATGGAACGCATTGCCTATGATTCGTCCATGGACCTGGAGATCAACAAGGAGGGGCCGAGCTCGTCATCTAAGGAGCGTAGTGTTGCTGTGCAGACTGGACTATTGCCTGAGCCCCATCTTCCACTGTTGACAAGGGGAAACAAATTGTTGAGTCCCATCCTTCTTCAGAAATTGCAGGAGGAGGAACGGGATTGGCTCCTGATCCCGAGGCTCTCCGTACTGACGCTGGAGTCAACTCTCATGTTCTGGTCGCTACCCTCCTCGGTTCTAGTGGGCAGCACAAGTGGTACTATGAAGTGAATCATAGAACTAATTTTGCTCGACTTTTGAATAAGTGGTTTTGTTGGCTAGTTGATCAAATGCCGCTGGAGGAGGTGACCATGGGGTATCATCTTAATCAGGGGCAAAAACATCTGATGCTGGTAAGTTAGCAACTATCCGACTATCCCTGGATTATCCGTCACAGTTTATTGCTCATAACCTTGTGCATGTTTTCTTATCAGTGGATGGCTCACTTAACCCATACTAGTATGGTGGGTATTGAAGTGGAGTCTGTGTGGGATAGGCTATGTGCCTTAGAGAAGATGTTCATTGAGCAGCAGGTGCAACTCTCAGATTCCCTTAATAAGGCAAGTTCGCTGGAAGAACAGTTAGTTGTTCGGCCCAATCTGGGGATTTAGCTAGGTGAGGCCTAGGGGAACCTGAACAGCTTATTCGCTACTTGATCGGCCTTGGAGTCTCAGTTGAAGTGGGTCCAAAAGAATCTAAACGTGGCTCGTGCTACCCAAATTGATCTGTCGATAGGGCTAAAGGGTGCACAGGAAAGTAGGGACATAAATGTGGTAGCTGAGGAGACAGTGTTTGCTAACCGACTGGGCATGTGCCATGAGATCTACTAATAAATCTCAAAATGCTCTAGACAATGAATGAGGTGAGGCGGTTCGTCAGCGAGATCTTTGTGAGGCCTTCCAAGATGGACTCTCCAAACTCAAACCGAATTAAGGCTGGCCGAATTTGATGATGACTTGGTCAGGGCAATCAAAGAGCTAACCGACTTAAAAGCACAGTGGGTGGCTAGGAAGGAGGAGCTCCAAAAAGCTACCAGCACTGCTCAGCTCAGTAAAGTTGTTGCCTGGAGGCTGAAGTTGTTGGACTTCATTGAATAGGATCACGAGGATTGGGACATTTTCGCTTATAAGCAATTAGCCTATGCTCACTTTGAGGTGGCAGACGACTCTTTCATTTTTCCGCAGAGTAGCCCTGAAGTCGACCCAAATGCGTCGAAAACAACCGCCAACCTTGATGTTCCAGAACTTGCCTCTGACCCTGCCATCCATGAAACTGCTCTTGGTCCTGTCATTCAAGTGATTGCGCTTGACTCTACTCCATCTGATCCCATTGTATGAGCGGTGTTCTTGTACAATAAAATTCTATCAATACAAAGTTTTTGTTTTCCTTATCTTATGTTTGTGCTATAATTGTCGTACTCGCCACTTTTAATCTGTGTTTGGATTAGGCTGAATAGTCTGATGCGCCGCCAATAATTTAAGACTAGGTTTAGGTAGTCATGTCCCATTCCTTCTAGTAGCGCTTAGTCTGAACTAGAGCCCATTCTTAACTTGAATGGTTCATAACTTGGCAATAATGTTAACTTAATCTTTAGGAAGACTTAAGTTGCGGAGTATCCACTTTCATCCGAGTGGATCAAATTTTCATAGTGACATAACCTTTACCTCGAATAGAAGTTAAACTTGTTGTCTTGGTCTAGACGATTAGACTTCCATAACGAACTCCAACCCTATGTAGAAGTTAAGGTGTTGAGAAATCATCTTTTCTAAACGGACTGGATATATGGGCTCAATCCTGAAGAGGAGTTGAGCTGTAAAGAAGTCGTCTTTGCCCGAATGGGCCAGACTTCTATAACGAACCCTAATCACGAACATGAGTTTGGTCACGGAGAAATCATCTCTATTCGAACGGACTAGACTGATGTAATATACGGGCTCTATCTTGCAGAGGAGTTGAGTTGTAGAAAATTCATTTTTGCCCGAATGGGTTAGACTTTTATGACGAACCATAATCCTGAACAGAAGTTATGTTGTGGAGAAATCATATTTGTCTGAACGGACTAGATTTTTGTGGTATATGTGTTCAATCCTAAAGAGGGGTTGAGCTATAAAGAAGTTAACTCTGCCCGAATGGACTAGAATTTTGTATTACATATATGGGCTCATTCGTGAAGAGGAGTTGATCTGTAAAGAAGTTGTCTTTGCCCGATGAGCTAGACTTCTATGACGAACCCTAATCCTGAATAGGAGTTAGATTGTAGAATCTTTGTGCAAACGGACTATATTTCTGTGGTATACTAGCTTAATCCTAAATAAGAGTGAGCTGCAGAGAAGTTGCCTTTGTCCGAATGGACTAGACTTCTATAATACATATACGAGCTCAATCCTGAAGAGGAGTTGAGCTGTAAAGAAGCCTTCTTTGCCCAAATGGGCTAGATTTCTATAATACATATACGGGCTCAAACCTGAAGAGGAGTTGAGCTGTAGAGAAGTCGTATCTGCCCAAACGGGCTAGACTTTTATGACGAACGCTAATTCTAAATAGGAGTTAGGTTGTGGAAAAATCATCATTGTTTGAATGAAATAAATTTATGTGGTATACAGGTTCAATCATGAAGAGAAGTTGAGCTGTAAAGAAGTCGTTTCTGCCCGAATGGACTAGACTTTTGTAGTACATATATGGGCTCAATCTTGAAGAGGTGTTGAGTTGTAGATAAGTCGCATCTACTCGAACGGGCTAGACTTCTATGTCGAACTCTAATCTTGAACAAGAGTTAGGCATACCATGTATACGGGCTCAATCCTGAAGAGGAATTGAGCTAAGGTGAACTCATCTCTACTCAAATGCACTAGACTTCTGTGGTATACGGGCTCAATCCTGAATAGGAGTTGAGTTGAGGTGGATTCGTCTCTGCTCGATTGGGCCAGACTTCTGTGAATCGAACTAGGTCATTTATGCGGCGAGTTGTCATCATCTTGAATAGGACTTAACTCGGTCGTTGTGCGCCATCTTGGTCCTTTATCCGGACTAGGTCACTTATGCGTCAAGTTGTCATCATCATGAGTAAGACTAGACGGGGCCACTATGCGCCATCTCGTTCCTCTAGTCGGATCAAACGCGGTGAGCCGTAACAGAAGCGAACTCAATCCACTTTGTAGCACCATGGTTCCGTAGACGGACTCACTTGGGTGCAGCGAGTTGTTGACATCCTTAATCGGACTAGACTAGACTGTTTTGTACCATCGTGGCCCCCGTGATCATACCAGGTTTGTCCCTGTATACAGAGTTGAGTGTGAAATGGCATCATTTTTAAAGAGGGTGCCTTTATTGATAATTTTTCTCTAAATGTTCTACATGATACTCTTTCCACTCTCTTGCGGTTGACTGGTCTCCCCGATAGTCCCTGCCTTTTTATTGGCGAGGTACTTGAGGCATTGGTGCCAAGTAAAGACCACCACTCTCATCTGATGGAGTCAAGGCTTGCTCATAATTACTTTGTATGCAAAGGGGTGTCTACAACAATGAATTATGTCATTGAATCCTTATTAGGTCTGGCTCCTCTACTACCACGGGCAGCTTGACGCTTTCGACTAGGTAACGTCGCGCACCAATGGAGCCAATCATGGCTTGCTTATGCGGCTTCAGTTGTTCCTCCCTTAGGCGCATCCTATGGAACGCTTCCAAGAATAGGACGTTGGTTGAGTTCCCCGTATCCACCAGTGATCTTTTCACATCCCATTTTGTTATCCCGATTGTGATGACCATGGCATCACTGTGTGGGGATTGGACCCCTTGCATGCCTTGCTCTGTGAATGTCAGATCCGGGATCAGACCCTACATTCGACATTCTGGATAAGGCGGTTTCTGCAGTGGAAACATGTTCATAGTTTTCAGAATGTTATTTTCCTTGACCGATTTGACTATCGTACTCACTGTGTAGGACGTAGATAACATTCGCATTCTTTTCCTTTGCCTCTGGTGCATACTCTTTTTTTCCTTCCCTTGAGGTTGCTTCTCTTTGAAACTAATGAATTCCGGGAGCCTCCCCTTTTGAACCCAATACTCAATCTCATTTTTGACTTTGACAATCCTGAGTAATATGACCATGGTTCTTGTGGTAAGAACAATACGTGTTATTGTCATGCTTTGACGAGTCACTCTTGAGCTTCGAGGGCCATTTGACATCCTCCCAACTCTTCATGGTGGAGAGGATCTTGGACAGTATGGCGTTGAGCTGGACGTAGAGGTCATACCTTGAATTGACGTAGTTGGTGACCTTGTCAGACCTGACCCTGCTATTACTTCGCCTCCTGTTGGATCTGTCTTCCTCCTCGCGCCTCTCTTTATCCTCCTGTCTCGTGTCTTGAAGGATTGCTTGGCTTCATTCTCGCCTCCCTTCTTGGCCGCCAACATATTCTCGAGATTGATGTACTTTTGCACATTTTGCATTTAGTCCGCCATATCCTTCAGAGGCTCCAGAATGAGAAAGTTGTAAAACTAACCTCCTCGGAGATTGGAAGTGAAGGCGGTATAGACTTGTTGTCATTGCAATCGTCGATCAGAGTCAGCTCATCGTTGAAGCAAGTGATGTACTCCATAAGGGTTTCATCGTGCTTCTGCATGAGGCTGAGCAGATAGTGGAACCCCTTTCTGATTCTCTGGTTCCCTACGAATTAGGTGATGAACGCCTTTGCTGAGACCTGAAATGAATCAATAAATCTTGCTTGAAAGCTGTGGAACCAAGTCAGTGCAGCCTTCTTCATGCTGGTAGGGAAAGTCTTGCATAGAATGGCTTTTGAACTCTCATTCAACGCCTTCACATGGTGGTAATGGCATAGGTGATTCGATGGATCAGATGTTCCGTCGTAGAACTCGAGCTTCGGGTGATGAACTTCTTCGGCAAGGGTGCGTTCATGATCTCTTCAAGAATAGAGGGACGCTAAGATTGTACAGGACGTCTGGATTGGTCGCCCCCAGCCAAAGTAGGTTCCCGACTAAGCTCATGTCCGTATTTGGGGAGTGGATCCCACAACATCTTTCATCCTTTAGCTTCATGTCCTGGCAAGCTCTTCGGTCCTCGACGGGAACAATCTCGTTCTCCTAGACGTGCTATCAGGCGTCTTCGTGGTTAGAGACCCCCCACCCAATTTTCCGCCATTATCTAATGTTGGTTGTTAATCCTAAGCAAGCCTTTCCACCACCCACGTGAGATGATTCATGTGGATTGAATTTTGATCTATGCGGGGTCGGTCGCGACTGCTTTGATGGTTGGGCTTTGCGATTGCTCTACTTCCTCGATTGGATTGATCCGGCCTAACGACGGGGCTTTCTCAACTAGAGCGTTATCTGGCTCAACATTGTTATTGTTAGCTCGAGATCTGGTGCTAGTGACCATGTCTCAAGGCTCTGCTGGTTCAAAAGAGCTTATGTATTTGTTTCAAGGAAAACTTGTCATTTTCCCATAGACGGCACAAAACTAATGCGTCCAAATCCATCCATGTCGATTTTTTACCTGCAAAATGAACAATGGTAAATGAATTACCATCGTTGTGGTGGCCGAAGGCACTCCGATGATAAAGTCAGATGACTAAGGATGGATGTAGACTTTAAAATTGTGGTTGCAAGTGCATACCGTTATCATCCCTTTTGTTTACCTTATACAGCAAGTATTTCACTACTTCATTGACTCTACCGTTGAGAGCATGATGGAGGGGGGAGATCTCGCTCAGGATCTTACTCCTCCATGACTGAGTTCCCTTCGGCACTTGGCTCTGTTTGGGACCCAATACTTGATTGGATTAAGAGTTATGAAAATGGACCTTGGGATTGTGATAGTTCATAGGTCTGCGTTCGGGCCTTATTGTCCTGGGCCAAGCTATGAGATTCACACCACCTTGGGCTCGAGTAATCAGTGCTTGGGCGCCTGACTTACAGGCTGAACAATGACTAGGTTGAGCCCGGGCTGGACCATGTTTGGGCCTGCTTGAGACCGCGCTAAAGCCTTTCCGTATTAGGGTTGACCTGTGCCACATGTACTACTGCAATCAAATGAATACTTGATGCCTCAATGTGAATTCTAGTTTGAGCTAGTTGAATAGAAATCAGAATTAGTAAGTTTCCAATCCTAGGAACCAGAATTCACTGCGAGTACACTTTATATTTCGTTTCTAATCCAACCCCAGCTATGCTTGTTTGCAAGCAGGGACGGATTCACGTGGGGGCACTTGCCCCCACTAACTTTTGAGAAAAACATTTATTTGTCCCCCCCCCCCCCACCCTCCAACTTGCTTCACGTTTTCTTTCATAATCTGATTCTAGTTTCTGTAGTCTACACACTTTAGAGTTAGGGCTTCAATCAAATCCCTCAAATCTCATCTCAAATCTCTTCTAAACACTTTACCATTGACAGAGAGTCTAGGGCTTCAAATCTCTTCTACACATTCCATCTCCACCAATTCACAGAGTCAGAGATAGGGTTCAAAACTTCAAATCCCTCAAATCTCTCCAAGAGTTACAGTACTTCTCTTCTTTTTTACACTCCATCGATTAAGAGAAAGACATGATGAGGGAAATCCCCAAATTTCATCATCTTCAAAAGTACTAGACATCTATAACTATCCAAACCTTCTTCTTCCTCCTCCAGATGCTAACTGTGTTGGTCATCTCCACAAAGAAATCGTAAGCACTAAGCAACCCAATCTCTCCTCCTTTTCCTTCATGTAAACTATAAAAAATCTGATTTTTTTTCTTGTTCATGAAAGTGAGGAAACCAGACAAGGATTTGCTAGAGGTCTCTTGAAGACTGTTGTAGCACCATTGGAGCGAATTAAGATACTTCTGCATGTATTTTTTGTTTCGAGTAGTGGAGTTTTAGTTATTTACAGTGATAGATTATGATTCACCCATATAAATCTTTGACAATTAAGGTCATCCTTGGCATATTTAGAATGTAGTGATTTTGATTTACAGTAGTGGAAAGCCCAACTTGTAAAAAGGGGGAGCTCTGTTTGAGTGAATCAACTTATTGAGTCTCTTAATTAGATCCTTTTTTTTATGGGTTAGACCCCTTTGTTGATTTCAACTCTGAAATAGTTATGGGTTTTCTCAGTTTTTCTCAGTTAGATCCCTTTTTTCAGTTATACCCCTTAATTAGATCTTTTTTTTGTAGACTCGATAATGGGGTTTTCTCAGTTTTTCAAATCTCAAGCTGATTTGAGACATGGGTTTTAATGATTTTGTGAAAAATGGGCAGCAGAGACTGTAACCCATGATGGGCTTCTCTAGTTTTATAAGAGATGGGAATGCGAATTTGGGTTTTGTTGGAAATGGGAATCTGGATTTTGATTCATTTATTTTGTTTACAAGTTTTGAATCTTGAGGTGGGTCTGTGGAACAAATATTTTCACCTTAACCACCAAATGGGAGAAGAAAAAAGAGATTAGACTAATAGGGAAATATGGCCTTACAATCTAAGAAAATATATGTTGCCTCCAACCCAAATGCCTCATTATTCCACCTGTTTTTTTTTTTTTTTTTTTTAACAATTTTCCTAGAGGATTAATTTGTTAATTGAGGATAGATAAATATATTGAAGGCTTTTATTCATATAAAGTTTTACGATACATAAATATATTGAATGCAATCTTATATAGTCTTTGTTTTATTTCAGTTATGGATAAGTTTTTAAAAAGAAAGTAAATGAGTGATTTACCACTTCCAACCCAAAATAAGGATGACAATAATTTATCAGAACTAATCTCAAAGAAAATTCATTTAGAGGTTGATCTATCAAATCTTCCAACAGATCCTGGTTTAAAACTTCGTATTTCCGAATCATCCGAATGATCAAGAGGTTGCTGGAAGAGCTTATTTGCAAAGGGGTCATTGTCAACCGATGAACTACACATTCCCACAGAAAAAAATAGGAGGTGCGCTAGGATGTTTTAATGTAGCTTGGTTCACTAAGTATAAGAGTTGGCTAGAGTATAGCATAGCAAAGGATGTCGCCTTTTATCTCCATTGCTATCTTTTTAGAAGTGTCGATGAACAAGGGGGTGGTGATTGTTTTGTTGTTGAAGGGTTCAGTAATTGGAAAAAAAAAAAAAAAAAACCAGACTTGAAACTCATGTAGGAAAGCCTAATAGTCTGCACACTCAAGCTTATATGAAGAGTCAAAGTTTAATGAATTCAAAACATCATATCCAATCATTTTTTCCAAACAATCTGATGCGAAGAAAATTGAATATCGGATTCGTTTATCAGATTTAGTTGATTGCATTCGGTTTCTTCTGCGACAAGGATTAGCATTCTGTGGTGACAATGAATCAATAAATTTAATTAACCATGGAAATTTTCTGGAGCTTTTACAATATACAGCTAATCACAACGATGACATCAAAAGTGTGATTCTAAAAAATGCTCCAGAGAACTATAAACTCACTGCACCTAAAATTTAAAAAGATATTACACGTGTAGCTGCATGTGAGACCACTCTTGCTATACTCAAAGATCTTGGAGATGCATTATTTACCGTTTTGATTGATCAGTCTCGTGATGTATTGGTCAAAGAGCAAATGGTTGTTGTCTTGCACTATGTGAACAAGAAGGGATGTATAGTTGAATGTTTCCTTGGTAGTAGGCACGTATCTGAAACAAAGGCAATTTCATTCAAGACAACACTTGTAAAAATGTTTTTCGATCATAAGTTGAATATAACAAGGTTACATGGCCAAGGTTATGATGGGGCGAGCAATATGCAAGGAGAATTTAAAGGACTTAAATCTTTGATTCTCAAGGAAAATAAGTCTGCATTTTATGTACATTGTTTTGCACATCAACTTCAGTTAACGCTTGTACATGTTGCAAAGAACCATCCCCAAATTGCTTTACTCTTCAACTTGGTTTCAAGTGTGGTGAACATTGTTGCACCATCATGCAAGCGTCAGGAAATTTTTCGAGACAAACAAGTTGTTAAGATTCTTGACAAGCTCAATAGTGACTAACTATCAAGTGGTCAAGGGTTGAATCAAGAAACCAATCTCAAACAACCTGGTGATACACGTTGGGGGTCTTACTATAAAACCTTGATAAATTTGCTTTTTAATTTTTCTTCAGTGATTGATGTGATCCAGATTGTTGTGAAACATGGTTTAAACTCGGATCAGAAGGGGAAAACATATGCTTTATTAGATTCTATGCAATCTTTTGAGTTCATCTTCAATTTGCACTTAATGAAGGATATATTGGCGATAACCTGAGATTTGTCAATAGCATTACAAGAAAATATCAAGATATTGTCAATGAGATGACCTTAGTTAAAATCTCCAAACAACGATTGCAAATGATGAGGGAAGATGGATGGGATATGCTTGTGGACAAGGTTGCTTCATTTTGTGCAAAACATGATATTGTTGTTCTTGAGATGGATGATACATTTATACAACGAGGAAGATCACGACGCAATACTGAAAAATTAACCAACATATATCATTATCAAGTTGAATTATTCTATACCACCATAGATGTGCAACTCCAATAGCTAAATAACCGCTTTGATGAGGTGAACACCGAATTGCTTCTTTGTATGGCATACTTAAATCCAAGTTATTCTTTTTCAATTTTTGATAGTCAGCGGTTGATTCGGCTCACTCAATTTTATACAGCTGATTTTTCAAATGTAGATCTCATGGTACTTCTTGATCAATTGGAAACTTATGTTATTGATATGTGTTCCCACAATGAATTTTCAAATGTCAATGGAGTCAGCGGTTTAGCTAAGAAGATGGTTGAGACCAAGAAGAAATTTGTCTATCCCATGGTTTATTTATTCATAACATTGTCACTCATCCTACCAGTTGCCACCACTTTAGTTGAAAGAGCCTTTTCTGCTATGAATATAGTGAAGAGTCGATTACAAAATCGAATGGGAGATGATTGGATGAATGATTGTTTAGTTATGTATATTGAAAAGGAAGTTTTTTGATGGCATTGACAACGAATAAATCATGAAATGATTTCAGGGTATGAAAATGCGTCGAAGCCAGTTGTAATTTTTTTTATTCTAACTGGGGAGGGGGGAGAGCGAGTTTTTTAGTATTCATGGATGTAGATGTGTAAAAGTTCAAATTATAGAACTCTATTTTTGTATATCCAAGGTGATCTACAACCTTTTTTTGAATGAAAATCTTTTATTAGATTAGATGAAGTTTTGTATAGTCATTTATGTATTGTTCAAATTAAAAGTATTTTATGTTAAAGTAATTAGTTATTATATTATATTTAATTAATTATGACATTACTCCAACCTCCTAGACAAAAATTTTGGCTCTATCAATGTGGAGTAAAACTTAATCTACGCGGGATCAGCCGCGGCTGCTTCGATGGTTGGGCCTTGCGACTGCTCTGCTTCCTCGATTGGATTGATTCGTTCTAACGACGGGGTTTTCTCGACCAGAGCGTTATCTGGATCAACATTGTCATTGTTAGCTTGAGATTTGGTGCTAGTGACCATGTCTCGAGACTCTGCTGGTTCAAAAGAGTTTATGTCTTTGTTTCAAGAAAAACTTGTCATTTTCCCACAGACGGCGCCAAACTGATGAGTCCAAATCCATCTATGTCAATTTTTGACCTGCAAAATGAACAATGGTGAACGAATGACCATCGTTGTGGTGGCCGAAGACACTCTGATTATAAAGTCAGATGGTTGAGTAAGGATGGATGTGAACTTTAAAATTGGGGTTGCAAGTGCGTACCTTTCTCATCCCTTTTGTTTACCTTATATAGCGAGTATTTCCCTACTTCATTGATTCCATGGTCGAGAGCATGATGGATGAGGGAGATGTCACCCAGGATCTTACTCGTCCATGACCGAGTTCCTTCGGCACTTGGCTCTGTTTGGGACCCAATACTTGATTGGATTAAGAGTTCTGAAAATGGACCTTGGGCTTGTGATAACTTAGAGGTTTGCGTTCGGGCCTTATTGTCCTGAGCCAAGCCCTGAGATTCGCACCACCTTGGGCTCGAGTAATTTGTGCTTGGGCACCTAACTTACGGGTTGAACAGTTACTAGGTTGAGCCTGGGCTGGACCATGTTTGGGCTTGCTTGAGACCACGCTAAAGACTATCCGTATTAGGGTTGACATGTGCCACATGTACGGCTGCAATCAGATGAATGTTTGATGTCTCATCAGTTTGAATTCTAGTTTGAGCTAGTTTGAATAGAAATCGGAATTAGTAAGTTTCCAATCCTAGGAACCAGAATTCACTGCAAGTACACTTTATATTTCGTTTCTAATCCAACCCCAGCTATGCTTGTTTGCAAGTACCCTTTTGGTAATAGTTTCCTAGACCAAATCAAAGAATTGTTCAACAAAGCAATTATCCCCTTTCCTATCTAGGAACCAATCAATAATACAACAGGAATGGTAAATCCACGGATAAATGTATATGACTTGCCAAAAGGACACCTTGAGAGCTCCCTAACGAAATCTTTATATTGCAATCTAGCTTGCGTGGACCCAAGACTAAGTTGTGGACAACCAATCTCAAAGGATACATGTACACAACAATCACAACGCATACATGTTCACAAGCATTGGAACGTCACTCTTTTACAAGTATTTATATAGTTGTCCCATATATCAATCAATTAAGATGTAAAGTCATATTTGTAGCGTAAATGTTGACACTTGCATGTGGCTAAGGTTTATAGGTATACTAAGGTGGTGTTTGTTTTTTTAAGTGCTTAGTAGCTAATTTTCATCTGGAATTAGAAGTTCTGAACGAACTTTTGAATGAACTGTTTGTTTTGCTTATAAATGGGTGGCTGATTAGAAGTTGTTAAATTAAAAAGTATTTGTTTTTAGGTGTTGAGTTGGGAGTTTTTTTTTTAACATTTTTGCCCACTTCCACAACTCTCACCGCCCACCACAATCACTAACATTAACTCCCATTTCCACCTACTTTTTTCTTTCAAATATCATTGAGATCCCTTTTTCCACCACTATCAGAAATCACCCTATATCTCTCTTCATTCCTCGTATAATCTTCAATAAAGAGGAAGAGAAAGTGAAAGAGAAATTAGAAGAAATGCTACAATTGAGGCAAACGGAACGCCAGAACCCAAGTTCAGGTTGGGTAGTAATAAGCAACACACGGGCACCATTGGCTCTGGCGACACCACAAATGGCATCAACAGTGGTAAGCCCACCAGGCCCATTGGAGGCGATCAGGAGGTCATCGGAACAGATGGGTGGTGTACTATGCCTCCAATCCAGTGGGCTGAGAGCCCAAGGTGGAAGAGTATCATACAGAGGGATTTTATCGTCAACCCCTCGTGGCCTACTCCAAGTAGAAACACACAGCCATGTCTGGTGGTGGTGGCTGCAATTTCCTCCACAGCAACGTTAAGTGCATCAAGATGGGAGCTGATCTGATGGCAGACCTTTGATGCCAAAGTGGCCATCAAAGCGTTGTATTTGGTGTCAAGCGTCATTAGTGATTTGTGGACTAGAGAAAGGTGAAATGGGCTATGTTATGCATAGTGCTCGACTCAACCTTCAATTTTATAACAGGACTGATCAAATCTAACCTAATAATTAGGCAGTTTAAACATCACGAGTTGGAAACCGCAGTTCGGATTTTTAGAGTAGAAAGTATGGTTTTCAGAAAAGAGGGTAAGACTCAAATGCATTTATAGCATTCAATGGATCTCCGTCTTGGGAGGCAACTCGACAATTGAGTTCCAGGTCCATGGACAGAAACAAAGCCGAAAAAGAAATCATGTCTTGAACCTTCTCGTGTAACATTCAGAAACTTTTTTATGCAATCATATCTTCAAGTTGGTAGCATTTTATATAAAATCAGATGGTACAGAAGATTGCATAAAGACAATGACAGTAAAATCTATAGTTTACATAACATATACATAACAGTACAAATAGTGAGGCATGGTTGAGATCTCTCAAAAAAGGAAACAAAAGACCATTGTTATGGGGAAAATACATAAACAGAAAGCCCCAATTCAGAAGATTGATTTGCTTATTGTCAGTTTTTTTCTTCGCAATGTCTATACTCCATTGGCTGGAGACGGCGGTTGATGTTGAAGTGTAGTTTCGCTACCTCCTTCGATGTCTATTGCCTTCACTCCACCACTCAATGATGAGGATGAGTCGCATGCTTCATCCTTCACCTTATTACCATTCTTATCTTCATTGACTTCTTCAGCTTTTAAGGAGCCTTCGCGCAACAGTTCCTTAACCTTACGAAATTCATCATAGTGCACTCGACGGTGCTCTCTAAAACTTTTGGTCCTATCCTTTTCAGAATCTGATAAGTTTCAACAGCAGAGGAGACAGCAAAAGAATCGTGTGAGAATAGGATGATGTAGGATCTAATATGATTCCACTTAAAACAATTTCAATCACAACCAGGACCTGTAACTGAAAGTACAGATCACAACTGGGACCTGTTACTGAAAATACAGATAAATGTGATCGTACGAAAGCACATTCGTAGATTATTATAATTGATACCAAGAACCAAAAACACAGAAGGAGAACTTCAAAGAAAAAGCATTCAAAGAATGTGTGTTAGCATTATCTGAAAGATCATTCAAATATGTAGCTCCAAACACTGGGGCACTGGACCGTAGGCCATACCAAACCTCATCAATGAAACGTACCTGATTTCATTAGTTAACTAAACATCATACATACAAGATAAACCAAATTCCAAATATAGTTTATCTATGTCATGTAAACTAGCACAGTAAAACCTGAAGTAAATATCAAATACATTTTTAGATTGTAGACCAACTTTACACATTTGCATTATATTCTGTGTATTTTATTACTACAACATGGTTATGCATCAAATATTTGGATGTAATAAGAAATACACAGATAATCCATTACCTAAATTTTTTTTATTAGTGAAAGGAGAAGAAAGAAAAGTATATAATAAAAGCTATTGATGATAAGGTGTAAATAAAAATTAGAGGGTAGAACAGCAGAATATATATTAAGTAAATTGTGGGAAGCTTGGTATGCAGATCTAATGACGGAAGGCTTTATGAGACCTCACATTGACCGGCCAGTAAATTTCTCGCTTTTCTCTTGATTTGGCTACAGAGCTTTGGCAATTCAAGATCAAGGGTATTGATTAGCCCTTCTCTTGGTACAATGTAGTGTAAAAGGGGTGAGAGAGAATGAGAGTACAAAAAAAATACCCACCCCCCCCAGAAGAAAAAAAAATACCCACCCCCCTAGAAAAAAAAAAGTTCTTCCATAGTTTTGAAAGAATACATGGGGTGGAAGTTCACAATTTCTATTCTCGCTCCCACTTTTCTGTCTTCTCGACAAATTTTCCATGGAGGTTTTAAAGCTTAAACAAGCAACAAGTATGAAAGCCCAACCCTAGAAGAAAAAGGAGTCACAAGAGTGTGATCTCACACCCTCAACAAAGGAAGAAAGATAAAAACCAATCCATCTTCAAACTAAGCTATGCCAGTCAAACATAAAAGGAAACAAAATGGTATATTGCATATAATCTGCATAGCAGACCCCACATCGACAAGTGTGTTCACACTGATGTACTCCCTGTTGGAAATTCTCCTGCTTCTCCACTTCCCGATTCAGATGAATACGGCAATCCCAAATCCACGCGACAAGCCAGGCAGATTCCAGTTTTTCACCCAATCTGTAACACTCCCAGAAATCTGATTTGATAAAATCTGAATTCCCACATAAACCAATCCCAAATTTGTTTGGGAAAAGATAATAATGAGGTGGGAATATGTTATGAACCAACCAACTCTCCCAAAAGCCCGAGCTGTCCAGGAGGGGAAGGTCCATAACAAGGATCGTAACATTGCCCCACGTTTCCAAAGCCGACGTCCTCGTCGGCCCACTCTATCGACACTGGCCCAGTGAGCCTTCTCTCAGCTACCAGTATTCAATAACTTAGGACTATGCCCATACATAATGCTAAATTATTTTAATCCAGCCTATAGGTCGCCCCTGCCGGGATTCAAACTTTGGATGTGGGGTTTGGCTCTGATACCAATTGTTATGAACTAACCAACTCTCCCAAAAGCCCGAGCTGTCCAGGAGGGGAAGGTTCATAACAAGGATCGTAACAGAATAAAACAAAAACTAAAGATTGTTGAATAATAATCCATTACATTTTCCAGTTGGAATGGAAAAAGAATTATTGGATGCAGGTACACCACCTTTTAAAATGGACTCATTATGCAATGCAAGATATGTGGGAAGACCGCATTGCTTGGAAAACCAAAATCCATGTAGTCGATCCCGAAAATATTGGGAATGGGCTTTGATGATGATGATGCAAAGCATGTATTTTGAAAGTTAGGTTATTTGGATTTTGGCCTCCACTAGGTATGGGATAAATCACTTTGGATGTCAAAGTTTAAGGTAATTGCGATGTAAGCTCTATTTTGGATAGAAACAGTCCAAACAACCATGTTGAATGGTCAACATGTATTTTGGGACAAAAATAACATTTGCTTGAGTTGCACATGCATATTCTCCATACCAATATTAAAATCATCTGACTAAGGCACTACATGCAAATTCCAAGATGAACCATGGGATAAAAATTCAAACAAGGATGGTCTTGATCTCCAGCGAGTTTTGGTGTCTCCCTAAAACTCTTTCCAACATTTGAAATCATCCGCCACCAGTAACACTGATCAACACCACCGTCACCAGCCATTCACCTCCTCAGCCTCATTGAACCATCACCATTTAATATCACCATCATTGAACCACCAACACCCTACACACCAGTTCACTTCTCTACGCCTAAAACACCCTATTTGTCCCTCGACTCCCTCCCTTCCCACATTAACACCGCCAACCAACCCTCAAGCCCACACCAACCCCTTCCCCAAATTTGCTTCTATCTCTCTCAATCACTTAATTTTTTTTCGTGATGTGGAATGGTAAGCATACCAAGAGAAGTAACAAAAATCAGTTTATTGACATATATACCTGAAATTCCCTTCATTCTTCAAGCTCTTCTTCCCCATCAAATCACCACTCGCACTTCTCTTCCATCTGATCTATTCCCAGACTCCCACCCAATATTATTGTCGAAAAACTCATTGGATTCAGCGAATCTCATACGCCATGCATAAATCTCAAAACGCCCCATTTGTCTTTCACAAACCATATCCCCATTGTCACAGCCACCACAGTACCGTGCGCATCCCTACAACCCGCATTTTACAACTCCAATCCCTTGGACCACCACTACCATCATCATCTAAACAATGTTTTCCCTCTTCACACACCACCATAATCTCCCACCCCACCTACATGTTCTCCCTTCGTACAAAAAAACCTCCCATCACTACCATATCTCCATCCAACTGTCTTCGTTCTCCCTTTGTACTCCCCATGACGACCATCTCCGTGAAATCCTTCTTTGTTCTCTTCTTTGTATAAATTCCTCAAAGAGACAAAACTGAAAGAGATATGAAAGAATTGAGATATAAGACTTGGATGTGCTTGCATTAAAGAAGAGGACTGGCCAATCGGCCATGTTTCCATCAGGAGTTTGTGATCTATAATATGAAGTTGAAAACCTTGCAAAGATCTACACCGATAGATTGAAGAATTGGAAATGAATTTTTTTGTCTAACTATTTTAATTTTTATTTCTTAACATATTATTTGACGTTAACCAGCATATATCCTTGAGATCCCAATTCTAATTTGAGTCGTTGAATGTGTTTGGTGTTATAGAGGGGGCCATGAATGTGCCTTGCACATGCTATTCAAGCAAAGCGTATTTTGGTACTAAAAGACCCTAGTCAACTTGACAGTTTTCTCCAAAATGAGGGTTAGACCGCTATTATCCTAAACTTAGGCACCCAAAGTGATTTACCCATAACTAGTGGGGCGAGAAGTCCAAATAACCCTTGAAAGTATAAGAGCATGAATGGTGGTGATGATAATGACAATGGTATTATAACTTAATTTTAATATTGCCACAAGACTATGTTCAAGTAATATTTAGATTTGTTTGAATGCCAGCAGCAACATCAGTTTATCACATAGCTATTATGGATGATGGTGTTATGAACCAACCAATTCTCCCAAAAGCCCGAGCTGTCCAGGAGGGGAAAGTCCATAACAAGGATCGTAACATTGCCCCACGTTTCCAAAGCCGACGTCATCGTTGGTCCACTCTATCGACACTGGCCCAGTGATCCTTCTCTCAGCTACCAGTATTCAACAACTTAGCACTATGCCCATACATAATGCTAAATTATTTTAATCTAGCCTATAGGTCGCCCCTGCCGGGATTCGAACCTTGGATGTGGGGTTTGGCTCTGATACCAATTGTTATGAACCAACCAATTCTCCCAAAAGCCCGAGCTGTCCAGGAGGGGAAAGTCCATAACAAGGATCGTAACAGATGGGTATCAACCATAAACAACTCACTTGTACCATCAAAACTAAAGTTTTCGTAGATAAACAAAAGATTTAACATACAATTGGGCAAAACAAGCATGTGAATCATACAAACAGTATAGTAGATAAAACAAAAAATAAATCATAGTGACATCTCTCAATTATTGGTGGAAGTTAAGAACCTTCATCATCTTGCTCCATTGCATCGCCCTCATCTTCCGAAGATGTCCACCCGTCCCCAGAGTTCTGTCTACTAGAGGAAGCGACATCACACAAAGCAGTTCGTATAGCTTCGGCATGTGCGGAATCATTACCTACGCATTCATCGAAACCCCGTATTGGAGACAGAGAACCTAAAAGATTGACAGTGTACATGACCATTATCAATGTTATCTAATAATAGAGTTCTCCACAAACAAGCAATTTAATGGAAAAAAAAATGGATGTATCAACACACCGTCAATATCAATCATTGGATGGTAAGGAGTCTTAGGCTCAGTTATTTTCTGTCTTATTGGTTTATTTGCCTCAATTTCACCCAAGTTAGACTCATCCCATCTTACACGTCCCCTGCACTCCAAACAAACAGAAGTACAGTCCATTAAGCAATTAGATAAAAAATTGATCATATAAAAACTGTAACTAATTACACGCATAACGAAGTAAGGATGACACATCTGTGGACTCCACTGAAAGTTCACAACCATTACAAAATAATTTATGAACATATTTATTGCTACAACATCAATCCTTTACCATTTTCCATAAAATGCAGCAATAACAGAGCAACTACTTTTCATTATTGCTACTTTTTGACATATCTGTGTTTTCTATCCGCAAGTTATCTATGTTTTTAATACATTTCTGAAAATTCTATCATTTCTCCCCCTCCATAACACCAAAACAAAACATGAAGCATTATATTCCTGACCAAAACTCAAGTAGGGGAGAGATTAAGCCTGGCAGTTTCGGTGGAGTTCCATAGCTCCACCCAAGATAAGAAAGAAATGGGTGGAGGGTGGGGAGGATGAACTCTGAATTCAGCCATCAATTTGCTCCACAGAGAGTTGGGCAGGCTGCAGCAGCAAAGTAGGTGATACTGATTCCTCAGCTGAGTTACAATGAGCACACTGGTTTGGCAAGGTCATGCCTCTTTTGTTGATGTTGTCCATTATGAGAACTTTCCCATGGATGAATGACCAAAGGAGGAAGCAAGCTCTGGCTCAAGTAAGATCATGCAGCTGGTGAACTATTTGTTCAAGGTGAAATTCAGACGAATAGCCACTTCCTGGTATCCCTCTTTAACAGAATTTTCTTTACCTTTGACTCCCCATATCCACTTATTATCTTGATCTCCATCCAGCTCAACTGCATCAGTTATAGTCAGGAGAGAAGCCATCTGTTGAAGTCCCCCCAATCATTCAAGTTCCTCCTAGCACAGACTTGAACCAAAATTTGAGAAGCAGGGGCCTTTTTCTATTCTCTATTGTTTACATTGATGCATCAGAACAAAATTCTCAAATTTCAATTAGTCTTATAACCTGAGATAGATTCATAAGTTCAAGCTAACGAGAATCACAGGATATACATCGAAGAAGGGAGTCTCTGTTCGCTTGCAGTATCTCTATCATCAAGATCAACATGAAGGAATCTATATGGGTGATCCCTGAACACCGCTGACGGTAAAACAACGACATATACAACGTGATAACCTCATTGCCACCCCCCAAAAAACAACAATAACATCACTTCTCCAATATTGCCCACGCCCAGTGTAGTTAAGGCGTTGAGGCAGCGGGGAGGCGGATGATCTTGAAAACGCCTCAGAGGCGAGGCGGACGCCTCACTTCACTGAGGCGGTCTTTTAACATTTTTTAAAGATTTTTTATTATAATAAATCGAAACACATTTAGATAAGTAATATTCATAATCATTTTGATAACTTGCATATGCCAATATGTACAAAAAGTCATACAACTATTTAGAATTGAAATGGAAACATAATAAAGTTGCATAGCATAGCACAAAGATGCACTACATAAGTGTACTTAACTTGCCTATCCACTAAATCACTAAAAAAGAAACAAACAAGAAAAACATCAAAGCACAATGTAAACTAGTTCATCAACTTCTCATTGGTTTAACTTTGGAAATTTGAAACAGTGTTTGGAAAATTAATGGTTGAATTTGAAACAAACAGTGTTTGGAAAATTGCAATTTGGTGAAGCATCGCCCAGCAAGTCTCATTGGTTTAACTTTGGAAATTTGCACCAAATTTTGATCCATATGCTAAAATATTACGATCCATACACTGAAATATTACTTATTATTGTTTATTGTGAAGAAAAAAAACACAACATAACAGATCATATAAAAAAAGGAGCAGAACAGATCCTATAAAAAAAAAAGAACAGATCATTAAAAAAAAGGAGGTGAACAGATCATATAAAAAAAAGGCAGTAGAACAGATCATATAAAAAAAACACAGCAGAAGCTGCAGAACAGGTCGTATAAAAAAAAACACAGGAAGGAGAGTGAAGAAGAAGAGGAAGGAGGAAGAAGAAGAAAGAAAACATCCTGATATGAACGAGGCAACACCTAATTTGAAAGAGAGGAACCCGATTAGAAGGAAAAGAACACACACAGCAACAACAATAGCCCCCAAGGAGTCGTTCTCTTGTCTAAAACTCTAAATACCCTCCTCTTAACCTTAAAAGACAAGTGGGCTGCAATAGGCTTTTGGTTTTTAAGCTGTAATGGCCCGAGGCGGTGAGGCGGTCCGAGGCGGACGCCTCACTTCACCGCTCCGCCTTGCATCATTTTGAGGCGTCTCTTTGCCAAAACGCCTCGAGGCGCGCCTAGGCGTCCGCCTTAACAACACTGCCCACGCCCCCAAAGCCACATAAAGAACCAAACCCCAACTCACTAGATTGACCCAGTCCTCAATGTTTCCAAAACTTGATCTCAATCCAAAACCAACACCAAAATCCAGCCCCTCAATAAAGCCACAACTGATCCTAGGCCTCCCTTAAAAAGTTACCCACTTGGGGTCCTCCAGGCTCACCAGATCCAATAAAGCTTACCACTGAATCTGTCAAACCTGACAACATCATAGCTCCTCGAGGATTTCTTTTTTCTTTTTTACTTTCCAGCCAACCGAACACACCATAAATATAATTTTAATGGTTGCTTAATGTAACAGAAATTGGCTAGAGGTTGACATAGTTGGTAGTTCATCACCGGTGTCAGCATGAACCATTCGGCAAACATGGGAGAAAATGGTTTCACATGAAATCAAATCATTGTGCAAAAAGCAATCAATGGTTGGATTTATTTTTATAAAGATGATATTCTATTGATATTAAAAGATTACAATGACACCAAGGGTGTGTTTGGTTGCATGGAATCCTATGTCATTGAAATCCATGAGGGGACCCCTATATTTTAGGCTAATTTGAGATATCACTCCTCATCCACCATTTGATTTTGTGATCAATGATGGGAGTGGAAGACCCATGAACATGGAAATCACATGACTTGGAAAACCAAGGAGTGTGATTCCCATGTTCATGGGACTTCCATTTTCACCATTGATCACAAAATCAAATGTTGATGTGAAGTGATACATCAATTTAGCCTAAAATGTAGGGGTCCTCCCATGGATTCCCATGGCATAAGATTCCACGCAACCAAACACACCCCAAGATGTCAAAAATCTACATCAAAACAAGTATGCCCTGGATAAAACACAAGAGGTCACCTGCAGAATCTGGATCAGAGCTCAGTTGCTCTGAGTCGGCGGGTCTTCTTAAGTCCCCTTTGCACCCAACAGGTTAATCCTCTTCGCTTTTTCCTTCATCACCCCAACACTTGTATCCACACACCTGCTCCCTTTCTTCGCCTGCCCTTTCCTCGAGATAAGGTTAATTTTAGTAATCCATTTCTTTTCTTTTTTACCATTATACCCTATGTTAGCTAATGACACCAAATTTGGCCTATATATGCTACATAGATCATCATGATTATTACAATGGACTCAGCATACACTGAAGAAAATGGCTTTGTCTGAAATCAAATTCTCTGTGTTGAAAGTGGTTAATGGTTAGATTCTAATAATGTATTTATTAGAGACTACCTTGTCAAAAACACAAATAAATCGAAGAAAGAAAAGGGGGAAAACGATAAGTGCAATGGTGACAAAAGGCCTCAATAAACTTAGGCCCTGAATCTTTGGCGCCTTTCCCTAGGTTCGTGATTGGCTTGATCATCAAAATGTCCCACTCTCGTCCACTAACAAGTCCACAGCTTCCTCAGCGTTTATGTTAGACCTGCCTGTGTAATTGGTGCTCGAAAACTAAGCTGCATTCCACACACCATCAATCCTGTTATGCTTTTAACTCTCCTCTCTTAGCATTTTCCACCAAAAAATATTAATTGTTATAATCACGATGTAAAAACAGGATATAGATTGTAGAGTTTTATACTTTCTAGGTTTTATATTTTGCTTAGGACTTAGTTAGCAATTTCAGTTAATCAGATATCTGCATTAGAATAGGAATATTAGGTTTGTTTCTATCCTATTACGAGTCTTTGGTTTATTTATATCAAGCTTGGGTTTATTTATTTTCTCTAAACTTTCTCTTTCTTTATTGCTTCTTCCTACAAATCCCCCTAAGTTCTCCCTTTTACAAAATTTCTCCCTTTTCTTTGTTTACACCTTTGATATCTCCAACTCTCCTTTAAACTTTCTTTGTTTACAACTTTCACCTTTGATATCTCCAACTCTCCTTTAAACGCATGTCTCCTTACATTCAAAGCTTACGTCCATCCTTTTAACAAATTGATACAGTTCTTTATCTTCATTGAAACTAATACCTGATTCTCCTTTTACCGTGCCACCTTTCTTCCCCCTTACCGTCACTATTATTATTATTCTCCCCCATATTTCCAAACATCTCAAGCATCTCTACCATTCATAGTAGTACAGTACTACACTAAGTTTGGCCTTCGTAAGACCTTTAATCTCTCCTGATTCTCCCATAGTATCACATGTTAGTACGTTACATCTTCTTTTGCTTGTGAAATCACTCAAACAACCTCGTTGTCAACCTCACTAAACCCTGTAGACGCCCCACTCCCATCACCATGAAATCCCAAAGATCATTACATACACATCCCGTGCCTCCACACCCTGTTTGCCCATTCCTGCAAGCCACACCCTGTGTTGCCTACTCCTGCATGTCAATCTGGTGCATCCTCCATTGAATGATTGCTTGCAAGTCATCCATTGGAAATACAATCATCGCAGCCAACTTAGAAACTCTCCATTTCTATTTTCCCATAATATATCATACAACATATGCCCTCAAACATGAAGGGTGTTTCCAAGTAGGTAACTTCCTAATCTATATAACAGAACCTTTTGCAAAATTGTTATTGAAATTAACGAAACACATAATTCATACTTCTAACCTCCTTCAGTAACTCTCTGATGGTCATGTTTGTGAAACTACTTTTTTCATCATCTCCTCATATTTCACTTCTGGAAGAGAATGCCTGTCAAAAGGTATAGCTCAACTTTACCCAGCAAGATATGTTCAACTGGTGGATCTGCACAACAATGTCGGATCAAAGATCCATTTCCGCACTAAACTTTTCCAGCCTACTCCTCTACCCTAAGGAATCACCACACACTGGTTTTATTTGCCCCTACCAACAGATGAGTAATTTGCCTGAATTAAATCTTGAATGTAGTGAAACTATTCTTCTCCCTGCCATTTATTTATCAGACCCATCTTCATAACTACTCCCAGTTTGAGCTCCTTTATCACCCCTTTTATGGTGGACCCAGAGTCACTTTTACCCAAACCTCAGGTTAATCTTTGTGTTTGCTATCTCCTCTTCAAAATCCTCTTGAATCTATAGATTTTCTATCAAATTTAATCCCCCATTGCTACATATCTATAGAGTTGCCTGTAAGTTGCTTGTTCATAAAGAACAAATGAGAGAAATGGAAGACTTTCTGGGTATAAAACTCATACAACAGAGCAGGTTATCTTGAAGATTAAGTCAAAATCTCTATTTGAATCAAAATTTTAAAACACCAGTGAGGTTTATGTCTTGAGGCGAAGCTCAATGGCAACACATCAAAGCTTACACCTCTACGTCTTTTCCTAAACACAATTAATTGTGTGGGCAAAGTTACACCTTTATATGTCTTTTGAGAAATACTTTATGCCGTATTTATGAAATTTTATATAATATAAAAGGTAATACAATCACTATGTATCAAATCTCTCATTTTTATTTATTTTGCTAGTCATTGTTTGTATCAAATAATGACAAAATGCAATTAATAATAGTTCTCTTCAAGGTAATACCTCATTCACTTGCAAAAGGCTTATGCCTCGCACAATAATCTGGAGCTCTCCTTTCAATTTCCACTCAAGTACATCTCCATTCTATTTCCACTCAAGAGTTCTTATGTGTTTCCACACCCCTTTGATACCTTGAAAAATGACGTATGTCGTTTGTATCGTTCAAATTCACTCGTGGCAGGAAAAGCTTAAGGGATTCGAAGAATCATGAAGGCGAGTGCTCCAACAGAAGCTATCAATGAAAATGGAACATCCGGTAGTAACCTAAGCTCAACCATGATCCCTCCATTATTGAGGGGATTTCGTTTGACAATGTGCTTGATGAAGCTATCAGGGAAGAGTTGCAGAAGGATGTTACCAGAAATGAAATCACTGAAGCAATGCTTCATGTCACGCTCCACACTTTAAAACCTTGATTTGAATGTATCGAGTGATTACAGTTCTTCATAACCAACATTACAATTTAATTCAATCAAAGGCTTATTGACATATAGGATATAATTTCATTAATCCCCCACGACAGTCTCTTTACACAGAACAAACTGAAACCAAACTGCTGAAATCAATAAGTGTCAGTAAGTTATCAAGAGGTAACATGCAATAAAGCACGGGTTAAGAGCGTTCGTGAAAATGATACCATTGGATGGCATTGTAAACCTGATGATAGGTAGGAATAAACTATGGAACAAGTATTTTTCAAGCATCATAAAAATAAAAAATAAATAATAATAATAATAATAATAATAATAATAATAATAATAATAATAATAATAATAATAATCAATGTATAGAAATATTCAATGATCAAAAATGGAAATAAAATAATAATACTTTACCTCATTTCTTTTAAACTGTCACCTCAAGGCACTGAACTATGGCTGTTGAGTTTACCTAGCTTCAAGGAGGACGGCAGGTAATAGGAATTACTAAATTTGTCATCAAATATTTAATAATTCAAAAAGAACTAAGTAAGAACCTAGTTTTCAATATATAAATTAGAATGTCATGCAAGTTAGATGACTACCCAAGTGAGAAATTCAACATTAAAACATTTCATCAATTGTTTAACAAGATCTAGCACAAGAACGATACATATATTTGAAAAAAAATAAAAATAAAGATAAATACAAGGATAACCAAGCCCATATGAACAAGAACATAAGAAGCAAGAAGGGCAGAAACCAAAATCCACACATCCCTCGAAGTAATTTTATCTTCATTCTCAAATAAGGTTCCGCGACTACAATTGTTGGACATTCCAACATTATGACACTTACAGCTTTTAGGTAATCCATGCCTAAAAAACTTTTCACATATTTTGAAGGTCCAATTCAGATTACAAGTACATTATGACAAGATAGTATCCTAGAAAGTAATAATCTACTATAAACACCTCCTACTCCTTTCCAAAAAATAATAATAATCAAACATAATTACATGTTTAGCATGATCCAAAATACAACCATAGACTTTTTCCCTTTTCTAGAGAAAAGTTCAAATTTTATTGAGAATCGAAGAAGAGCATAGGAAAAGGAAGAATATACAATATCCAAAAGCCCCAACCTAGCATACATTAATAGGACATATACCCAATTCCCAATGAAATGTGGAAGCTTGAAAGCGATGTTGAAAGAGTACACATACCAAAGGAAGCCCACAACATCCATGACAATGCAATCCCTAGTTGGGATTGATCCAACTATTCACAAAACCCAAAAAATGGCATAGGAAATCAGAGACCATACCAACCTCTGAACCCCCTCCCAAAAAAAAATTTAAAATAAATAAATAGAACTCATGTGCACCTTTCCCTATCAAGATCAAAACGGTACATGATAGTGAAGTGCACAAACATCTTTTCCCTGGACAGATCCTTTCTAACTCCTCTATCATGTAACGAAATGCTATACCACATAATCACTTAATACTTTACCCCCAAATGTCCCAAGATGAGAATTGTAAAGACCCAATTGTGCAACCTAAAGTGTTTTTCAGGCTTCCAAGCTCAATCATGTGGCCTTGTTCACATCTACCATCCCTAACTCCTTACAAATAAAACTGCAAAACTGAAAAATCTCTGAGCACACAAAGCATGAAAATCAAATAAAATTTATAATTCGGTTTTAATTTAATCAATGGTGTGCCTACTCATAGGAAATGAAATTGTTAAAGCATGACAAAATCACATTTCAAACACAAACAACGAGGAGATGGAGATCTCCTTTCTTAGATCATTGGCACTAAGAAATAAATATTGTTGACCTAAGCCTCAAGATATCAAATGTACCTCTTATGACTTTTGAGTAGGCATGGCAATTTGACCTGAACCGACCGGTACCCGAATCGCCCCGACCCTAATGGTTCAGGTCTAGAACAACATAAATGATCTCGGTTCGATTCCGAGTCCAGCAACAGGGAGCCCTCTCGATTCTGATTCGGTTCTGGTTTCTGGGTTCCCAAACCCGAAACGCATATGTATAATAGATATATAATTTTATCAAATGTATATTAGATATATAAATAAATCTTATACCATATCTCACTTAAATTGAATGATATAAATTAAATAATTTATAATCTAAAGAGAGACACAGTCTAAACCCTAACTCCCTCATTTTGTATTCTCAACTAAGGAAGAACAGGTGATGGATGCACCTCCTCTCATCCTCTCTCTCACATGTAATTTCTACTCTACAGATCTTCATTCTTTGTTTTATGCAGTAAGCAAAGCAATGGAGCACGAAACCTCGCACAACTATACCCCATTGGCTGCCATCTTCTCTCTTCGAGCTTGTTTATATTTCGATTTTCAGGTCATTAAATGAGTTTTTAGTTCCACTTCTTTTTAAGCTAGCTCCATTTTGTTTGTGATAAGGCTATTGATAAGTTGTGGTTCTCAGAGAAAACAACTTAAACATCCTTGTGCTTTCTTCTTCTCCAACAATTCCTTCTTTTGACATGCTCAAAGTCTTTATTGGAGCATTTGAGAAGAACATTAATTTTCCTGGGCTATGCCAGCCCAGTATGGAGTTAGAAATTGACTAGTTCAGCCAACCCACCACCACCACAAGGTAAAAACAATCCCTCCTCAATTTCATCAATCATTTTCTTGATTTCTAATTATTTGTTTTTTTTATGAAATTTCACTTTAGAATTTTAAATGGGTTTTTATTTGGTTGAGCTCGTGTTTTGGGGGCATGTCAATTTCTTTTCATTTTACTATTGATAAACTGATGAATGGTTTTAGCGTGGAAAAGCAATAGAATGGGAGGACGGGGAGAAGTTGTTGGGTGGTTCTTGGGTGTTGTGGGACTAGATGAAGTGCTGCTTCCAAATGTTGTTGTTGTTGTTGTCGTCTTAGATTAGTATTGGGAATGGGATTTCCTTCAAAAAACAGCACTGGTGCTACTACTGTTGTAATTTGGGAGTCTGTCATTCCCAATAGATTTTTTTTCCATTGCCCAATTCAATCAGTGATAATTTTTTATCTAATGACAATGTGGATGATTATCTCTGTTGTTCAATTAGGCTCTCAGTTTTGGTTGAATTATAATGTTATGCATAGATGTTTTCTAGCTCAATTAGGGGTTTGAAGTCATTGAGTATAAAATCTACATGAGATTTGGGATTGGTTTGAAAGGGTTCCATGAAAATATCACTGTTTGTAGACAATTACTTCTTGAATATGATATTTAGATATTTGAGAGTTAGGTAGTCTTTGAATGCAATTAGGATATTTGAGAGTTTATTATTTGCTACCCTAAGTTGATATAGCATTCGAATGTTTTTTTTTTTCCTTGGTCAGGTGAAGGCCGTTGAAAGTGGACATGTATCACTCATTGATATACAACAATCTTCTCCAACCCCAATTCCAAACAATTTTTGTATGTTTTGATAGATTCATATGCCAACATGATATTTTTATTTGTTGTAGAACATGCCTACCAATTTGAAGCAAAGAAGAAGAGATGGAAGACTAGGAGAAAGTAAATAGAACAACCAAGATGTGTTTTGTTATTTTGAGAATGAAAGCGTAGACTTGTTTGTTTGATTGTGTTCGAAGAAGTTTAGTTTTTTGGTTTGATTCTTTATGTTGAATTTCTAAACTAAGAACAAGAACTTTGTGATTGTGTTGTTGTATTTTGGTAATTTATTCATGAGTTACTCCGATTGAAAGCATGATTTTGATACCATTTATATTGGGATAGTAGTTTAAAATAGTATGAATGTGTGACTAATATGTTCAAAGCATGAAATTTGTTTTTGTTTGAATTGCTAAAAAGCTGCTGAAATTGCAAAAAAAAAAAAAAAAAAAAAAAAAACTGCTAAAATATCGTGCAGTCCTGGCAATTTTGCGAGGCGGTTTCGGTTCCGAGCTAGACTTGCAGTTCAGGTCTACCCGGACTCGAGGGAACAGGGTTCAATTCTGGTTTCAAGATTTTTTTGCAATTATGTTATGGTTACTTTTAAAAAATCACTTGAGGAATATAGACAGCTTGTGGATAGACATCAAGGTAAATTTGTGGATTTGCGATAATATGTGGGGTATTTTCCCCAAGTTTTCTCCTATATATTTGATTGGGGAGACATTGTGGATAACAAAATCACTTATTGCTAGCTTCTTTCAATAAAAGTTATTTTCTTACTGATAAAAAAAATCTTCAAAATGATGCCTAATCATTGACGAGTATAACAATGGATTATGAAAGATCATTGAGATTTTAATTTTTAAAGTGACAATGAAGTGGATACGAGAAGCCAGGTAACAAACAAAAAGAAATGTCTAGTGAAATTGATGTAAGTGGGCTAATTATGGATACTTAACTAATATTATGTGTAATTAGGCCTAGTATAAAAAAGTTATATTAGTTAGGGTTAGGTTAGTTTGCTTGTCAAAGAAGTTAGAGAGGTTATAAATAAGGTAAAGCATTAAAAATTGCTCTTGGTGATTGATATTTATCTTTGAATTGATTTAGCTTCGTTTTAGCTTTAGTTGTAGCTTAGAATTTGTCAGAAGAGACAAACAATGAAGATAATATAAAAACATCTCCAAGCGTTCCCTCAAACTCAATTTCCTTATATTTTTAGGGGGTTCATTTGTGGTTGAGAAATGTTGTCCAATGGAAAAAGAATGTAGGATAGTCTTGTGTGTGCAATCCACTTTTATGTGTGCAGCGGATGAGCTATTTTATGCAGAAAATTGAGAGCTATGCATGGAAGCTCCGCCCCGCCCAAAATGGATGGACTTTGGGCCAAGCATTTGAGCGGAAAATAACTCCCTCAATGTTCAATAATAAGCTTTGTGCTTGTTCCTCATGCGGATGCACTAGATATGTTCCTTTCTCTTTTTTTTTATATTGGGATGCAGGGCGTAATCAATCAATACCCGAAATCAAAATCAGTGAACGAATACGATAGTTGACAACTTCATTTACATCTACAAATTCCTATTCGAAACGACCATGTCATTGTCACCTCATGAAAAATTAAAACCCCCACCACCCCTAATCTCAAATTAATAGTGTAGAACACAAAGAGTAAGTAAACCCATTTCCAAATACCACAAATCAGACAGAATGAAAAACCCATTTTCTTCAGCTAGTCTAAACATCAAACTACCTCCTGTAATAATTCTCGAAATACTAATCTAAATTTGAAGAACACAAACAATAAATGATCTTGATACCATTTGCATTTATATAAAATACAGATATTACAGAGGAGGAATTCGTACAATCCATGAATCACAAAATAATAATAATAAATAAATAAATAAATAAAGCCCCAAATTCATCCAATAAAAACAAAATAGAGGGAGATAGTGTAGCTTACCTGTGCGAGCGAGATGAGAAAGAGGGTCAGAAACCGATCGATTTCCAAGAGAAGAGAATGGCGAGAGGAGACGCTGTGAGGAAGAGGAACGATTGTGAGGAGAACCAAAGGAAAAAGAGCGACCGACAAAGCGTTTTGCCTTTCCTTGGTTTCCTCAAATGACGAAACTATTCTTACAGAACTCTAACTATTCCCTCGGTGACCCTGACCAATGCAAAAAATCAATTTCAATGGTGTATTGTCGTTGGATCCGCCTAGTGATAGGCATAAGTCTGCGTCAGATCCACCCACAAGTGGTGTATTTGATACACAGTCAAATATTAAATTCGGTAAAAAAAAAAAAAAATTATATATATATATAATAATAAAATAAAAATAAATAAATAATATTATATTCGGTTTACATTCCGCAAAGGCAGCGACTTTTCCAAGCTACAATTTCCTCTTTTTTACACCATTCTGCTCTCTCGCACCACCTACTTTCTTTCTCACACTACCAGTATAAATAAAAACCCAATTTTTTTTCCCTCACCATTCAAATCAACAAGCGGTTCTTCCCTCCCCCATTCAAAATTTCTCTCTCTCACACATTCAAATCTCTCTCCACACTCAAATCTCTTGCAAATCTTCTTCCTTTCCCTTGAAAATGTCTCAAAATCGAAACCCTTACATATTAAAACCCTCAAACTCTCCAAAACACACCAGCTCAAAAATGCCACTTCTCAAAGTACAAAACGCATCTCTCTTGCGACAAACATAATGTCTTCATTTTGTAAACTTCAGAAAAATACATTTGGAAAATATTTTTTTAGAAGATTTAAGTTTTGTAAATCCATGATTCACAAGGTACCTCCATTACATGCACTAGACACCCATAATTCACATCGGATGCTTTCAATTTTTGTTGATAACGCAATGAATTAGTTTAGTTCAGAAAATAATGCGACATCGTGCCAAAATAATGTCTGAAAATATTGCGACAAAGTGTAGATTTGATGCGACAATGCAAATAAGGTTATAAAAAAAAAGATTGTGAAAAAAATTTATCAGAAAACTCAGTTTCAGCAAAATGTGTAGATTTTTTGTCTGTTTGCATGGAACAATGCGGGCTATTTGACAAAGCCCGCAGAGTTCCAAGCGGACTTATCCAGATACTCCGCAGAGTTCCAAGCGAACAGAAGTTTTTTTCAAAAATAAATCCTGTTTGCAGAGAGCAATTCCCTGCAAATAGAAAAAAAATTTCAAAAAGAATTCATGTTCGCAGTGTACAATGCGGGATAGTTGCAAAATCTCACAGTGTTTCGGGCAAACAAGAAATTTCAGCAAAAAAATTTCGGACATATTTGCAAGACTTTAGTAAAATGACCATAACTTGCTCATTTCAAAACATTTTCAAGTGATTCAAGTTGTGTTTATTAGATAACTCAAAGTATTACAACTTTTTTTGTATCAACTTGAGAATCGGTCTCGATCGAGCACAGAAGTTGGCCGAAAGTCAGGAACACTATCCCGTTTTTATTGCGAGACAGATTTACGCGACTTTAGTAAAATGACAATAACTTACTCATTATTTTCAAGTGATTCAAGTTGTGTTTATTAGAAAACTCAGAGTACTACAATATTTTTGTTTTTATCAACTTGAGAATCGGTCTCCATCGAGCACATAATTTGGCCGAAAATCAGGAACACTGTCTCATTTTCATTGCGAGAGAGATTTGCGCGACTTTAGTAAAATGACCATAACTTGATCATTTCAAAACATTTTTAAGTAATTCAAGTTGTGTTTATTAGATAACTCAGAGTATTACAATTTTTGTGTTGGATGAGCTTGAGAATCGATCTTGATCGAGCATATAAGTTAGCCGAGAGTCAGGGACACTCTCCCGTTTTCATTGCAAGACAGATTTGTGTGACTTTAGTAAAATGATCATAACTTGCTCATTTCAAAACATTTTCAAGTAATTCCTGTTGTGGTTATTAGATAACTCATAGTATTACAACTTTCATGTTTTGATGAGCTTGAGAATCGGTCTCAATTGAGGGTTTAAATTGGTCGAAAGTTACCTTATTTTGCATTTTTTTAGTTTTGAGTTTGGTTTTCTTTGTTAAGCTATGCATATTTATTGGTGGTGTGAGTAAGTAAAAAAAAAAAAAAAAAAACTCAATGGTCGTGTGAGAAAGAGGAAATGGTGGTATGGAGTAGTCGTTGCCTTCCGCAAAACTCCACCACCTCCTCTACCTTCAAATACTAATGGGCAAGACTATCATGGTAAAAAGTTAAATTTTTGTCTAAAAATAAGTTGAATACGTGTTTTTCTAAAAAAGAAATTTGTAAGTTGAGTGTTCCTTTGTAAACCCCCTATTCCATTTAAATCCAAACCTAACCCCGACAAAATTTTTGCCCAAAACTCTTTAAATTAGGTAGTTAAGTCACATATTTTAATTTCTTAATTCATTCATCTTCTTAATTAGGTTTCACACCCACCACCACTATGCCCACCCTTGATTCAACTACAACAACCTACCATTACCTCTTATTCAGCCACCATCACCCACCACATACTTCATCAGACTTAACTCAGCCACCATCAATCACCATGTTCTTTTAGTTGAGTTTAGGTTGATTGCATATAATCCCCACAGATGGTCTTTTTTGCACGCGACTTTTCAATAAACAGAGGGCTAAGTAAAATTAGAATTAACTCTCATTTGCGCAATGCCAAATAAGCGCCCCCTCCAACTTTTGCATGTGTGTGTGAGCGCAGATGTGTGTATTTGATATGACTTAGAAGAATCAATTTATGTTTTGCTCAAAGACTAGCAAACTATAGATTTGGGGTATTTGATATTCACCGTAATTTATACATAAACTATCTTATAACTTATATTTGTAATGTTTCAATTATTGTATTTTATGCTAATTATTTCGTTTTTCATTTTTTGGAAGGATTAAGAGCTTCAGTGTTAAAATCATATAAATGAAATCCAGGAAGACAATTATTCGATATATTCCAAGAGCGGTTCAAATCAATGGAGACATTGAAATCACGATCAAAGTTCAAGTTCTCAATTATATGATTTTGGCAATGAAGCGATCAATTCCAAGCCACAAGGTGATCAAAGCTAGAAGAGAAAATTGCACATCCTTAACCTAAGCCCAAGCCCAAAGTCAACCTAAAAAAATCCCCCAAAACTAGTAACTTAGGTTTAAAAAATTGCATTCCTAGTGTTTCTTGCTTTATGAAAACAGTAACTTAGGTTTAAAAAATTCTCGAAGAACTTATGGTGGATTCGAGGCTTTGGATCACTTCCTAATTACCTTTACCAATTCAATTTTAGTTGTTTAATTTTATTTTGTTAATTTATAAATTTTCAATTACAGTTGATGAAACATCAAAATAGAGCGATCATCACGACCATACACGTGGCATAAATACCCATCATGAGAATACAACACCCAGTCTATTGGGTCAGCTCATAAAGCTCAGGAAGAATGAGGAAAATTATAGAGGCTCAAACAAGGCCCACCACTAAGGAGACATAAACAGGGTCTAAATCCAAGCCTGATACGTGTTCTCTCATAAAGAAGATGAACGTTGCACCAAAAAAAGAGCCGTGGAGGGAATTACACCTCCACGAACGCATCTCCATTAAGGAGGAGAGTGTTACAAGAAACATTTCCTTCCGTTGCGCCTCACATGCTTAAGTCACTCAGAGAGTTAACCATGACCATTATAAAAGGTAAAAAGCACATTTGACACGGGTATGCAACTTTAACTGAGTTTTGTCCAGATTTACATTCTTCTTCCAACAGAGTTACTGACTTAAGCATCAGAATGCTTTCGGCCACAAAAAAGGTGGTCCTTGGTGGTCTAGCAATTATTTTGCAGGTCAAAGTCATAGGAGGACGATTTTTGGACGCATCAGTTTGGCGCCGTCCGTGGGAAACGACAAGTTTTCCTTTCAAAAAATAAGATTCACAATAACAAAGCTCACGCGACTCGATAAAAGATCAATGGAATACTCCACAAATCTTCAATCTGACGACATTTTGCCCAATATTAACCCAAAAACAACCATCGAAACAACCATACCTACTAGAAAAGAGCTCCAGCAGGTAACAGTTCAGACATCTCTAACATCATGGGGAATCCCCTCGGATCCTCGAGTGGAGATGCTTATGACTCAGATGAATAGTGTGATCAAGACGATAGATAGGATCTTTCGAGACATGCAGGGCAACAACTTTCAAGAAGAAATCACTCAGCTTAAGAGACACCGGACTAACAATAGCTCCAAGTGCAATCAAGGAACGTCTGAAAGCCTACAACTGAAGAAGCCCAAATACGGAAGAACATTCTCGACTCTGATAGCAAGTCAGAGTGAGATTCTTGAAGCCGTGGCAGGAAGAGAAGTGGTAAATGTGTTTATACATCAACAAAATTACATTTTACATTTCATGAAGATTTGTATTGGTTTTGCATATTATGGATGACTAGTTATATGGAATGCTTTATATCATGGTAATGGCTAAAAAGTTAACTGATAATCAATTAAACATGATAAAAGTTTTTTGACAGCAAAAATTTCAAATTGCAAAATTGAACACACGACTTCTAATTTTTTTTACAGCAAAAAATTCTAGACTGCAAACGCACGAGCCGCTAATAAATATCCTAGATCTACTGTTGTTACTTTTATATACACATCAGTTTGCCAATGACACCTCGACTATTCTCCCCATGCTTGTGATTGTGAGAAGTTTTTGTCCCATATTTACCTGGAAAATGATTTTTCAGCCAAACTTTTTAGGCTATCAAACAGTCCTTCAAGTCTGATAATGAAAAAGAAAAGAAAAATGAAAATATTCCATGTTTTTAGAAAAACAAGGCCCAACCTGGATCAAACCAGTGACCTCTTGATCTGCAGTCGAATGCTCTATCGCTGAGCTATGGACCCCATAATGGTTCCTATACACTTGTAAAGGTTTTTATATATTAAATTAGAAGATAACTTTTACCATTGAGAAGTGGAGTAGGGGTGACTAATGTAGGGGTGACAATTAGTCTCCCCACCCCTAATGAGCGGATTCATGGGATATCAATCGGAGAATGGAGCAGATCTAATGAATGTGAGAAAAACAAATTTTATACAACTAAATGTGTGGTATATTCGAGATTCGCAATTACTTCTCCTCCTTCTACAATATGTTATCTCACAATGGCCAAACCAATGTAATGAAGGCTCGTGATATTTCTCCCTTAAATATCTAGCCTTTGGTAAATGTGTTTATACAAATATCTAATAAATATCCTTGATTTACTGTTGTCACTTCTAATACATATCATCTTGCAAATGAAACCTCGGCTATTCTCCCCATGCTTGTGAATGTGAGAAGTTTTTGTCCCACATTATCTAGAAAACTAAGGAAATGATATTTCCCTATTTAAAACCTTGAAAATTTCCAAATTGTATCAATTCAAAAACTCGAATTTAAACATCATTTATTAACTAAAGTAAGTCCAAATTACCAATAAGTATTTCATTTTGAGTAAAATAGTTCCAACGACCTTATAGCACCATGACAAGGCCCTTGAAGCTCTAGCTTTTGAATTATTAGACTCCTTGTGATCACCTAGGGCTTTTATTTACATCTATACACAAAAATTGGATTTCACTGTGCTAGGAACAGTGAAATGTGTGTCAATCCGTAATTATTAGGAATGTTGAAAATTGCCATGCACAATTCTTATATAAGAGAAATCTACATCTATAACGATAATTGGATTTCATTATTCTAGGAACAGTGAAATGTGTGTCAATCCGTAATTATTAAGAATGCCAAAAATGCCCTCACACAATTGTTACTATTTATAAGAGAAATCAATATTATATGAACAATGCTTAGGGAAAATTTGCAGTAGCCATTATTAGAAATACAGAAAATGCACTTGCACAATTCTTACTATTCATAGGAAAAATCATTATTGTATGTATAGCTGTTAATGTTGATTTTTCTATTCCATAAATATTTGAAATTCCGACCAACACCCTCCATGATTCTTACCATTCATATGAGAAATCAATATTATAGGAATTGTGATAGGGGGCAAATTAGAAATTTCATTATATGTTATTGTTGACTTTTCAACCTACTTTTTCTGTTTGGATGACGCTATTGCCCTCCCCATTAGAAACTATTTACGGGCACAAACCTGTAGTAAATGAATATTAAAAGGGGTATATTTGTCTTAACAATCAAAATATTGTTACATTTTTTTTTATCATTTCTAATATTTTGAAATCTGCAACCCTAATCAGAAACAACGAATGAGTCAGACATTGAAAAATATGGATGATAAAGCAAAAAGAACTTACGGAGGTCTCCAAAGCGGCGGATGACATGCAAACCATCAAAGGAGAAGTACCCAGACTTCGCGGAGGCAAAAAGCAGTACATCAGCCAATCCTCCAAATCTTCGAACCGGCCAATCAGACAACATGACTTCACCAGCCAGCAAAGTAGCGACCAGTATGCTCCACCCACTTGGCATTATCTGTGCCAGGGCAATACCCAGAGAAAACAAATAGTGCTAGATGACGCTAGGAACAGGGAAGTGCAAGCCAACCTAAAAAATGGCCTTGTACAGACAAATGCGCATCTTTGATGGAACAGAATGACAATCTCTTTCCGAAAGAAACGACACTCCCTGATGACTGGGATCTCGTATTGCCTACAAAGGGCAGCCAGATCCCCCTCGGACAACATTGACTTTCTGAAGAAGTCTAAGCTGCCGTGATGCCGACCTCGCAAAAAGTTGGGTTGCATAGACATGACTAAATAGAAACTCAAGCTCAATCAAACCGGAAAAACACAGTACGGAACAGAAAGAAGTTCTGAGAAGGAAAAGGTAAAAAACTTTTTCCCAAAGCAAGCTTACATAGGTTTGGCGCGAAGGGGAGAGGTTTACCTAATTGATGCATACACGTTAAATGCAGTGCAGAAGCCGAAAATGTGTCGAAAATATGCCATCATGGCATACCACGAACCCACCTACGCTGTCAGTTAGTGGCCCAGCGCGCAAGCCCACTAACTTGGGGAGTAGCTGATGAGACATCAAACAGTCACTAAATCAGCCATACATGTGGCATAGGCTAATTCTGGCACGTAAAAGGCTTCAACACACAATCTCAAGCGGACCCATGCACGAACTACTATTCAGCCCTGCAAGTCAGGTGCCCAGGCCCAAGACATGCCATCCCTAGAGGCACGGGTCTTGGGGCTTGGCCCAGGACAATAATGCCCAAACAACGAATCTCAAAGCTATCATAGGCTCTTATCAACTCGCACAAAATCATCTCTAGCCCAATCAAGCATTAGGTCCTAAACAGAGCTAAGTGTCGAAGAGGCTCAGCCAATTCATAGGTGAGATCTTATGTGGGATCTCCTCCCTCCATCGCGCCCTCGATCACAAGGAGTGTTAGAAGAGAACACTTGCTGTAGGAGATGGTGAAAGAAGGAAGAAAGGTACGTATACTCACTGCAATTTACAATCTTCACTCTATTTTCATTGAGATCTAACTTAAGTATTGAAGTACCTTCGACCACCACAATGTTGGTCTTTGGCTTAACCACTATTTTTTTTTGCATGATCAAGATCGTTGAGATCAGCGAAGACACAATTGAACACATCAAACACCTTGCAAGACATTGAAGGAATTATTGTCCAACCTAAGGTTTTCATTTTCATTTACCACCTTCCAATTTTTCCTTTTGATTTCTATCCATTCTTGAGTATTCTTCCTGGTAACACCTTGTTGTTTTGTTTTCTTACCCCTCTGAACCAATCTAATATCATAACCCTTTCTACGATTCAATATCTTCTCCTTTTTTGTTTGACCTTGCCAATAACATCGTCCACACATTTAGATTTTTTGTGTCCAAAAAACGCAACAATAAGCACATAACAAAGGCTTCCAAGGATAATCAATAAAAAAACCTCATCAAACTCTCATTCTTCTCTACCAATATCTAATTTGATTTTAGTGGGAATGTTCTTTGTTGGTTTAACCTCCACAACAGACAACAACATAACTGAGTCTACTTCTTGTGATTGTTGCCTTATCAAAACGGGTGTGTTTTCCTACATAAGTAGCAATGTATACTAACATTGCACTACTCTACATACATAGGCACATTGTACAAATGATTCCAGACAAGGATAGTTGTTACCTCATTCTTTAGGCACTTGAGGTCCTCCTTCCATGGTTTAGCAACCATCATCTTGTCTCCGACCTTAAATGCTCTCATTTCAAGTGCGACCTCACAATCCGCCATGTTCGAAAACTTGAAAAAGAAGTACTCTCCATTCAAATTAACTTCAGTGGACCCTTTAGGATTCCATCTATGCTCCACTGCTATTTTCACTTGACTGGATGGTGGTGGACTTTCAAATAACATCCTAACCAGTTGGTTTCTCCATATCTCTTTGGCCTTTTTTCGAATACTAGGAGGGTAGATTAATGTGTCATCTTGGAGCATTAAATTTGAGGAGCGATCCAGATCCGATCGTAGAACACTCTGGTCAGCACGAATGATCGGATGTTGGGGAGTTCCATGACGGCCAAAACTTGGTTGTGCACCTAGTCAAGCTTCAATTAGATATTTGATTTGAGAATTTTAGTTGAAAGGTAGGGAGAAAAATTCTTCTCCATGGCTGGAGGTTAAACAGATGAGTGATTTGGTGGTACTGGAGAACAGTGGGCACGTGGTACTGAAGATGTGGTCGACCAGACCACAACAGAAACATAAATTAGGGACATCTTCGTAGCAAAACTCGAGAGAGGGAAAAAGTTTGTCCTCCTTCAATGTCGAAGTTGGGAGCCATTGAACATGGAAGTGGTTTGGAAGTGTTGAGCCACACCTTGAACCGGATGAAAGGGATTGAGGCATCTTCCAAAGATTGTAGTCTACTTCCATGAGTCTGCCAATGCATGTGGCGAAGAATTGGACATCCTTCAGGGTGATCTTTTGAGTGGGGAATTCATGGAATCGGATCCAACATGACACAATTGAGAAATTGACAGAGAGGTATTGTTTCACCCATGGTTTGATCAACACGAGCCAACCAAAAAGTACCCAAGGCCTGTAATTGAGGGCTTTCAGCATGTCTTCCTTGTGAATAAACTGGATGAGATAATAGTTATTGACTGAATCATGTCTTCGATCAAGCCGTTCGACATGGAAGGGGTGAGTAGAGTCCCACTGACTAGCCATTTTGTGTGTGAAAAATTCTTTGCGAAGTTTTTGATGGTGGAAGTATTTGGCCACCGTGCGGAGTTCCATGATATCACTGTCGAGTTCAGATCGAGCTTCAAAGGTAGGTGCTGGAAGATTAAGATTTTTTCCCAATTGCATTTCCAGATTGTGGATCAGATTTTTAGTATGGGTGGTAGATGTCTGATTGGGAATATGGTGTATTGGGTGAGTGGATGATGTTGGTTCTAAAGTTGGAGAGGATGTGGGAGTGTTGTGGAAGAGCTAAAAGGGATTGAATTGAAGTGATGGGAGTATGGAGGGTGTGAAATGCATGGTATGTGTGGGAAGGTGGATTAGCATGGGGGAATTGTTTTGGCCCAAAGTATCCATGAGGATAGATCTGTAACAGTGATGTCCTTGAAATATGTATACGAAGGATCTAGAGGTCGAAGTATATATGGTGAGGGTGTGAGTAAGAGTTTGAATGGAAGAAGAGGGGAGGTGGTATAAAGATATTTGGTTAATGAGGTTGCTAGTAGTAGGTGGAGGAGAATGGTAGCGATTACTCATTTTATTGAGCTGAAACGATTTGATGTTCACTTGATAGGAGGTCGATGGCTAATTAAGGTAAAGAAATGATGATTGTGGAAAATGTTCGAAGACTAATTAAGGTGGAGAAATGATGAAGGTGGAGAGGATGGAATGCGCTTCGCCTGAGACCTACAAAAAACACAAAGAAAAACAGTAAACAAATAAAAGAGCATCTGTGATCACTCTTTGTTGAAGAGAAAAAAGGTATTTGATATGGGAGCTTGCAAATCAAGGTTATTGAAAGAAAAAGAAGAAATAAGGGGTTAGGAACAAGTGAGGAAGGGGAAGAAAGGAATTTGAGTTCACCGACAATTGTAACTCAAAAACTCACCCAAAAAAAGTCTGTTTGGGAATAGATTTTTGTTTGGGTTTGGGGTGGAGAAGATGCAACCTTATGAAGGTAAAATATTTGGATTTATTTTCTTCGGTTACTTGGGATGGCTTTATTGGTAACACCTTGTTGTTTTCTTTTCTTACCCCTTTGAACCAATCTGATATCATAACCCTTTCTACGATTCAGTATCTTCTCATTTTTTTTGTTCGACCTTGCCAATAACATCTTCCACACATTTACCTTTTTTTGTGCCCAAGGCCACAACAGTCAACACATAACAAAGGCTTCCAAGGATAATCAATAATAACTTCATCAAGCTTTCATTCTTCTCTACCAATATCTAATTTGATTTTAGTGGGAAGGTTATTTGTTGGTTTAAGCTCCACACACACATCAACATAACCGAGTCTACTTCTTGTAGTTGTTGCTTTATCAAAACGGGTGGGTTTTCCTACATAACTAGTGGTACCTAACCCTGCACTACTCCACACTTCTTCTCAACTACTTTCACTGTGAAGACATAGGATATTTACATGTAGTACAAATGAATCCAGACAGTGATACTTATTACCTCATTCTTTAGGCACTTGAGATGCTCCTTCCATGGTTTAACAACCATCATCTTGTCTCCGACCGCTCTCCTTTCCAGTGCGACCTCACGATCTTTCATGTTCGAAAACTTGAATAAGAAGTACTCTCCATTCGAATTAACTTCAATGGACTCATTAGGATTCTATATATGTTCCACAGCTATTTTCAGTTGACTGAAGGGAGGTGGACTTTCAAAGAACATCCCAACCAGTTGGTTTCCCTATATCTCTTTGGCTCTTTGTCAAATACCAAGAGGGCAGATTAATGTGACATCTTGGAGCAATAAATTTGCGTAGGGGGCAAGGACTTCTTGCTCAATCGCAAGTTTTTGACCACCAAAGAACTGACTCCAGCTTTTCATTTAGGTGTCATTTTCTACTGACTCGTACAGGTTGTTGCTTGCGATGCCATCGCTAGTGCTTCAGTTGAATCTCTTCAGGGGAGGCAGAACCAACAACAAAGCCGGTAGCAAAAAGTAGCAACAACCCTCCCCTGAACTCACCCCACTTTTTCCAGATCCCCCTTCCCTTATTTCTACTCGCCCTTTTTTAACTGATCTTTCTTTTTTCATAGCTCATGTATCTCTCAAGATGTGGTAGCGGCAGTGGGGGTGGCGGTAGTAGTGGATGGGGTGGAGGGGGAATCGTTGGGGAGGAGAAGAAGGTTGGGGAGGCGGTGGGGAGAAAAGGAGAAACATGTTAGCAGAGAGGGGCGGAGGAGAAGGTTGGGAGGTGGTGGGGAGGAGAGTCATTTCTTTCCACACATGCAGACATTATATGAATTTGGGTGTCGCCGTGCTCTGCGTGTATGAATATTCAGTACTTTTTTTTTTCTATTACAACAATTCAATAATATTGAATTTCTACACAAAAAATTATATTTAATTTTGAAGGGCCTATGTATAGTTTATAAATTAATAAGAGGCTTCAAATAAATAATATTAGGGGCTTAGGTAAAATTAATTAATGTTTGAGATAGGTTAATTTAGATTGTAATAGCATGAAATTGGAGGGCAAAATGGAAAATCTAAAAATTAGATGCAAGTATAATTTATTGATAATTGGAGGCCTTCAAATATAGAGCTTAGGTATAATTAGTGAATGTTACAGAGACTGGTTTTGATTGTAAATAGTTTAAATTTGGGAAGGTAAATTGGTGTAATAGTATTTTTAATTTAAATGACATAAACACCCTTCTCACTTTTTACAGACCTTTTGATTTTTCTTGTAAATACCGTATAGTTGGAGGACAAAATTGGAAAGGAAAATCATATTAAAGGCATATGGACTATTCATTTGAGGTAGATGTCGATATAGATGTAGAGATGAAGATAATAATTCCAAACTTAAGGGGCATATAATTCCATCTCATGCTAGTTTTGACAGGATTAGCAAGCAAGCTTTGGCCTTTTGGTAACAGATTGGCTAGGGAAGGTTAACAATAGAAAGTTGAAACATGGCCTGATTCAAGGCTTAAATCCGTTTCGATGCAAAATTTGAAGCAATGTTTGATTTTGTATTGTAACTAGGGGTGGGCACGGGACGGGATGGGACGAGATGGACCCATCCCGTTCATTCGGGATCGGGACGGGACAGGATAGACCTCATCCCGACCTCGTCCCATCTAAAACGGAATCGGGACGGGATGAGCATGTACTAAATAGTCATCCAATAAAAAATAACAAAAAGAGTTTTATCTCACATTATTCACACATCAATAATGTCAAATTTATATACATATAACTTACATCATAAATAATAATAAATATTAAACATTTTGTTGGAAGACAAATAAATATTAAATTTCATTTAGAATTAATGATTCAATTCATTTAGATTTCATCCTACGTTAATTTAATTTCAACACATCCTAAACTTTAATTTAGAAGAGTATTTTGATTAAATTTAATAATAATAATTATTAAATAAATAAATTCGGGACGGGATAGGCGGGATTTAAAATCTCCATCCCGATCCCATCCCACTCTAGATCGAGATGGGACGGGATCAGGATGAGTTTGATCAATCCCAAAAGGACCCAAAAAATCGGGATGCGACGGAATCGGGACAAGTTTGGGATCGCGAGATGGGATGCCCAACCCTAATTGTAACCAAAACAATTTTCCCATTGACTCAGACTGTTAACTTGGGAACTTTTATTTTGAAATTGTAGTATATATTGAGTTAATAGATGGCTCAAGTAGCAGTAGGAGTACTATTAGACTAAATTTAAATGTTGGAAAAGATTTGAATTAGTCTTTTCCTTGGACATCCCTTGAACTTGCCAAGTTCTATTAGTTAATTCAAATCATGTTTCAACATTAAAGAAAAAGTGTTTTTATTTTTGTTTTTATTTTTATTTTTATTTAATTTTTAACAAGGTCACAGACTTATATTTATCAACTTGGAAATGTCACTTGACAATACACACCTCATTAATGTGCACTTAACATTGAATGTTTCCCGCATTAATTTTCCTGAATTTGTCAATTGTATATCAATCAAATAGGCATTTCTCCCATATTTTAACATAAATTTCCTGGAATATTAGGAAATATTTATCTAATTTGTGCCTGGGTTTATGCCTGGATGGTGCATGCACATGTTTTGCTGATGTGGCACTTAATATCTCTTTTGCCAAACCCATTATCCCATCCATCAAAACAAATTCATCATCCCATTTCCCATTCCATCATCCCATCATCTTATCCATGGCAAAACCCATCATCCCATCATCCATGGCCAAACCCACCATCCCATCATCTCTCCAAACAAATTTTAAATGTCACATCAGCAAAAACAGTTGCATAACACCATCCAAGCATAAACCAGACACAACATACCAGGCACCGTAGAATTTTCCATTATTATAATAATAATAAAATAGAATAGTCACTTTCTCTTGAGAAAGCATCCATTCTTCACCGTTGCCATGTGCATACATCTTTGAGTTTTTTTTTTTTTTTTTGGTGAAGATGCATACATCTCTGAGTAAGTTATGCAAAAAAATCTCCGGTAAGTGAGCCATTTCATTGCTTCTTCTTTGCTACCATAGAACGGCTCGAATATGCTCATTATGACATCAAAGTTATCATCTAATCTCTTCAACCACTCAATGCTGGAAAAAAAAAAATTAGTAATCAGTTTTTCTTAGCCCATTATAACTTCAAAATAATAACAAAAAAAAAAAAACCAATGAAAATCTTTTATGTATTCATTCTAGATCAATGTATGTATTTGTTTTACAATTAGTTATAATATGAATCTTACAAGCCACGGGAAGGATGTTTTCGACTGAGACTCCAATGATTTAACACTGTAACATCTTCCTGAAAATGATAAATTTGAAATTGGTAATTGATAAAATCAAAGATGGTTGAAAAAGAAAGGAGATTAATTGACGGTTTTTTGGGCTCTCACCTGGAACTGAAAGTATAAAATAATCGAGGCTGATGGTAAAATCAAAGTTCCACCGGGCAAAATGTAGTTAGTGTACCAATCATCCTCATCAAGTGGCTACAGAAAAATGCACAGACATTTAACAAAAATGACCCATATAGTTAAGAAAAGGTAATAAGATGAATTGTTTCTCAACTCAATATGATTCTAAGGTTACATAAAGTTACACAAATCACACAAGTTTTTGTACCTTATATTTGTAACGGAAAACTTTATGGCTCTACGAAAATAAATCCATCACGAGGATCTGGTGTCCCATCAACTGGGCCAGCTCGTAAAGCCCAAGAATGTTAAAATTGATCATAAAGGCCCAAACAGGGCCCATTAAAGGAAGACGTAATCGAAGCTCAAATCCATGACTGCACGAATCAACGCCCAAATCCAGACCTTACACGAGTTCTCTCATAAAGAAAAGGAACGTTGCACAAAAATGAGTCGTGGAGGGAGTTACGCCTCCACGAATGCATTTCCATAAATGAGGAGACTGTTATGAGAAACATCTCTTCCATTGCACCTCACATGCTTAAGTCACGTAGATATTTAACTGCAGCCATTATAAAAGGTAAATGGAACATTCGACAAATGTATGCAACTTTTACTGAGTTTTGTCCATATTTATTTCATTCTTCAAATAGAGTCGTTGACTTAAGCATTGGAGTGCCTTTGGCTACCAAAAAGGTGAGTTTTTGGCAGTCTAACATCTGTTTTGCAGATCAAACTCTCAGGAGGATGAGATTTGGACGCATCAGTTTGGCGTCGTTCGTAGGGAACAACACGTTTCCTTTCTAAAAATAAATGACAGACGACGGACAAGCTGTCAGAACAAAAGACACATTCTACAGATCCTCAACCCAGCGACAATCACAATAACCTTCATACTGGCAACAATGTGTCACAAGCATCTCGCAAACAAGATGTAGCTCAGACCATCGGGCCAATTGCACCCGACAATCGAGATCCACAACACGCAATAGCTCAGACAATTGAGACATCCAGCAACACCACCATGGATCCTCGGTTAGACCTGCTTATGGACCAGATGAACCACGTGACAAAAATGCTGGAAAAAATCACCCAGGAGTGCATTCAGCCAACCGATCCTATCTAAGCGCCGCCCCAACGAAACTCCACTAATCGAGTTGGAGAGAGCGACGAAGTTTCAGCAAAACCTCAACAGGGAAACCTCTAGAACAATGAACTTCTCTAGGGTAAGACTCCACAGAGCGACGTAACGCCTGCTAAAATCTAGTTCAAAATCGGAGTCACTATCCCAACATATTGTATGAACTAGCCAAGCCACCATTCTCCAACGCCCTCATAATAACTCCCATGCCAAAGAAGTTCACTCCACTAAAGTTCGAAGTATATGATGGCACCACCGACCCAACAAATCACTTGAGGCACTTCCACCACATGATGGCGTTAAAGGAGACTACAAAGTCAATCTTTTGCAGAACATTTTCGACAAGTCTTACCTCCACAACAATGAATTAGTTATACAGCCTACCTTCGAGGTCAATAGACTCCTTCCAGGCATTAGCCACAGCCTTTATCACAAGATTCATCGGAAGTCAGCGGATGAGGAAAGGACCACACTACCTCCTCCATATCAAATAAAAGCCCGAAGAGACGACAAGGGAATACGTAAGTCGTTTCACTAACAAACTAACGATGATCAATGGATGCATCGATGATACAGCTGTCGCTACTTTCACCGCCGGGCTGAAAAGATGCCCCTTTTTTATGCTTTCAACTTGAAATCTCCAAAAAACATGGCGATCCTGCTGAAAATGGCCCAAAAGCACATTTCTTCAAGGAGATGAAAGCTGCTAGGAGGAAAAATGACCAAAAAATGGAGAATCACTCAAGAAAACGAGAAAGAAGGGAGGAAAGAAGACGAGATGACAGACCCCGGAAGGATAGCATTCAGTCAAAGAGGTATCGGAATGGCGGAGTGACCAAATCCAACTAGCGTGAATCCAGGAAGCTGCAACCGGTGTAGCCCAAACATGAACGGATAACAAGTGTGATAAAAAGACATACAAACCATACACAACCCTGAAGATAAGTTGGGCCAATATATTGAAATATATGGCGAATTGGAAAAATGTCAACTGGTCACTCAGAATGAGAGGAGACCCAGAAGGAAGAGACAAAAACAACTATTGTTCCTTCCACAAGGATCATGGGCACAATACCGAAGACTGCTACAAATTGAAAGATGAAATTGAGCATTGAGTTCAAAGAGGACGACTCGATGAATTCATTGGAATGCCAAACAAGCAGCTTAAAGGAAAATAAAAAACAGATTCCATTACAGGATCAAAAGAACAACCTACGAAACTAATATACACCTTACACTGCATGGCCAGGGGGAACAAAACAATCAACCCAACTAAAAAAACAATAGGAAACACCTCCTACTCGAGCATATATATATCGAAGTAAGAGTATTAATGCCGGATGAAACCAGACGAACCATTTTAACAATGCTCAAAACACGGAGAAGCTTGCATCAATCAACTAAGACAATTCATGGGCCCTACTGACGGATCAACCCGAATTACCGATGATGAAATTAACGACAACTGATTTGATTAAACCTTGAAAGTTGGTGTCGAACCCGGTGCTAATGAGAGTGATGATACATCAAAATAGACCGGCCATCACGGCCATACACGTGGCAGATAACATCTGTCACGAGGATATAACATCCTATCTACTAGGCCAGCTTGTAAAACCCAAGAAGAATAAAGCCAACCACAGAAGCCCAGACAAGGCGAACTATAAGAAGATATAAGCAACACCTGAATTTAGGCCTAGACGTACCAAAGTTCAAATCTAGGCTCGACACGAGTTCTCTCATAAAGAAGAGGAACGTTGCACCAGAAAGAGTCGTGGAGGGAGTTACGACTCCATGGACACATCTCCATCAAGGAGGAGACTGTAACGAGAAACATCTTCTATTGCGCCTCACATGCTTAAGTCACGTCGAGAATTAACCGCGACCATTATAAAAGGTAAAGGAAACATTCGACACAGGTATGCAACTTTAACTGAGTTTTGTCCAGATTTACTTCATTCTTCAAACAATGTTGCTGACTTGAGCATTGGAATGCCTTCGGCCACCAAAAAGGTGATATTTGGCAGTCTAACATCTGTTTGGCAGGTCAAACTCACAAGATGATGATTTTTGGGCGCATCAGTTTGGCACCGTCTGTGGGGAACGACAAGTTTCATTTCCAAAAAGAAAATTCAGTAACAAAGCTCACTGAAATTTGGTTAAAAATCTAAGAACTAGAAAAATCAATGGAGCGTTATACAAATCCACAATCTGGCAGTGAACAAAACGACACGTCTTCTAACATTTTGGGTCCAGCAACAACCGTCGAATCAATCGCGCAAGAAAGAAGAGAGCTTCAACAGGTAACAATTCAGACGTCTCTGACATCTTGGGGACTCCCCCTCGCACCACCGAGTAGAGATGCTTATGGCTCAGATGAACCACGTAATCGAGATGGTGGATAGACTCATCCGAGACTTGGAGAGCAACAGACCTTGAGAAGAAGTTGCCCAGCTTAAAAGGCATCGGGTTAATAACAGTTCCGGATTCAATCATGGAAAGTTTGGAAAACTACAACTAGGGGTGGGCATCCCATTATGCAATCCCGATCTTGTCCCGGTCCCATTCAGATTTTTTTGGGTCCTTTGGGATTGATCAAACTTATTCTGATCCCATCCTGTCCCAATCTTGAGTGGGATGAGACCGGGATAGAGATTTTCAATCATGTTCATCCCGTCCCGAGCTTGTTTATTTAATATTTATTATTATTAATTTTAATCAAACTACTTTCTAAAAAGAAGTTTAGGATGTGTTTTGAAATTAAATCAAAACAGCTAAAAAATTTACTTGTTTGATTTAGTACTGTTTGTTTAGATAAAAAATTCAATTTGAAAATTTTAGATCAAATAGAACTCATGAAAATTTATGTTTTTCACATTTTAGATTGGTTATAAGACAATTATTCTTGTTGAAAAATAAAAGCAAATGATGGCTTATTTTAGTTTTGCACTATGAGTTATATGAACTACTGGTTAGTGGATCACATAAATGATGCTTAACATAAAATAGTAAGTTCATTGGACCATAAATTTTATATGACATTTAATATTGTTACAATGAAAGTTATATGTTCATAAATTTTGTATTATTGGTGTTTGAGCAATGTGAGATGAAACTCTTTCGTTATTCTTAATTGGAGGATGAGGTTTATTTTAGTACATGTTCATCCCGTCCCGTCCCATCCCGTCCTGAACCCTTTGGGGACGAGATCGGGATGGGGTCCATCCCGTCCCATCCTGTCCTGTGTCGCCCCCTAACTACAACCAAAAAAGCCTAAACGTGAACGAACAGATAAATCGTTCATGACCTTAATAGCGAGATCCTTAAAGCTATGATAGGAATGGAAGATACAAATGGCCACAAAAAATGAGAGGAGATTCGAAGAAGCGAAGCCAAAATAAACACTGCCTCTTCCACAACGATTACAGCCAAAACACTGAAGATTTTCATAGTCTGAAGGATGAGATTGAACGCCATATCAGAAAAGGACGACTCGGAGAATTCGTCAAACTCGAGGATGAAAAAATCATCTAAGAGGAGTGACCAAATGAGACAATATACATCTTGCACAGTGCAGCTGGAGAAAATGAGCAATCCAATGGATCCCGAAAGCGTATAGTCAAAGACTTGCGAACAAAGATCAGATACCAAGAGCCGTCAGCACAACGTGCAAAAACGATGCAGATGACTCTGACATTCTCAAACGAAGATGCAGACAGGGTTAATTTCCCACACAATGATGCTTTAGTGATTTCGGTCATGATAGCTAAATGGAAAATAAAAAGGGTGTTGGTAGACACCGATAGCTCGACCAACCTCATGTACCTGAAAGCTTTCCGAAGGATGTGTTTCACCAATGAGATTCTTTCACCTAGCGATCAATCTATGGTGGGTTTCTGCAGAGAACTATGTCGTTCGCTGAGGATGATTCGACTACCGGTCGAAGCAGGAGAACCAAGAAATTAATGAGTATTATTGAAAGACTTCCTTGTCGTTGATGCTTCTGCTGCATACAACATGCTACTTGGGAGACCCTGAATACACAAAATGGGGGCAGTCTCCTCCACTATGCACCAATGCTTAAAGTAACATACTGACAACGATATAAGGAGAATCAAAGGTGATCAACTAGCAACCCGTGAGTGTCATTTCACATCAATAAATTCCTCCATAAATAACAAGTTTTGCAACACCGGAGGAGCTTTCACAGCAACCCGGTGAGAAGAGTTTGGACTTTCCAGACGATAACAAGACTCTAACCAGCCCACGAGATCGACCTAACACTGGACAATCGGAAGAAGAAACGATCATAGTCTATCTAGATAACAAAGCAGAGAAGGCAGTCCGAATTGGCATAAAGATTCATCCCAAACTCGCCAAGGATCTGATCCAGCAGCTGAAAGATAACCAAAATATTTTTGCATGGACAATGAAGGACATGGTAATGATAGACCTAACCATCATCTATCACAAACTGTAAGTGAACCCAGACAAGAAGCCGTTTCGACAAAAAAAAAAGACTGGTGGCCCCGGAACGTAATCATGCAATAAATGAGGAAGTGCACTGACTACTCAATGCGTGGATGATAAGAGAAGCTCACTACCAGGACTGGTTGGTGAACACGATGCTAGTAAAAAGAAGAACAATAAGTGGAGGGTATGTGTGGATTACACCGATCTAAATAAGGTCTGCCCCAAAGATAGTTTCTCACTTCCATGAATAGACCAGATAGTGGATGCAACTGCCAGGCACAGAATGTTGAGTTTCATGGATGCATACTTTGGGTTTAATCAAATACAGATGTACCCTCCCGATCAAGAAAAATATCTTTCATAGCAAAAAGGGGGACATACTGTTACCGGGTAATGTCCTTCGAATTAAAGAAACGGGAGCGACGTACAAACTGCTGGTGAACATAATGTTCAAAGATCAAATCGGCAAAACAATGGAAGTTTACATTGACAACATGTTTGTCAAAATCTCAAGCCGAGCAGACCACGCCGCGGATCTTGAACGATTTTTTCACCAACTGCGAAAGTATAAGATGAAGCTGAACCCTGAGAAGTGCACCTTTTGAGTAGAGTTAGGGAAGTTCCTCGGGTACATGGTCAACCAAAAAGGAATTGCGGCCGATCCAAAGCAGATACAAGCGCTTCTCAAACTCTAGAGGTTTCCAACGGGCCGATCCTTTTGAGTAGAGGTTTCCAAAGTCTCACTGGGAGAATAACAGCTCTGAACAGGTTCATCTCCAGATCATCGGACATGTCTGTCTTTCTTCAAAATTCTGAAGGGGAACAAGACATTCGAGTGGAATGCTGAATGCGAAGAAGTTTTTCAAAGCCACAAGACGTACATGGGAAGCACAAAGCTACTAACAATGCCGAACATGGGAGAAGCATTGTATCTATATCTATCTGTGTCCGACCACGCGATAAGTTCGACGTTGATACGAGAAGAAAAAGGCGTGCAAAAAATAGTGTACTACATCAGCAAAACACTCGTGGATGGAGAAATCAATTATCCAGCCCTAGAGAAATTGACACTCACCCTGATTGTGTCATCAAGAAAATTACGACCATACTTCCAAGCACACCCAATAACGGTTATTACCGAACAACCGCTTCGATCGGTATTACACAAACCAGATCTATTGGGGAAAGTGGTGAAGTGGACGATAGAACTCGGACAATTCGACATCATCATGCCCTCAAAACTGCTATCAAAGCTCAGGCACTAGCAGATTTCATCGCAGAGTTCACAGGAAGCAATAACCAACAAACGTAAAACAAGAGAGAAGGATAACAATTCAAACCAATCACCGACGGATGGATCATCCGCTGTGATGGAGCATCCAACGAGTACGAAGCTATGATAGCAGGGCTACAGTTAGCAAAACACTTGGGAATAAAAGACATTAGTGTCGTTACTGATTCCAAACTGGTGGTCAATCAACTAAACGACGAATTTCAAGTCAAAGACACCATAATGAAAGCCTACCACCAGAAAAGAACAGAGTTTGTAGAAAGCTTCCAGAATGCCACCTTTCAGCGGCGAGCAAGGGCAGAGAACAAAATAGTCGACGAACTTGCAAATGAGGCATCGATAATTAAGGACAATGATAACCCACTCGTAATTACACAAGGAAGCTCCATGCTTGGAAACCAAGTGGAAGAAGCATGCGCCGCAAATCAAGAAAACGACTAGACAACTCCAATCCTAGCTTATATATCAAACGAAGAACTCCCAACAGATAAGATGAAAGCAAGAAAATTACGAAATTGGGCAACAAGATACACAATGATCAATGACAAACTCTAGAGAATGTCTGCTACGAGCCCGTTGCTAAGGTGCCTTTCACCATAAGATGATGAATACATTATGCAAGAAATCCACTACGGCACATGCGAAAATCATCCAAAGGGAAAAGGCTGGCCCATAAAGCTCACACTGGGTTAATACTAGCCAACGTTGCAAGCAGATGCTCAAAAGCTCGTTCGCAAGTGCAACAAATGCCAAAGATTTGCCCTGTAGACTCACATGCCGGGACAGAACCTGATCCCGATGAGTAGCCCCTGGTTATTCGCACAATGGGGAATGGACATCGTAGAACCCCTCCCAGGATCCGACAAGAAGAAATTTCTGTTTGTAACAGTAGACTACTTCACCAAGTGGGTAGAAGTAGAGCCCCTCATGAAGATAGGAGATGCCCGAGTCGAGAAGTTTCTTTGGAGAGACAATATATGCAGATTCGGATCCCAAGGGTAATTGTTATAGACAACAGGAAGCAATTTGAAGGCAAGAAGGTTAAGGAGCTATGCAAAAACCTGAATATCCAGCAACACTTCTATGCCCCTGCTCATCCGCCGGCAAACGGACAAGCCGAGGTCACCAACAAGACAATCTTGGAAGCAATCAAAAGAAGACTTGAGGCAGCAAAAGGAGTGCGGACATCCGAGTTACCTACAGAACAACAAAATGAACTCCAACAAGAGAAACACCTTTTGCCATTGCATACGGGTCCGGAGCAATGATACTCGTGGAGACCGGAATGCAAACATTCCGAATTGAAGAGTTTTGCACCGAAGATAACGTCGAAGCACTAAGAGTCGGACTGGACTTCCTCGAAGAGAAGCGAGAAATAGCCTCCATCAAAACAACAGCCTACTAACTGCGTATGGCAGGATATTACAATGAAAAGGTGCGAATCTGCACTGTTAACATTGGATTGTGTAATACAAAAAATCCAACTCAACACAAAGGAACCTGGTGCAGGCAAACTAAACCAAAACTGGGAAGGATCGAACCAAATAATAAAAATCAACAGACCAGGAACATACTGGTTGGAGGACAAAGATAGCGAAATGATACCTCAACTATGAAATGTAGAGCACTTGAAAAGATATTATCAATGAAATCTTTCGCTCTCAAAATCAAAACGACAAGAATTCAATCAGGACAAGGAAGTCGGATTAAAAATTCAACTCGTGAAAATATTCGGCGTCGAGCAAAAACAAATATATGTATCAGACGAACGAGTCGAACATAAAAACTAAAACTTCTGGCCTGATCAACTACGAAGTAATAAAGTACCAGAACATAAGAGCTGAACTTTTTCTCGTTGACTATAATGTATGACATCGTAATCCGAATATAGAATCAAATTTGTAAACAATAGCTTCTACAAAACTAGAATGTCGAACATCGAAGCCATTCGTGAAAATTTGGACGAACGAGTCAGAAACTTGCCAGGAATGTCGCAAATAAAAAGCTGATAAGCTAGACATACTGGACACAACAAATGCGAAATATAAAATTTTCATTGATCTTCTAAAAAAGGAGATTACAAAAAGCAATTAAGAAAGAACATTGACATCAGTAGCATCTACATGCAGTATGGGCTCATAAGGTTCTCTGACAACCGGATCACCCAGTGAATCCAGAACGACTTTCTCGACATCATCGAATTCTCGCTCAGCAAAGCAACAATATTTGGACATGTTTAAACCTTGCGTTTCCATGAAATCGTGGCGACCATCAACCACTCTTTTCGAATATGTGGCCTCTGCTACCTTCAGCCTTTCAGTAACAGATGACAGCTCAGCTCGGATTGACACTAATTCTCTGTTAACAACCTCAAGTCTAGCAGAGATCACAGACTTGGTCTCGACAAACTCGGAATGGACTCGGGGGGGCTCATGCGCACAAAGCACAGGAGGGGGTCATGCGCACAGATCTGGACCGTTAGATCTATTGGACGATCCAGATCTGTGGATTTGATTTTTTTTTTATTTCACAATTTTTAGCACTTGGACCCTCCTTAATTCAGCATAGGCAGATCTCCCATTTGGTGATCAAGATGGAGCAGTGAAGAATACGATCTCAGAGAAAGGGGTTTGTGTTGACGATCTCTTGATAAATATTGGTATTGGTTTTCAATTTATCCACAGAAACCTTACTCGATGCCAAGACATCAGCCTCTGGTTTCAAATTCCCTTCATCTCTTTCACTAACACAACCATTCTCTTTAATTCTCATCACAACTGCAGTCTCGCCAGTGACATGATCAACCGAGCTTGATGAATTCTCATTCATTCCTAGATGAACTTGCACCTCACAATCCATACCCCACCACTACTTACTCAGTTCATCATCTTCCCACTGCTGCTTAATGAAGAAATATTCATATTTTCTATGTAAACCATGCGCCAAAATAAAGAATCTCTCTCTGAAGATTCTAAATTCGATTTCTAAAGGTAGTTGAACAAGTAGATGAAGATGGAAACGATGGGTTTGTGTTTGTTGAAATAAAAAAATTTCAAGTCCATGAATCTGGACCGTCCAATAGATCTAACGGTCCAGATAAGTGCACATGAGGGGGTCATGTGCTTTGTGCGCATGAGCCCCCCTCGATCCACTCAGAATTCAGCTGAGCGATTCAAATAACAGAAGCCTTAAGACTGGCAGAACATTCCTCAACAAAACGAATGGCCTCGTCACGTTCAACCTTTTGGTCGGACAACCATTTCTTAGCAACATCCAGATGGGATTGCAACTTACCCAATTCCACTTTTGTCTCGAGGCCAGAAGCAAACGTATCACGAATAGCCTCGAGTTCCCTCAATGACATCTGTGCAGAATCTGCAGCCCTTTCATACTCTATGCACTATGCCTTCAACAAATCATACTCTAGTCACGAGCAACCTCACAATTCGACCCCATCACGGCTGCATAAGTAAGGTGCGTCATCCCTTCCATAAGGTGTCGGAGACCCTCGTCAATATGACGATGTGGCGGGCGTATGGGCATAAGAGCCCTATTAGACAACCGCCCATGACAACCGCCAATAAGGTTGCGAGCATTGTCCTGCACATCAACCTCGGAAGGCCAAAAGATCTCCCAGGGCACAGTCAAAGTAGGATGAGAACGGAGGGAGTAGCAGGTGATCCCGAGGTCCCAGCCACGACAGAAGAAACATTAAGCTTGAAGTCTCGAGCACATGCAGCAACTCGATCCACCATTGTCATATCGTACTTGCAATCATCCAAGGTCTTAGTACCCTTTGGATTCACTGACTGCCAAAGACCAAGCTGAAGCATTTTATTTTCAATAATGCACGAGTCATCAATCGTCAGACCGGCGGAGGCGGGCAAACCATAAGAGGCAACAAAATTTTTCTCGTGGTCATCTCGAGGACGTGAAACTTCCTTCTTACTCATTTTGAAAACTCAGTTTACCTCCTCATCCTTTTGAGCAAAAGAATCATCCTCTGAACCCCGACCTCCTTTCCGAAGAGAGGCAAGATGAGAGGGAGCCCTAGCAACATCAAGAACCGAGGAAATTAGCATCTTCCTCTTCGACACACGGTCGGAACTGATGGCCAACATCTTGGAAGGACTGGGAGGCCTAGGAACTTTCCTTTTCCAAACAATCGAGCCAGTACTCCCAAAACCTAAGGCATCAAGTGAAGTAACTCGGCTTACACGCTCATCAACATAACCCTCTTGGCGGCCGACGTCCACATCACCAACGCGCTCAACAGTCACTTCCAAAGCGCGACCCGCTTCACCCGATGAATATAAAGCCACTACGGATAATGGCACTTGTAGTAAAAAAATCTTCCACTGAGACTCGGGGAATATCGCAAAACTGACTGCAAAACTCTCACTCTTCCACTACAAGAAAAGTGATCATTGATAGCTAATGTTTATAGCGTTTTTGTGAAAAACGCTATAATTGATTGAATTCATGAACAATTACAAATAATGAAACCGCTATATTGACCAAAAGCTCGCGCGGGAAGTGAAAAAGAAATGCGCACTCCACAATTGCTTCACAGAGCGCAAATTTTAATAGCTACAACAGAGTAGGCGGGAAATAAAAAAAAGCGACCTCGCTCGATTCCACTTCAACATCTACGTCTTTCTCCCTCTCAGTCTCGCTCTCCTCCCCTGTCAATCGCATCAGATCGGAGAGGCGTTTTTCTTCTCCAAAGGTGCGCCGCTCTACAAGCTAGAGTGAGGGAGAGAGAAATCTAGGGAGAGTGAGAGAAATCGAGCGAGAGTGAAAGAGTGAGGGAGAGAGAAATCGAGCGAGAGTGAGAGAGATCCAGGGAGAGTGGGAGTGGGAGTGGGAGTGGGAGTGAGAGAGATCCAGGGAGAGGGACGCTGCTCTTCTTCAAACCAAAGGCACGCCGCTTTTCTTCAAACCAAAGCCACGCCGCTCAAGCGAGAGTGAGAGAGATCCAGGGAGAGGGAAAGAGTGAGGGAGAGAGAAATCGAGAGATCGAGAAATAGAGATCTAGGTGCAGAAGCTCGTCCTCAACATCTCCGTCGGCAAGAGCAGAGATCGTCTCACCAAGGCCTCCAAGGTATGTATACTAAGTCTATCTCTCTCTTACCCCCTAAACCCCATTGCACATCTTTTCCTCCTAAACCCCCATCGTTTTTCACTGATTTTTATTTGTAGGTGTTGGAGTTGTTGAGTGGACAAACCCCAGTTTTCTCCAAAGGTATGTATCTAACAAACAAAAAGGGTTTCTCTCTTTTATGTTTTTTGTTCATTTTGATTTTACATTGATTTGGTTGATGGGGTTTTTGACCCTTTGATTTTTTTTTTTTTTGTTAACAATTTTTTTTCAGAATTGGGTGTAATGAGAAGATTTATTGCTATGTCACCGTCGAGGTGACAAGGGGATGCAACTTCTTGAGAGTGGATTGAAGGTGAAGGAGTACGACCTGTTGAGGAGGAACTTCAGTAAGACTGGATGCTTTGGTTTCGGTATCCAAGCGCACATCGATCTTGGCAAGTAATTTATTATGCCTTTTATTTTTATTTTTTATTCATTCAATTATTCAATACTATCTTCTATGGTGATTGTTTTACAAAACCCCATTCAATTATTTAATATTGTCTTCTATGGGGATTGTTTTATAAAACCCCCCCGTTTATATTCAGAGCCAATTTAAATGAACAAATTTTGAAACATTGTCCTCCCTATTTGTTACAATCTGAAGAGAGTTGTGACAATCAAGTCATTATTAGTGATGTCTTAAGAGAGTTGTCACAAATTGATGGTTTTTAGAAATGATTCTGATTACATATAGGTATTCATGGGCAATCTAGCTAACTTTTGATGATATTATAAGGTTATGTTTGACTTGCATGACAGGGTTCTAGAATAACAATTATATGCATTTGGTATTCATCTTAATGATTGAGTGTATTAGTTGAATTTGTTTCATCTTGGTTTTGCGAGTGGACTGGCATAAGAAGCTGACCAAGTACCATACTTCAAAGTTTTTTTTTAATTGATATCCGGTTGGAAAGATTGAGAACCAAGTTTCCCCTTGAAATCTTTCACGATGGTTGGTTTGCTAATATGTTTCTTATTTGTCTTTGGTTACTTGTTTTTTATTCAAAACATTTAACATGTTTGGATGCTCATGTTCAACATTTGGATGCTCATGTTCAACATTTGATGTTTCAACTAAACTAAATATCTGATTAACATTGTGAATATTTATATGCAAAAGATGTTATTTACAACGTTTATGATTTGCACATGCATTTTATGTTCGTCAATTTGGATAGCAGAGCTTGTCAATTGTTTGTCTGATTTGTGGTTTCTCTGCAAGGGTTTGTTTTCTGGAATGCGTTGGGTTTGCAATCAATGCAATAATTTTCAGCTATGTGACAAGTAAGAATCTGGTCCGGTATCACGATGCTTGTGCCGATGCAAATAACGTCTATGTAATCATGGAGTATGTTATTTCTTGTTTCTAAATGATATCCTGTAGGCTTAATTTTTTCTTTTCCTTTTGAAAAGTAGTCACTTATTATGACCACAATCGAATAGTTAATTTGTTATATGTATATTTGGTATGTTTTTCCACTGTTTTACTGTTGATAAAGTTGGTTGGTGCGTATGTGAAATAGTGCATTTACTTTAGTCGATAATCTGCTTTAGACGGATCTTTTTGAAACCAGCATCAATGTTGATAATTCAAGTACATGAAACTGATTTTCCCAATGTGTTAGTTCTGTTTCCTTATTTGCGAACACTTCGAATAAGATATTGTTATTTAGTGACTCTAGTTCTCAGTGAGCTATCTTGGAATATGCTCTTATTTCAAAGCTATTTATTAGCATTTTTAAAAGTTGGAACTTATGTCACAACAACATGATCACATATGGTAGGCATATCCACTAAAAACGCACCAAAACGAGACCCCATTCATACATTACAACCTGTTTTATATTACTATCTCGAGTTAATATATTCATAATGAGTGAAGAATTAGAACCTTAGAAAAAAATGTGAAAAAATTGATTGCCTAAGCATGGAGCCTTTACATGGTTCTAAACTTAGAGTTGAACTTTTCCCTTTTTCAGATTGTGTGAAGGTGGAGAACTGCTTGACAGAATTTTATCCAGGTAACCATCATTTTATTTTATGATTCTTAAATCAAAGGCGTTCTAAATGTCAACTTAAAAAAAGTTTGGTTTTTTGTAAAGTCATCACGGTGTTTTTTTTTTCTTCTTGCAGAGGTGGTATATACACAGAAGAAGATGCAAAGGTTATTGTTTTACAAATCCTAAGCGTAGTTGCATTTTCCCATCTTCAAGGGGTTGTGCATCGTGATTTAAAACCAGAGGTCTGCATGAACTTAACTCTGTTCACTTTTCCTAAATTTTTACGACTCGTAAAGTTTTTATTTCTTTTGAAAAATTTGATTTTCCACGTACTATCATTTTTTGTCATTAGTAATGCTGCTAAAAAAACTGTAAAGTGGCTGTCTGACAACCTTTTGAGACAGGCACCTCATTATAATGTAGCACATGTCCGGCATTTTAAGCACGGAAAATATGAAGGAGGAGGGAGTCTGGAGTCAAAATATGAAGTATGTTTTTGATTTATTGGTTGTTCATTAATTTTTCTAAATCTGATTAATGTTTGTGCGTTTTGGCTCTGTTCATTTGAGTTGCCATTTTTTCATTGTCTTTGGTTCACGAAGGTTGCTCTAAAGAAGCTATTGTCTTGCCCAGCTGAACTAGGAATGTCTAGGGAGTAAATTAAAAGACATGAACATGCTCATAAGAATTGGAAATTATTGTCTGATACATGGCTATTGTCTTTTGCGCGTAAACTGGAGGCAATCGACAATAAAAGTTTCAGAAAGTGCTAATTTTCTCTCTTGGAAAGGTGTTTCTATTTTTATTTTTGCTTCTGATTAGATAGTAAAGTTCAATTTGGCTTGACACGAGTATATATAAAAAAATAAAATTTGTTAGCATTGAAGTGGTGCTATCCAAAAAAAGAAAAAAAATGATATACATCAACTAAAAAAAAGAAGCCTTGCTATTAAAATCATAATCACAATTTTGTAGAAGTTCTTCATTCATGCAACAATCTCTATTGGCATAAGAATGATACAGCATGTAATAACATTGCTATAGTTGGGTGGTCATGCATGTTGTGACCCTGTTTATTATTAATGATAGATTATGGTTTTATGTTATACAAAACATGGTTGGATTTCACTGATTCTGGTTTTATGTTATGTAAAACAGGAATGGAATACTGCAGAGGAGGTAATTCTGCTGGCCCAGTTTCTGGCCCCGTCACTACTTGCATGCTCATCAATTGATTCTTCAGCATCCAACCAAGAATGAGGTAATATTTTCTTTAGTGTTATTTTTTAGTCCAAGTTTTAAATACTCAGTTGTATTTGTAAGCTTTGCTAGCCATACAACTTGATCAACACTAGTCCTGAGAACCCAGGCACTCATACTAGACTATATGACATCATGATGTGCACAAATATATGTCTAAGCTAAAAGTATCCGTTATTCCTGCATTACAGTCCTTGATTAATCAACTATCAATCCCTAAGATGATGCATCCTCACTGTGAGAAACTGAGCCTAAGAGTACTAAGAACCCATGGTCAAAGCGCACATGTCAGATGACAATTAGAACTAGAGCATAAGCAGTTCTCAACAATCAAGCATGGAAGGCAAAATATATTGCCTTGATTTCGAAACTGTGGTTGTAGCTTAAATGTACTTGCTTAATTTTTATGCGGCCTTGGGATTCTTCCATTTCAGAAAGTTTGTTATGCAGGTCAGTCAAGGACAGATAACATGTAATTTTTATAGATATCATCTCGTTGATAATACATTGAGATTAGTCTTGAATTTTCAAATAGACAATCTCAAAGTACATGTGAATTAGCTACCCTATTATCATGAATGGATTGAGTTGCAAGCTTTAGCATAAAAGAAGTTAAGGTTAGTCTAGACACCACCAACATTTGGTAAGATGGGGATGCAAAATCCAGAATGCTGAAATCTGTGAATGCTTTACCATATCTAGAAATTACTTTATAACAGTTAAATCAATGTTCATGGGTCACTGGGTTTGAGAGTCTTCCATGGGTACGAAATAGGCACTTGGCGCTTCGTACTCTCAGAGACTAGCTTCGCCTAATCTTGTTTTTGCCTATATTTTTCATACACTCTAATTCTGATTCTGAATTGATGAGAAATGATGTAGGACTAATGATTTTGATGGTCAGAACTGCCAACTTGTCATGTAAAATGCCTGGTCTTCACAACCTTTACTATGTTAATGCAAGATTTATTATTGATTCTTGGATTGACAGCTTTCTCATCTTGGGTCTCTTAATGCAACAGGTGCAGCTGAATTTCAGAATACGAGCCATTCTATATAATACAACAGATTCTTATTTTAAGTGTTCCCTTGCTCATGGAGCATGTGGTTTAAAGCTATATCTTACGAAAAAGAGTGCTGCTGTCATAACTGCTCCTGGTCCACCTGAGGTAAGTCCTGTCCCCTTTTCTTTTCTTCTCTTGTGGATGAATAATCCTAGATGCCCTGGTCTGGTTGAATAACAGGTTGACAACCTCTATCTTCTCATGTATCTCGGCCAGTGCTGCATCATAATATATACAACTTATCAAAAAGAATTCACCGCTGTGATGTAAAACACATTGCATATCTTGCTTGTATATACACCCTGTAGGCTATAAGATTGCACACATTCCATCTTTCTTTCTTTTTAGGCTGGAACTGGCATTGCTGAACTTATCGCCCTTGAGATGTCAAAATAGGTATTGCCATACAACCATGTCTTTATCTGGATATCTTAATCCGAGCAAATTAATGTAGAAAATTAGTATTAATGCCATGAAAGACATGAAAGATGTGTTTTACTCCTGAACTAGCCTGAAGGTAAATCACTCTAGATCTATGGGCTGTTTCTTCATTTTTTTAGAAGGTAATCATGGGTATTTGATATTGTTGAAGATCTTTCAATTTTAGTGTCTGGGTATTGCTTCATTTGTTATTTGAGCTGGAAATTTTGAATAAAGATTGAATTTTTATGATGGGTTTAGTTTGAATGAGAGCTTATGCGTGTTATTTGCTGTAGATCTGTTAATGGGTTTTTCACTGCCCCCTTTGAATTGTTTGATATGCAGTCAATAGGTGGGTGCAATTTCATTTCATTCCCTTGTGTTTCTGTTTTTTTTTTTTCCTGAAAGGAGTCACAGTTGTAGTTATTTAGTTGAGTTATATGTGAAAGTGGCTGATTTGATCTGATCTGGATTTGCAATGTTGTGGGTTGTTGTTACAGATCGAATTGTCGAATGTTCAGAAGATGGGGAAGAAGGGGAACTGGTTTGTTGCAGTAAAGAAGGCATTCAGTCCTGAATCCAAGGAGAAGAAGAAGGAGAAGGTCTTAAGAACACTTTTTATCTGTTTTTTCACACATCAGAATAGTCATTGGAAGTTTTGGTTTCTGCCTTTTGATTGAATTGCTGTTATGTTATTGATCAGAAAGCCAGCAATTTAAAGAAGAAATATGGGGTTGCATTGGGGAAGGACGAAGTTCCTTCCTCTTCCACTGTAGAAACTGTCAATAGGCCTCCTCCTTCACCGCCAGAGGAGGTAAAATTAGCTGAAGCGGAAAATCAGCAGAGCAAGCATGCTTATTCGATGGCAATTGCCACTACAGCAGCTGCTGAGGCTGCTGTTGCAGCCGCACACGCAGCTGCAGAGGTTGTTCGTCTCACTAGTGTCGCTCAATACCCAGGAAAATCAAAGGAACAAGTGGCGGCAATCAAGATTCAAACTGCATTCCGTGGATACCTGGTATTACTCTTGTTACCATAAAATTCTAATGTACCTAACTTATTTGCTTAGTTGATAAATTATTTGATTTCCTAAATTTTTTTCTTCATTTGGTTATTCATGTGTGTGCGCTGAAAATAGCACTCAAGGATGTATTAGCAATCTCCTAAATTGTTGATTTTATTTATTAAGAAAGACGTTCAGAACCAAAATCATGCCCTTAACTAATTGTTTAATTTTCACATGGGTTTTTGCATTTCCGAACAATTCCATGTCTTCCCAAGCTGAGTCTCTTTAACCCTTGATCAAAATTATGTGAATTCTTTAATATGACATTGATATCCTTGTGATCATCACCTCTATCTTATTTCATCTCTTTTCCTTTTATTTAGGCAAGGAGGGCATTGCGTGCTTTGAGGGGACTGGATAGGTTGAAGACTCTAATACATGGACAATCAGTCAAACGCCAAGCCACAACAACCCTCCGATGCATGCAAACTCTGGCTTGAGTGCAATCTCAAATCCGTGCAAGGAGAATCAGAATGTCAGAAGAGAACCAAGCTCTCCAGCGGCAACTCCAGCTAAAGCGTGCAAAACAACTTGAGAGCTTGAGTGTAAATCTTCATCCTATTTCCTATCTAACCAGGCCATTTCATTTATCACTCTTCCATGTACATTATTAGTTTCCTTAGATCTCTTTAGTTGCTAATAACCTTTATTTATGATAGGAAATGATAGATGGGTCATACTATATGTTATACTTGTTATAGCCATGTTCTCTTAAATTTTCTTTTCTTATCATTAAATTGTTTGAATTCTGTGACAGATGGGTGATGAGTGGGATGATAGTATTCAATCAAAAGAGCAAGTTGAAGCGAATCTGCTAAGCAAGCATGATGCAGCCATGAGAAGAGAAAGAGCACTTGCTTACGCATACTCTCACCAGGTAGCACCTAATTGTAATGGTCCAGAAGTTCTGAACCCTACAGAACCTGTTAAGGGTTGAATTATCCACCTTTTTTTTTTCTTTTTAATGTTAACTGTTGTGGGAATACCATCAGTGCCTAACAGGCTTGTTGGTGCATCTTATATGTCACACACCATTTGAGATGGCATCAACTCTGTGTAAAGGTTTCTCCACACTGCTATTAATTTATATTGCATATAAGCCATATAAGAGTATTTTATCCATCTTAGATAGAGGTGATTAATGTGGTTGCAGATCAAAGCCTGTTTAGAAGTGCACTCCTTTCCTTTAGACATTATTTTCTGAACTAATTGAACTCTTATGTCAGGCTAGTTCACATATGGAGTTTCAACAATTGAGGCATCGTGTAGTGTCATTGGACAATCAGTTGAAGGGCTCTTCCAGAGTGTGTGATGATGAAATGTCAGGTCACCAACTTGAAGCTCAAACTGCAAAGAAAGATAAGGGTAAGGGTACGTAAGACTGTGCAAGAAGAAGAAGACCAAACTAGATGTTGATGTTAGAGTTTAGTTCAACAGTATTTTCCATGTAACGGTGGACGGTGGGTTTTCCCAAATTGGGGTTGCAGACATGCGGTCTAGTGTAAATCTTGTAAAATTTCGCTGGAACTTGTAAAATCTTGTACAATTTCTCTTGAACTTGTTCAAATTGTTTAGCTTCTATGGTTAAAGAAATTAGTGTTATAATAGTGTTTCTGAAATTTCAAATTGATAGCAAATGAAATTTAAAAAAATAAAAATAAAAAAATTTTGCTATGTGTACCTACCATAGCGTTTTAAAAACGCTATAACAGGGTAACTTTCTATAGCGGTTTTAAACCGCTATAATAGACCCAGGGTCTATTATAGCGCCGGCAAACATAGCGTTTACTAAAACGCTATGGTATCCTACCATAGCGTTTTTGAACCGCTATTAAAGGGCTTTTTTTTTGTAGTGTTCCAAAGACAACGACAACTAGACTCTTTTAGCCTCCCGGAATGAACGCAGAATCTGATTTCCACGAAACCTAAAGTAATTGGAAAAAAATGCGCATAACCAAGACCTTGACCAACCACCATACTCTTCTCGGTTGTCCTTGAAACAAGAAGGAGAGTGAAGAAAACAGGTGCGATTGGGGTTTACGCTAAACCCCACCAAAGAATGCAAAACCCTGACGTTCATAGGGAGACGAGCCGCGATAGCCCTTGCTAAAGTCAAAATCATCACCTTCCAACCGTTAGGAACCAGTTGGGTCGAAGCGATGTCAACCAAATCCAAGTATTCCTAGATGATTGCAGGAGCCAGAAGCCTAAAACCAGAGTACACACCAGGATACAAAGCTATGTACCCATGTTTTGGACGACAAGGATTGTCGCCCTCTTCGGGGAGAACGATCTCAATATCAGCCGACAACGAGTAATCACGATGGATAATATCTAGAGTTGCATGGGTTGCCCGCTTAGGCAAAAAGAAAGCTTCACAGGCATCAAGAATCGCCGCTCAAAACCCTAAAGTTAGACATGACTGCAGAGCAAACACGGGGAATCAAGAACTAGAAAATGAGGAAGTAAAACACACACAAACTCTTCCTTTTATAAGGACGGGTAGCGAAAGGTTTGTTATTGGGAGAATGTGCAAGATATGACACTCGCACGAAATCCTAGAATTCGTGCTAAAATGAGCAGGCGGATGGAACATCGAAGAGACAACAATGACAACAGATAGCAAGAGCAGTAAATGCGCCGTAATTTTGAAATAAAAAACAAAACCGCCACACAATTAGTGGATACATAAACGTACCTACTAACTAAGGGAGAGTAGTTGATGATACATCAAAATAGACCAACCATCACGGTCATACACGTGGCAGAGAACATCCATCACGAGGATATGACATCTCATCTACTGGGCCAACTTGTAAAATCCAAGAAGAATAAAGCGAACCATAGAGGCCCACTGTAAGAAGATAAAAGCAAAGCCCGAATCCGGGCCTAGACGAACCAAAGCCCAAATCCAAGCCCGACACAAGTTTTCTCATAAAGAAGAGGAACGTTGGACAAAAAAGAGTCATGGAGGGAGTTACGCCTCCACGGATGCATCTCCATCAAAGAAGAGACTGTTACGAGAAACATTTCCTTCCGTTGCGCCTCACATGCTTAAGTCACGCAGAGAATTAACCGCGACCATTATAAAAGGTAAAGGGAACATTCAACACAAGTATCCAACTTTAACTGAGTTTTGTCTTGATTTACTTCCTTCTTCAAACATAGTTGTTGATCCTTCGGCCACCAAAAAGTTGGTCCTTGACAGTCTGATATCTGTTTTGCAAGTCAAACTCACAAAAGGATGATTTTTGGACGCATCAGTGAGCATGATCAGTTAAATCTATACTATTCAGCTACCGAATTAGAAAGCAGCCCGAGTCTATTAGTTACAATAATGAACAACTAAACATGACCAATAGCAAATCCGACAACAAAGACATAGACTATATACGAGATAAAGCAACAAAGACATGAATTTCTAACACGAGGATTGACATCAACCAAGCAAAGATCAGGAGGACAAAGCAAATCACTATTCAATCTTGCATAATTGCTCAAGAAAACAATCGGTAGGATTGGTCAGAATATCCATAAGGGAATATCAATAAAATTACAAATTCAGAATCCCCATCTTACGCGTGGACAATATGATAAATATGTCAAAACTCAGCCATACAGAGCAATCGACATATAAAACCAAAAAAAAATCAGGACACAAGTCAGATATATATAATAAACTTATGGTCTAAATAACCATGAAGTAAGAGTTGGACGAATGAGTCAATTCAAGAGCTTTGGGTTGAGTAAAAATGTCGAACCAACGAAGTAAATTTGGATGAATGAGTCAACTTAATAAAAGTAACTTCGAGTTGACTAGTACATCAAACCAACAACTTGAAGTTTGGACGAACGAGTCAACTCAATAAAAGCTACTTCGAGTCGACTGAACATCGAACCACCAAAGTGAAGTTTGGACGAATGAGTCAACTAAATGAAAGCAACTTCGGGTCGACTAGAACGTCTAACCATCGAAGTGAAGTTTGGACGAACGAGTCAACTAAATGAAAACAACTTCGGGTTGACTAACAAACCAACGAAGTGAAGCTTGGACGAATGAGTTAACTAAATAAAAGCAACTTCGGGTTGACTGGAACGTCGAACCATCGAAGTGAAGTTTGGAAACACGAGTCAACTAAATGAAAACAACTTCGGGTTGACTAATACGTCAAACCAACGAAGTTAAAGTTGGATGAACGAGTCAATCTAATTCAAAATCAACTTCGGGTTGACTAGTACATCAAACCAATGAAGTGAAAGTTGAACGAACGAGTTAACTTAATTCAGAGAGCCTCGATTCAACTAGTACACTAGACCGACGAGGTACATGATGAACGAACAAACCAGTTTTCTCATAAAAGCTTCGAGACAACCAACACAAGTTTGAGACAAACTTGTCAGAGTGTAGAAGAATTCAAATCAACGAAATTCAGACACGATAAAAAATGTAGCTATAAAAGCTTCCTGACCAGTCAAAGAATCAAACTAGAGATACACAGTGCAACTCATTTCGACAATTATGGCTAACCTAAAAAAGTTATAAGCAACATGAACAATTCAACAAGACGAATTACGACTACGAAGAAAAAAAAACACCAAGGAGAAAGTTTGTGTTCCTTAATGAAACTATTCTATTACATTCAAAGAAGAAGGTAAAAGAATGGGAGATAAATCGGAGGCATCCATAACATCATTGGCATCGCCATCTGATGGGCAAGAGGCAGTCGGATCACTGGTAGGAGCTCTCTTTTCAAGAGGAGATGGAAGCAATAGCTCTTCAATCATTGGGCCATCCAAAGAATCCAAAATGTCCTCGTTACCATCTTCATCTTCATAGGTTTGATCGACCAAGTGATGATACTGAGACAAATCATTACCAAGCCCCTCGATATAATCAAGAAGCTCAGTCCGTCTATCAACGATTCGTTGCTAATCTGCCACCTCCATAATGTGAAGCCTGTCTTTCACAGAAGCAAGTTCATTCCTAGCCGCAATAAGTTGTCCTTCGCCAGTGGTAAGCATCACGAAGGTATCTACCTTGACCTCATCAAGCGCAGCAATTAAGTGCCCCACCCTTTTTTCGGCGACGTCACGGTTGGTAGATTGCTCTACCACGACACGTGTAGCCTCATCATAAATCACATTCTCTTCATACAACTCCTTCTCCACATCATGTAAGCATGCACAAACACCGTATAAATCGGTTTTCAAAGATTTAAGCTCAGCTACAAATCGATCTTGTGCTCCCTCTGCCTCAATCAATGAGCCTTGAGCAACTCCAACCATTTTTTCCAATTCCAAACATCGCGGTCTTAACGCGTCATATTGACAAAGGACGTGGGAAAACACCAACAACAGCACTGCGAACTTCCCTTCCAGAAAAGCCACCTTGTTATGACTAGGTTGGTAATCTGAAACCATCACCCCTGTGTAGGTAAGATGATTCATCCCATCCATTATATGCCTAAAGCCATCATCAAGATGATGGCCTAGGTCCAACACAAACATTGAAGGCCTTTCCACCGACCGCTTGTGCAATTCGTTGATCAGCCTACGTGTGCCATCCTACACGTCAAGTTGGGAAAACCAGAAAAATTTTCGGTCCGACTTAACCTGAATCTCTTCAAGGGTAGGTTCCTTTCAACTAATCAGCAAATGAAGGACGTGGGGATCCGAAAACACGAATAAACCACCACTAACGACTGGGAAGGAAGACGGAACAACAGAAAAACCATCCTTACCCTCTCGCTGCATAGTAATCATAGCAGAAGTAGAATGAGTGGTAGTACCAATGAGGACAGAAAAACCTAAGCAGGCAGAAGAAGGCAAAACCTCCACCGCATTATCAATAGGAGAAGGAAAAGAACGGGGAGACTGCACCTTGAGAACTTGATGGCGACCACCAATCTCCTTGTAACAACCTCCAATTAGAACATCTTATCATCGATGGCTCTAGGATCGTCATTTAAGCATTCAGTAGCGTCAAGACCACTACAAGTTGAAATGAGCCTCTTTTCGTCATCATCCAATGGGCTAATGGTCTCATTTTCACTCCTCTCCAACACCAACTTCATTTCATCGGTCTCTTCCGGAGATAATCAATCCTCCTTAGCAGGCTTCCTATCAACAGAACTCGAATAAGGAAAAGAGCGACGAGTAGAATCGAGGAGTCGTTTTCTCTTCGGAACACGGTCAAAACTTATAAACAATTGTTTTGACGGACTAACAGTCCTCAAAACCGAGTGCAAAGTTCTAACAGTCAAAGGAATACCAAAAAGGATGGCTCTTGCATATGTGGAAACCATAACCCTCCAACTGTTAGGACCCATCTGAGTAGGAGGAAAGCCAGAAACATACGTGGGTAAAGTGCAATATACCCCTTCCTCAGACGACAAGGACTATCATTATGCCAAGGCAAAATGATCTCAAGGTCGGAAGGCAAAGAATAGTTAGAACGGACACTATCCAAGGCCGCCTGAGAAACCTTCTTGGGGGAGAAATGAGCTTCGCAGATAGCAAGCTGCTCACCATCCAGTAAATCACCGGCAGACATCGCGAATAAACAAGAAAAGAAGAAAGATGACGACAGAATGAATAAACAACCCTAATTTCAAAGATGGCGTAAAGAGAAAACAAATCTGTCACATCCCCATTTATAGAGCCGAACAACGAAGAGACTGCTCATCGAACGACGTGCGGGATATAATGGCACATGAAACTCCAAAAAATGTGCGCGAAAACGAACAGATAAACAAGAGATCAAAACGTCAACTCACCAAAAGTTGCTAACAACATTAAATTCGAGGCAATGATAGAATTGAAAGACCAATCATCACGAAGTTAGTGACGATGTCAGCATACCCATTAACTAAGGGGAAGTAGCTGATGATACATCAAAATATACCAACATCTCAGCCATACACGTGGCAGAAAGCATCCATCACGAGGATCTGGCGTCCCATCTACTAGGTCAGCTCGTAAAACCAAAGAAGGTTAAAACCGATCATAAAGGTTGAAACATGTCCCACTAAAGAAGATGTAATCGAAGCCCAAATCTAGGCCCGACATGAGTTCTCTCATAAAGAAGAGGAACATTGCACAGAAAAAGAGTCATGGAGGGAGTTACGCCTCCACAGACGCATCTCTATAAAGGAAGAAATTGTTACGAGAAACATCTCTTTCCGTTACGCCTCACATGCTTAAGTCACGCAGAGAATTAACCACGACCATTATAAAAGGTAAAGGGAACATTTGACAAAGGTATGCAACTTTAACTGAGTTTTGTCCAGATTAATTCCTTCTTCAAACAAAGTCGTTGACTTATACATCGGAGTGCCTTTAACCACCAAAAAGGTGGTATTTGGTAGTCTAACATTTGTTTTGCAGTCAAACTCTCAGGATGACGAGATTTGGACGCATCACAAAGGTTGGACTTTTTATTTCATTTTTCAATAAATAAAATTCTCAACTTAATACCATAAACCCTTAAAATGTAGAGCTCTTTTAATACAATCATTTATGTATTTACCAAATCTATTCTTAGACAATTGATAATTACCTGAATTTTAAGGTTTTCCCGCATATAGTTTGAAGGAAAGAAATCGGTATTTTGTACATCTTTGTAGCTAAAGCATCAATTTCATCTGCCATTTTCATGCCTCTTATATCTGCAAAATACAAAACATTGTTTGATGAGGTAAGTATATTGCCATTCATTTTTAAAGTTCCAACCTGTTAGAAAAGGCGTATCCATACAGAGGAAACTGTATGAATATTTTAAAATACTGGTATACATACATAATAACAATGAAGGGAAAGAAGGTTCTTACCCTGGATGAAGTTGGTGAGATGCCAATGGCATAATAGCTCAACGGTTAGAGCTTGGCGGATGGTACCACTAGGTCATGGGTTCATACCCAGCTTGCGACATCTAGCTGTATGGGTTCTGGGATCCTATAAAAACCCTGCTTGCCTTTCAAAAAAAAAAAGTTGGTGAGATGAGCTAGTTGTTCTTCATGAGTAGGTTTATAACCCCATTCAAGACGTTTTAGTATCTGAATCCTCATTAATCTCCTGTTCTCTTCTTCTGGAACAAGACCAAACTCCATCCGCTTTACTAACTCTTCAACACCCTCTTTGCCTGCTTGCTTAACTTCCATGGCTTTACCTATGTTTATCAGAGAAACAAAACTTTGTTACAGTGCAAGATACAAGTGTTTTGTTTCACTTAATTGTTAGAATTTGGCCACCCAAATTATCTACTTTAGCTCTGCTGAACTTATTGGGCCATCTGCACTCCTCTATGTTTATAATTTTATGGTTCTTAAGAGTCTAGACATGACAAAATTTAACAATAATAACACTAATAAGAAACAAAAGAGAAATAATAAAAAATATATATTAGAGAATTTAGAGCGTGGGAATGGCATGGGCAACAATCTGGGGGATGGATGGTCTCGTGATCGAACGGTGTTACAGTCCTGTGGTGTGGAGGGTGGTTGTTGGTGAAGATGCCAACGTGAAATACAAAATGGGGTAGTGTCTGGGCGTGTGAGATATAGGCGTCACGATCAATGATTGTTAAAGGTTCAAACTATAGTGGAGACCAACGATTGTGATTTCGTTTTTCGAGTTAATTTCGGTCTCTTGATTTTAAGAAAATTTTCGAGAAATATTTCAACGTGTAAAGAAAAATATAAAAATTTCAAAGATACATGAACATATATAATAATTTTCGAAGGTATATGAAATATGTAAAAAAAACAACAATAATATTAATAATAAGATTCAAGTAAATAAACCTATTAAACACATGAAATAAAGGCTAAATATCAAATATCTCTTAAATTCATAGTAAAAATTTAAACAAAAGAAATAGGGAAAAGGAAGTCAACGAAAGGAAAATGATGGTGATATCAACTCCAATAGTAAACCATGAGCCCTAAACTCCAAGTGAATCCATCCCAAAATTTTAAGCCCATATAAAGTCCAACAACGGTGGACTAAAGATCCAAAATGTGCCCACAGCTAAAGTCCAATGTCAAATAATAATCTCTCAAAAGCCACCTCACATGCAAGGATTGTGATTTTGTTTTTCGAGTTAATTTTGGTCTCCTAACTTTAAGAAAAATTTCGGTGTGTAAAGAAAAAACGTAAAAATTTCGAAGATATATGTAATATATAATAAACGGAAAATGACTTTTAAGACCTACTTTTTCACAAAATAGACAATTTATACTTTTATAACCAATAAAGACTATTTCATTAACCCATGTTAACTCATAAACTTATAGGACATGTTTACTCAAGCTTCACTCAATCATCAAAAACACAAAGTGGAAAAGGGCTCAATTTTTTTATTTTTTTTGGTTAAAGAAAGGCTTAGTTACTGATGTTGTAGAGAGATCGACGAGTAGAGCAGTCAATTGGAGCAAAAAGGAAGATGCAGAGCAGTTGATCGGAGCAGAGAGATTGACGAGAAGAGATATCGAGTCAGGGCATTGAGACCGAAAAACGGAAACTTGGTCGCTGCTAGTTGCTTTTCGGCGAATAAATCAAAATTTACGAAATAAAAAATAAAAAATAAAAAATAAAAAATAAAAAATAAAAAATAAAAAATATGTAATTTTACATTTCGCTTGTTTTCTTTTCATAATTTCAAAAACACCCCACCGAAATTTTGCGAGATATCGCGAAATCACAATCCTTGGTGGAGACTGTGGAGTTATAATCAACTAGGGTATGGAAGCTTTAGGTGTGGGGACAGTCATTACTTTTATATATATTCTAAAGCTTTAATATTAAATAAAATTAAAATTTTAGGAGATTTAACTAAAGATTTCTAAACAAATAATCATAAAAATATTGTAATCAAATATTACACTCTCACTGTTATAAGGGCATATTTATACTTTATAGATAATTGGGAGCTTCAAATGTGTTAGGGGTTTAAGTATAATTAATCAACATTTGATAGAGGTTGGTTTTGATTGTAAAAAGTATAAAATGTGGGGGGTGGGGAATGGGAAATCTAAAAGTTCAATATGAGTGATTTTTTTTTTTTTTTTTGATAAAAAAAGTTAAACTTGCATTAAAAAGAAAACCATTCAAGTTCAAAGTGCAACCCATCTCTAAAACATTATTACTACTACTACTGCTACTAGTACTACTATCATCAACTGATGCAACCAGTCGATGAGTTGTTAGGCTCATATTTCTTCTAATGTGAATAGCTTTGAAACATTCAAAATATGCTAGTTATAGTTTATAAATAATTGAGAGCTTCAAATAAATTATGTTAAGGTTAGGTATACTTAAGCAATGTTTAGGAGGTGCTGGTTTTGATTGTAAAAAGTATAGAATGTAGAGGACAAAATGGGAGAATATAAAACTTAGATGTAAGGGCCTATTTATATATTCTATATAATAGGAGGGTTAAAATAAATTATAGGATTTAATTATAATTAAGTAATATTTGGGAGGGGCTGATTTTAAACGTAAATAGAATTAAGTTGGGTGGGCCACTTGACCATTTAAAGCTTTTGAAAGGAGAAGTTGATAATAGAGTAGAGAAAGGGGGATGGTTTCGATTTTATCATTTCTAGTCGAAGGCATTTTTGGAGAAAATATGTACATGACAGATTTACAGACAAAAGCATTGTTCCACCATGCCATTGTAGTTATAGATGTAGATTCACTGAATGTTGTTTAAACCAAGGAATGAGATTTCACAAAATCTCGCGAAATTTCACCAAAAATTTGTTTTTTGAAATTACGAAGAGAAAAATGGCGAAAGAAATATTACATTTTTTTGAGAGTTTTACAAACTTTTCCAAGGTTTTTCCATAAATTTTGAGATTTTTTCGTAAATTTTTTTTTTTTTTCATAAAAGTATAAAAACCAGGTACCATAAGTTACATTTTTTTCGAGAGTTGTTTTTGAAATTTTGGAGTTTTTTCCTAAATTTCAAGGGTTTTTTTTTTTTTCTAATTATTCATTGATATTTGAAACCACCCTTTGATTTTCTAATTGTCATTTCTTCTACTTATATATAGATTTTTGAAACCACTCCCTAATTTTCTAATCATATATTGATTTCATTTCTTTGTATTTAAGCTTCATTTTAATGTGTTTGATAGATTTATTTAATTGCCTCTTATTTCTTCGCATATTTCAAATACTCTTGAAATTGAAATTCATTATATATAATTCATGTATCCTCGAATTTTTTACGTTTTGTCTTTACACACCAAAATATAACTCGAAATATTTCTTAAAATTAGAAGATCGAAATTAACTCGAAAAACGAAATCACAATCCTTGGTTTAAAAACGTAAAAAAAAATATATATAAATGAAGTATATAAAGAACATACATGAATGTAAAAAACGAACATACATGAAATATATATAATGAATTTCAAGGGTATATGAAATATGTGAAAAAATAATATGTAATTAAATAAATCTATTAAACACATTAAATAAAGCCTAAATACTAAGAAATAAAAATAAGATGAAATCTATATATAATTAGAAAATTAGGGGTGGTTTCAAAAATCAGTATACAATTAGAAGAAAATAATAATTAGAAAATTCGGGAGGTGGTTTAAAAAATCAATAAATAATTAGAAGAAATTATAATTAGAAAAAACCTTGAAATTTATGAAAAAAAAACTCACAAAATTTTCAAAAAAACCCCTCAAAAAGATGTAAAATTACATTTCGCTATTTTTTCTTTTCGGAATTCAAAAAAAAAAAAAAAACGAAAGTATAGACAAAATTTCGTGAGATTTCGCGAAATCTCATTCCTTGACTTAAACAACATTATGGGGTTTTTGAAAATTTCAGCTTGAAAATAGATGAATAGATATCAAGTGACCAGGACCATAGATAGTAACAATCTCCATTAATAAAAATTCTTCTATGCATCCAAATAAAAAATAGTAAGGGTAAGCACATATACCTGTTAATCTTTCTGATGATACATAAAAATGGTTACACCCCTGAGTTGTACACGTGTCATGATAATCTCGAGGAAATACGTACCCCAGCATCAGCCCAACACTGAATAGGCCCAAGCGGTTCTAAGCCCACTCAATTCAATCCGCCAGGCGACTCGGACTCTCACAGCTATTTTCAATACCCGTAAGCCCTCCTTAGGCAAGTATCTTGAGGATCTGCTTCGGACAAACATTTACAATTGTTCTTTGCTCCCAACTAGGAAGCAAACACCAGAGTATCTTCTACACAGGGAAACTCCCTTTTATGGAATGCTTTTGGATTGGGAACTATCTCTCGCGTATCTAGGAACGTAGAGCTAATAGGGAACTTCCCTCCTACAACACGACTCGTAATTGGAGAAGGATCTCCACGAAGATCTCTTCCCTAATCTATGCCTATGATGGCCTGGTTAAACCAGGACTCCTTACACTATAAATAAGACATGAGGTTGGTAAGCTAAGGTACGCTACAAATTTCCTGTTACAACATTACACCTTCCTCAGAGCCCTGTCTGACTTTAGCATAGGAGTGTTATCAGCCATTACAACTCGGCCACCACAACGGTGGTACGTGGCTCACGTGTGTTACTTGTGCAGATCAGCAGGAACCAGATCGGAGCAAGGAGCAAAAAACGACTGCATCAATTTGACGTCGTCCATGGGGACGACATAGCTCGTAACTTTACACTAAGCATCGTCTCCTTTCAAAATATAGAGAAATGGTGACAACTAGGTCACGTAACAACGAAGAACTAGGGGACACGTTGAACATTTCGGCCGTCCCTATACCGCCTCCTTCAGCAGCTTCTATCTTGCACGTGTAGCCAACTCATGCTCCCGTACCGACGACAGCAGCGACAGATCCCAGAATCGATACAATGTAATCCCAAATACAGTGGATTGCCAAAGTGGTGGAGGCTCTCACGCAACAGAATCAGCCACCCGCCAATGGAAAACAGGAGCAACACAGACCTCCACCTCCGGCAGACGATAGGGAGCAAGCGTAGGAAAGCCAAATACTCGCCAATTCCTATTGGACTAAATGAGGCTGCACGGCTGACACTGAGTTCAACACCAGGGTAGAGAGGCTTGGCCCTGGGAACCCTCTCAACAAAGGGCTGCACGGCTCGAACGGACTGTATCGCCTCTCTGTCCCACCATTTGTGGACTGAATCAAGAACGAGGCCCTACCGAGGAAGTTCACTCCTCCGAAGTTCGGCTCCTACGACGGAACCACCGGTCCCTTCGACCACCTGCGCCATTATCAGCACATAATGGCCCTTAAAGAGGGATCTGAATCTGTAATGTGCAAGACCTTTCCCACTAGTCTGAAAAGCTCCGCATTGACGTTGTTCCACAGCCTTCCGCCGAAGTCCATCGACTCTTTCAAAATGCAGGCAAAGGAATTCCTGACTCGTTTCGTCGGAAGCCAACGCTTTCGAAAATGCCCGCACTATATACTTTCCATAAGGCAGTGGTCTGACGAGACACTCTGAGAGTACGTCACGCTCTTTAACAATGAGCTGACCCTCATAGACAGGTGCAACAATGATACAGTCATGACAACCTTCACTGCGGGCCTCAAAGAGGGAAAACTCTACGAATATCTCACCCTGAAGCCCCCTCTAAACATGGCGGAGCTTCTCAAGAGCGTCCAGAAACACAACACCCTGAAAGAGTCGAAGACCTTAAAGAGGAAAATTGAAGGGGACAGAAGGCCCTCCGTGCCCAGAGACAAGGAGGGAAAAATACCCTCGGATGAGGAGCGAAGCAAGAGGACGCGCGGTGACAACATGCCAGACCCTGGTTGGTTCAAGTCAGAGAAATCATCCAACTAAGTTGGATCCAAAGCAGTGACTCCCCTAAACGCTAACTTGTCGGACGTACTCAAATCAATGAAAAACTAGGAGGAACTGATGTGCTCCCCAAAAACACGCAAAGACCCCACCAAGCGCGACAACGGCAAGTACTGCGCGTACCACAAAGAAAGTGGCCACAACACCAATGACTGTAAGAGTCTGAGGTACGAGGTTGAGTACTGGATCCGCAAGGGCAAACTGAAAGAGTTCCGGCAGCCTGAGAAGCTAACGAAACAGACAAAGGACAATGGGGAGTCAGTTAAAGAAATAGAAAAAGAGACTCCAGGGATAATATACGTCCTTCATGGAGTCGGACCAAATGAAGACTGGTCACATAGGTCCCGCAAGCGGACACTACTGGATATGTAGACACAATCAGCAAATGAGGACATGCACATCTGCCACTCAAGGGTTCAGAGCCCTATTCTCACCTTGACCTTTATGGACAAGGACCTCGAAGGAGTCTGAGCGCCACATAACGACACCTTAGTTGTCTCGGTCTCCATAGCTAGGTGGGAGGTAAAGAGAGCTATGGTTGACACAGGAAGTTCACTTAACATTCTGTTCTACAACGCATTCCGCAACATGGACTTCAAAGAGGAAAACCTGACGTCTTCAGAACACCCGCTGATCGAAATCAGCGGGGAGAAATGCTTCTCCAATGGAAAGATAAGATTAGCTATGGTAGTAGGTGAACCGCAACTCAGGAAGGTCATATTTTTGGACTTCATGGTGGTAAACACACCATCATCCTACAATCTCATCCTGAGAAGACTATAGCTCCACCAGATGGAAGCAGTGGTCTCCACCCTTCACCAGTGTGTTAATTATACTTCTAACCACTCGAAATGAACAATACGTGGGGACCAACCTACGGTACGAGGCTGCCACTACGCCGCACTGAAACAAATAGAGTGCTCCCAGATTCAGCTACATCATGCTAAACAGCCATTTTTTAGAGACGCCATTTTTTAGAAGTACAGGAGCAATCAGCTATCCCGCCCAGCGAGTCGTAGAGGCAATGGCAATCGGGAACACATCCCCTGACATTTCGTCGGCACGGAGATCCTTCCCTTTGCAAGGTTTACTCTTCAGTGACCTATGTAACGCCTCGATAGACCGCTAAAACGATCTGCAAAGAGCAACCCGAATTCACTTCAAGGCCAGGATCAATTTCTCTCCGTACAACGATCCGCAGTTAGTTTGCTTTAAGTTGTTTGTTTCCCTTTCCATAGTCAATATTGAGTTTTAGTTCTTAAAAGGCTTATGTGATTTGCAATAATTTAATAAATAAAGAGATAATTGCAAAAAACAAACTCTATTGATTATTGAAAAAATGTAACAGCAAACACCTTGAGGCTGATACAAAAGACTACATATTACGAACGCCCTGAGGCAGATACAAAAGACTGAGCATTTGAATACAGTGCGAATTGAAGTAAAAGACTCACTCAGGCAATTCCACTACGTACAACGTACATCGAAAACTTGCAAACCCTCCGATGCGAGTAATTTTCCAGTGATAACAAAATAAAAGTTGTTCGACCCCTTCTGAAGACAACAACGAAGTGTAAAAGGGGATTGAAATGACTGAGAATTAGGTTGCTCCGTCAAATCACTCCAGGGCGTTGTAGACCTCACAACTAGCTGCTGATTTCCTCAAGAGACATCCCACCGTCTATCCAACCTCCTCAAAGGGCTTAGAAGAAGGAAGATGAGGATGGCCACAAGCAGCGACGCAACCACGATCTCACAGCGTCAAGAGATACCACTTTTCACACGTGGGATGGCAGGTGTGACTAACAACTACCATACCCGGAGTCAACGCACATCAACCAACACTTCGATCAGCCATCGGTCAGCAACGAGATCCGAGCACACGAAGACACAAGTGGTACTGTGTAACACCAAGGCATCTCCCTTGGTAGGAAATCCGTACTTCTTCTCCGCGAAATGAGAAAAAATTACGAGATCTGAACAGATCAACTACATGCTCACCTACAACAGGTGACCATGCATAACGACAACTATTAATGTGCCTGACATTTGCAAATGTCAGAACATTCGGAGACTCCAAACACGGAGATCCACCTTCGGCCTTTAGAAAACTCAAAGCGTTTTCTTCAGCCTTTGGAAAACCCAAAACACTCTCTTCAAGTGAGAACATTACAGAAGATAAGCTCTACAAAAGATAGTGCTTACAACGATTGGAAAACAGTGTTATATAGACATGATGGTTCACCAAGAGGGCACTCCAGCATTAACTGTCAAACATTGAATATGGTATGGGAAACGAGGAGACGACGATTCCCAAGGAAACTGTGCGTACCACGTCATTCAAATTAATGGCGTTGCACGCAACCCCATCAATTCAGGGGGAGTAATCGATACTCAACCGTCACACAACCCATGTCGTACACGTATTACCACATGATTTACACCGTACATGTAGCACATTGCGCCCTAGCCCCTCCTCTACGGGCCCATGGGTTCGGCCATTAGTCAAACAATATTCTGTCGCATGCTTGGCACGAACATTAAGAAATCCTAGCCGATCCTAACTTACGAATTGTACCTACAGATCACCTGATGATTCGAGGTAACTTTGTCCATACTATGCTACCACTAAATTCACACGCCCCCCCAACAGGCGAAACTTCTTTTCAAACCATGCAAGCTTAGTCAGCAAAAGTTGATGACGATAGCTTCTGGTTCAACTAGACACCTAGTCCGCTCAGCGTGAGCATCGTCGGTTTAGGAAGTGAGAGTCTAATCAGCTCTATCATGCCTAGTAATGATGACTCGCCAGAGATCATTGCCCCCCTTACGGACAATGATCACCGAACCTAATTAGGTAAGCCTAGCTGGTGACGACTAGCAACAAAAGCTTCTTATCAAAACCTAGACTTGTAGCCCCCACTGCAAGGGTGTAGATAGTCTGGAAGGTGGGAGTCTAGTCAGTCCCGAACTGATTCCGATGGCTCGCCACGATACCACTTTTTTTCAGCGTGGCTGCCAAATCACCAAACCTTGACTTATAGCCTGCGCTGCGACGGTGTAGATAGTCTAGAAGGTGGGAACCCAGTCAGCCATGAACGGGACCGCTGCTCTTCAGCGTGACCACCGAACCCTTCCAAATTTATTGCTTGGTGCACTCAAGTGTAGATAATTTGGATAGTGGGAGCCTAGTCAGTCCCGAACTGATTTCGATGGATTGCCACGGGAACACTGCTCTTCAGCCTGATCGCCAAACCTCTTTCGAATTCGTAGCCCCCACTGCGCGGGAAAGGTGTAGATGGTTCGAAAGGTGGGAGCCTAATCAGCCCTGAACTGATTCTGACGGCTTTCCACGGGACCACTGCTCTTCAGCCTGGTCGCCAAATTTTTACTCCCCTTAATCCGTAGCCCACTTTGCTTGGTCATACACGATTCAGAAGGTGGGAGCCTAGTCAATCCCGCACTGAGGCTTGCCACGAGACCACTGCTTTTCAGCCTGGTTGCCAGACTTTTATTCCCCGAATCTGTAGCCCACTTTGCTTGGTCATACACGATTCAGAAGGTGGGAGCCTAGTCAGTCTCGTACTGATCCCAACAGCTTGTCAAGAGACCACTGCTCTTCAGCCTGCTCGCCAAACATGAATCTAGCCAAATCAGCATTTTCATGCTCAAACGGACTGACATCCTAATATTCACGAAGGCCATTTGCGCGATACAAAGATCGCACGGCCAGTGCCTAGATAAAAGCTATTTAGCTTACGGCGCCTGACTCGGCACGAACGCTCTGACACATGCGCTCGGCCATTGCAACTCGCTCTTAATAGCAATTGCAACCGACCGGTCGAACAGACAGGATAAGCCTCAAACAGCTTACCTCGGGAACAAGACACAATGCGGGCAACCCCCAGCTAAACTATGTGCAACATGCCCACCACTAAACATGGCTACGCAACAACGACTCTGAGTTGTTCACAATACAAAGCGATCAGGCTCTCTATTGCAGACAGACTAGTCAAACTTCATATTGACTCAACTAGCCTAAGCATGACGACAAGGCAAAAAAAATATAATAGAGACAAACAAGCACATTAATGATAAAACTGTTTTCATTAACGGTCAAAACTAAAAGGGGTGCAATCGCACCAAGGTCACTCCCTACTAGGAGAAGGTACAGAAACAAAAGAACTAAGCCTAGTGGAAGATGGAGTAGGGATAGCATCCACACGCGTTGCGGTCTGTGTATCAGGGCCCACAGTGTCTTCCTCATCCAACGATGCAAAGGCAACAGACAAATCAACATATGACATCTTCTTATACCGGCCAAGATCCCACTTCGGATGCTCCTCCTTTATTAGTGCCAACAGCTCTAGCCGGCCATGTACAAGCCAGCGAAACTCACACTTGCCTTGCTCCTAAAAAAGCTCTTTTTCTCGCACCTTCGCGTCAACAAGTTCGCGCTTCAGTAGCTCCAATTTGCCAGTCAGCGTGTCAACCTGAGACTGCTCTGTGGCCAGACTGCTCTTCACAACACTAAACTCATGCCACCCCAGTTCAAGCTGGTCCTCAGCCTTTCTCACCTCATGGGCGTAAAACTCCACATCGGATCCCAATCGTTACTTCTCAACAGCCCATTCAGCTTCATTCGAAGCGCTCTTTTCAGCAAAAGACTGCAGCTCAAAACACGCCTTAGCTGCAGCATCCTGCGCAACCTCGAATTCTCGGTGGACCCGGCTCAACTCCTGCCTGAGTTCATCTCTTTCAAACATCGCCTCCATCAGACTATGCTCGAGGTCTTCCATATGAGCCCCCTGAACCTCAGAGGCTACATTTGACTAATCTTACCACTTCTCCTCAGCCTGCTTCTTAAGCCGCTCGATTTCACGGAGCGCATCGGAATATAGCAACTGCATGTGAGAGAAGACACGATGCAAGGTATATATTCTCTCATGAGCCACCTCGATTTTCATTCCAGCAACGATCGCGTGGCTCATATGAGACTACTCAACATAAGGTACTTCAGACCCTTATCCATGCATCATTCATACGTATCCTCTTCGGGTTTCGGTGCATGATCCATGAACCAGTTTTGGCGCCTGCTTATGTGCTTCCTCAAAGCATACTCTACATCCACCTCTTGATGCCAGACTTGTAAGCTCATCTTTACCAAGTCAGGTGCAAACAGGTTTATCCGTGCGACTAAGTGAAGCCTTCCCTGATCTGGAACTACACCAGCGCCATCCTTCACGGTTGCCACCGTCCTTAGATTCTCCTTCGTGGTATTTCCTTTATCAAGAAGAACCGACCCTTTATTGCGAGATGGCTCAATGGGATCCGGAGAGAGAGGAGGGAGCAAATTATCCAAAGGACCTTCCAACACTTTCAATTGTGGCCTAGAACGAGACAGTGAGCAATGCGGACTACAAGAGACACGGTCGGTATCGCGTCCACCTTCATGCAAATCAACAGTAGGGCGATCTAATTCTACCACCTCAGGCGAATCTTCACAGGAACTTCCAACAACAATGGTCCCACGCGAATCAGCACTAGCAGAAGCTACCATTGTGACCCGCACCAAACGATCGTTCAGAGCCTCGACCTGTCTATGACTCATGTCAGCCATAGGTAATCTCTCTCCAAGACGAAAACGTCAGTCTCCGCCTCAACAAGCTCACGCTCCTCTCTCACTGGAACGGCTCGTGCCAAAGATGACCCAACTCTAATGCGAGCCCTCTTTCTACAAAGGAAGTAAGCATCTCAGACGGCTCCTCCACATCGGACAGAACAAGAACTTTGGCCCCAACAACCCAACAATTTTTCTCTTCCTAGAAGGGGCCCCATCTTTCCAACTTAATGCGCAACTCATGGTACAAAGTGGGAGCAACGTGCCAGTTGTCCCACAGCCCACTACGGATGAAGTTGAAAACTCTTATGACATCGATCGCTTTCCTTTGCGACATGACACGGAACATCTCCATGGTGTTTTGCTCCTCTAAGGTTAGAAGAGTGGTATGAAACCTTCCTGCAGGGGAACACAAGTAATGAGAAGTTGGCTCATTATCAAGCATATCAAAATCACGAGAAAGGGATTGAACTTACGGAGCGGTCTAAACTGTCGCTCGAGCGGACAACCCCTGCACCGAAAATACTTCGAATCCGCGGGAGCCAAGAAGTAATACTTCTGCCAGAACTTGAAATCATCAGGCAGTTTACCGAAGCACTTCGGCGACTTCATCTTATAGACAACATTGTTCTTCAACTGTGGAGAGGTCAGCAACTGGACCAGCCTCCCTAGCACTGAGCAGAATCATGAGGATGATCCTATATCCATTAGGTCCCAACTGAGCCGGAGGAATCCTTAAGAAATCCAAGAACTCCCAAATCATATCCAATACCGGAAAACGCACTCCAGTTTGGAGCATCCCATGATGTAAACAGATGAAATCGTCAGGAGGTGACAGGCGTTTGGTCGCCCGTTAGGAGATACAATGGCAGGTCCTCGGGAACCCCAAACTTTGTATGGATTTCGGCAAGACTGAGCTTGGACAACAACCTGTCTTCAAAAAATTCCAGGGCCTCAACCAAAACAGCATCATCAATAAGGTTTTCTTGAGCCGTGAAGAAGACGAACAATCTTTTCAGAACAATATCTTTGAAAGAGAACAAAGTAGAAGAATCAGACTCTGCACTGCAGATGACCTAAATAGAGAATGGTTTCTCGCATATTTTTCGCCGAACAGACGCACTTGCCATTAATGCGGCGTGCGGCTCAAGCAACGATTCAGGCTCAATCATCATGAGCGGCGCATCCCTTCAAGAGAAACTTAGTGAACCGATGTGATGGCCCACTAACTCGGGGGAGTAGCTTATGATACATAAAAATGATCATACCTCTGAGTCATACACGTGTCGTGATAATCTCGAGAAAATACGAACCTCAACATCAGTCCAATACTGAACAGGCCCAAGCGGTTCTAAGCCTGCTCAATTCAGTCCACCAGGGGGAAACGGAATCTCACAACACGCTAGGCCCACACGTCTCACAATTGTCCTCAATACCGGTAAGCCTTTCATAAACAAGTATCTCGAGGATCTGCTTTAGACGAACAACTACAACTGCTTTTTGCTCCCAATTAGGAAGCAAACACCATAGTATCTTCCACACAAGAAAACTCCCTTCTACAGAATGCTCTTGGATTGGGAACTATCTCTCGTGTATCTAGAAGCACAGAGCTAACATGAAACTTCCCTCCTACAGCACGACTTGTAATTAGAGAGGGACCACCACGAAGATCTTCTCCCTAATCTGCGCCTACAATGGCCTGGTTAAACCAGGACTCCTTGCACTACAAATAAGACATTAGGTTGGTAAGCTAAGGTACGCTACAAATTCCTTGCTACAACATTACACCTTCCTCAGAGCCCTATCTAACTTTAGCATCAAAGTGCCATCGGCCACCACAACGGTGGTCCGTGGCTTACATGTGCTACTTGTACAGGTCAACAGGTTAGCAGGAACCAGATCGGAGCAGGGAACAAAAAATGAGTGCATCACTTTCTTTAAGTTTAATATCGATCCAAACTTATAATTAAAAATAAAACGTATATAGTTTTTCCACACTTTTGTTTTTTAAAGAAAAATAATCCAAAAGTGGTGAGAGATTCAATGCGCATCTTTTAAGAATATCAAGTGATAAGAACTATTACCAACGAGATTATAAGTGAATTGAGTTTAATCCTAGGCAACGACTACCTCGCACCACCAATTCCTCTCTCACACCATTCTACTCTTTCACATCACCTACTTATTTTCTCACACCACCATATTCTTTCACACTACCTATATAAACAAAAACCTCCATTTTTTTCCCTCACCATTCAAATCTATAATGGTTCATCCATCTCTCCCCCATTCAAAATCTCTTCCAAATCTCTCCCCACACTCAAATCTCTTGCAAATCTCCCCCCTCTCCCTTGAATCCCCTTAATGTTGAAACACTTAAACCCAAATTCAATAAATATGCATAACTTAACATAACAGACAAATCCAAACTCAAACCGAAAAAACAAAAAATAGGGTAACTTTCGAACCAATTTAAACCCTCTATTGATGCTGATTCTCAAGCTCATCAAAAGATGAAAGTTGTAGTAAGTTGAGTTATCTAATAAATACAACTTGAATCACTTGAAAATGTTTTGAAATTGTACAGTCGGTTTTACTAGTGTCACTTCATTGATGAGTAGTACACTGATTTGCTTTGTAGGGTTAATCCCATCAATGTTCTTGGATTTATAGGACAGAAATAGTTGTCTAGTTTGGTGACTTGATTCCTTGTCTTGACTATAATAAGTGACCCCAGTTCACTGGATGGCATGGGTTTTCCTTAACAATGATTTTCATTTCCTCGTCTTCATGATTGTATAGAGAAACCAAAGGTATGTTTAATAGATAGATTTTAAAAAAAAATGTATTTCATACATTTTTTGCCTGGTTTAGTAATAATGTCTTTCTTAGCACTTTTCCTAAAGATTGCTCCTCCAGCTAAATGGTACATAAAATCTAAAGTATATTTCAAGTATTAAAGCGTCTAACATAATCTGAGTCAGTACAATCAATCACCTCAAGATGATTAGTTCTTCTATATGTGAGCATATAATCTTTTGTACCATGTTGGTACCTTAACATTTTCTTAGTAGCTTTCCGATGATTCATCCTTGGGTTATGTTGATATCTTCCTAAAGTTCAAATAACAAAACTAATATCTGGTTTGCTACATGTTGGTTGTATTGCAAACTCCCAACAACTAAAGCATAAGGAATATCTTTCACACTATTTCTTTCCAATTCACTTTTTCGGTGACTGATCATTACTAAATTTGTGTCCCTTCTGAATTAAAACCGGTGTTGGCTTGCATTGACTCATATTAAATCTTTCTAATACTTTGTTATGTAAGCCTTCTGAGACAATTCTAACAATTTGTCCACTTGTTCTATCCCAGAGTGCTTCTATTCCTATCACATAGGATGACTCACTCATATCTTTTATTTTAAAGTGCTGAGAAAGAAAAGTCTTGGTCTTCACAAATAATACAAGTTTATTATTGGCAAGTAATAAGTCATTTACACATAGAACCAAAAAGATAAACTTACTCCCACTGATTTTAAGATATATACAATGATCAACAATGTTTTTTGTATATCGAAAGGAAGTGATGGTATCATGAAACTTAAAATACCATTGTCTAGAAGCTTGTTTAAGTCCATATATCGATCTATGTAATTTATAGACCATGTATTCATTTCCTTTGGTTACGAAGCCTTCAGTTGAGCTATGTAGACTTCTTCATCCAAACTTCCATTTAAAAAAAGTTGTTTTCACATCCATCTGTATTAACTTTAAATCAAAATAAGCTATCAAAATAAACTTCCATTTAGAAATATGAGAGAATGTCTCATTATAATCAATGCCCTCTCGTTGAGTAAAACATTTGGCTACGAGTCCAGCTTTATGTAGTTTGATATTGCAATGTGAATCATGTTTGATATAAAAATCCACTTACATGTAACTCTTTTACTTCTTTTAGTCAATTTGACTAGCTTTCAGACTTCATTATGTTTCATAGATTTCATCTCTTCTTTCATGGCATCAACCATTTATCAGAATTATTGTAGTTAATGGTTTGTGAATACTAAAATGGATCCTTAATCATCAATGGTACATCAAATTAACATTCTTGTAGACACAACACATAATCATCCGAAATAATAGGTTTTTGAACTCGTTGATATCTTCTTGATGCTACTTCCTGTGGTGGATCTATATTTCAATGATGGCCATCCTGCTCTTCACGGGGTTAGCGATCATTATCTTGTTGTTCGTTATTATTAATAACCTCATCAATAAGAGGACAATACCACGGTCAAAATCTTTGGATAAAGATAATGAAACATGTACCCTAATTTCTTGAATAACCACATCCTTGTTAATACTACTCCCACTTATTTTTCCATTATCAATAAAGAAAACATTTCCAGTTTTAAAAATTCCCATATTATGATTAGGACAGTAAAACTTATACCCTTTGAATTTTTCTAGATACCCCAATCAAGTAACTGTTTATCATTCTTAAATCTAATTTTTTCCTGTGGGGTGTATATTCTAGCTTTCGTGGGGAAACCCAAATATGCATGTGTTTCAAATTGGGTTTTTTCAAAATGTGTTTTTTGAACTACCTTGCTTGGAACCCTATTTTTTGAATAGACAATGGGTTTAAGAGCATACACCACAGCGATATGAGTAAGTTTGTATTATTGATCATACTTTTAAACATTTCTATTAAGATATGATTGTGTCTTTCAACTACACTAGGGGTGGGCATCCCATCCCGCGATCCCGATCCCGTCCCAATCTCGTCTCATCCCGTTCCAATTTTTTTGGGTCTTAATGGGATTGAATAATTTCATCCCGATCCCGTTCCGATCTAGAATGGGATGAAGATTTTCAATCCCGCCAATCCCCGTCCCGAGCAAAATTTTCAATATTTATTATTAATATTTTTACACGAGAACAAATAAACCAACTAGGAAACTAAGGAAAAATGAAGAAAAAAAAGAAGTTGAAATTAGTGTAATTGATATTAGCCTATATTTGCAACTAATTAATATTGTGCCCTCGTCAACATTTTTTTCTCCAGAAACGAGTGATTAAATGATCTTTAACTCGCTGTTTAATCCATATTATTGGATGTATGGCACTAAGGACGTCTTGCTCACCTATTTGATATGTATGGAAACATCTATTTTGGTTTTGGAGGTATGGAACACAGTGAACAAAGTGTTGCAGCAGCGGAGACAGTTTCTTCCCATTATGAAGCTATGACGGCGATGGACTCAATAAGTTAAAGTTGCCAACCATTGTTTAAATTGTCACAGAGTTGAATTCAATCCAATAGAAGATAATCTCAGCTACTGTATTATAATGCATTTCACATTTTTGAAAGGTAGTTTGTATCTCATATGAAACGCCATTTCTAAAAAAAGCAAATGGATGTTACATAGTTTATGCTAATTTGGGCAAGAATACTCACTTCTTTATAACAAATAAATCTTATAATATTTTTACATGAGAACAAATAAACCAACTAGGAAACTAAGGAAAAATGAAAAAGAAGCTGAAATCAGTGTAATTGATATTAGTTTATATCTGCAACTACTTGATATTAGTCTATAGTTGATCTCGTCCCGAACCCATTTGGGATGGGACGAGGTCGGGATGGGGTTTTTTCCCATCCCGTCCCGTCCCGATCCCGTATGAACGGGATGGGATAGAGATGAGTCTATCTCATCCCATCCCGTCCTGTGCCCACCCCTAAACTACACCATTCTGCCAAGGTGAACTTGGCATTGTGTATTGTGTACAAATACCTAATTTTTCAAGGAGTTTGGTAAAAGGACCAGAATGCCCCTTTTTATCATATCGGCTGTAAAATTACCACCAATATCGGATCTTATTATTTTTCACATTTCTATCTAATTGCCTATCTACTTCAGATGTATGTTTCAACCGCATGAATTGATTGAGACCTTTCATCTAACAGATAAATATGTCACTAACGAAAAAAATCATCGATAAAGGTAATGAAATATATTTCTCCTCCAAAGATAGGAACATCAAAAAGTCCACATATGTCTGTATGGATAATTTCAAGAAGTTGTATGCTTCATCTTGATGTGTTTGGTTTGTTTATCCTTAATACAATTCACGCAAACACCAAAATTCTAAGTTTGGAATACCTCGTCTTTTACTAATTTCTTTTCTTTTTTTGGATATATGACTAGTCTTTTATGCCACAAGAATGCAAAATTTTTATTCACTAGAGTACGATTTGTTTCAGCATTAAGATGAATGGAATGTGAATCAATAAAAGAATTATCAAGACTAATTTGATATAAACCATTAACTTCAAATCCAGAACCAATAAGTTTTGAGGATTTAAGAAAACTAAAACAAACATTCTCTATTTTAAAACAAAATTCATCATGATCCAGTTTGGATACGAAAATTAAATTACAAGAAACTAAAAGAATAAAAAGAGTCTGATGTAAATTTAAATGATATTCAGAAGGAAGTATCAAACAAAAAGTTTCTATAGCTTTAACTGGTGCTTTGATACAATTCTCCATGTAAATAATTGTTTCATTTAGATTTGTGGTTTAGGTTGACAGAAATGCCTTTATCGAGTTTGAAACATGAACATTATCTTCATATCCGCCACCAAATATTATTAGGCCACCAAATATTATTAGAAGGAACTTCAATTACATTAACAACATGATTATTGGTGAATTGAGTTTTCAATTTGAGTTCAATCCTATTACATAACTTTATGCACATCAGCTCTAAGTCTAACATCAACATCATAAAAGAAGTGCAACCAAAGAGTGAGTCGATTTGAGGAGTGTGTTTGGATTTTTATATTACATTGTGTTAATCAAAGACAATAAAGTTGTACAAGTAATAGCTACTTTACGAAAAACTAAAATAATGGATTGAACTTTCAATCGCTTTGGTTCTTTGAATTAGACCACTGGTGTCACTCTCCACTGATGAGTAGTATATTGACTTGCTTTTAATGGTTAATCCCATCAATGTTCTTGGATTTATAGGATAGAAATAGTGGTCTAGTTTGGCGCATTTGATTCCTTATCTTGACTATAACAAGTGATCCCAATCACTGGATGGCATGGGTTCTCCTTAACAATGAATTTGATTTCCACGTTTTCATCTATATAATAAATCAGAATAGTATTTTAGTTTGTAGATAAAAGATAACTGAGATTTATTCAAACATAAAAATCTAATAGGTCACATAAATGGGCAAAATATTTGGCTAAAATTTATGATCGAATAGAACTGAAATACCTCTGATCAAAGTTGAAAATTCTCATCATGTCAAATAATTTGAATGCCGAACACACGGAGAATACCTAGTGATTATATAAAGAAACCAAAGGTATGTTTGATATAAAAAAAAAAAAAAAAAAAAAAATTTCTCTTATACAGTTCATCTCCAAAATACATTCTATTATATATATATTAAACATATATCAACCACTCTTATAAATCATGCATTCTTCCAAAACATTAGGTCATAGTTTTATCTCTCGTGTTATGTTATGTTGTCACACAAATTCAATTGTTAATCATCCAATCGTCATATGACTTCATCCCCTCAATAAACAATATCTACTTTTCTCAGTGATAAGAACTTCTCTGGATGCTCTAAGAAAAGTGAGAAATTAATAACAAACTTTATTATTATATATACGTTACTTTTTACAAATGATGTCGATATTTTCACGATATTAAATTAAATTAACATATAATCATTGTCGTATATATCTACATCACTTATATTATTATTTTGATGTGGTAGCGGCAATATACTTTTAGTAATATGGATATCTATTAATACAATTTGGCCATCAACTTCATTAGATTCCAACACATAAATTTGGAGATTTAATCTAAACGTGTTGATTATATATATACACTCATGGATATATACCTCCACTCTAAGGTTAGGCACAAGTTATTTCAATGTTTACTAACTTGCTATATTAAACTCAAGGATAAAAAACATCGTAGATGAAAATGTTTGTCATTACTTTATACTTATGGATTTCTATTTTCTCTTTCTTTGTATGAAATAGCCTTTCTTAGTATAAAAACATTTAAATTAATGTCTAACTTGACACCATAATTTATTTTTTCCTTGAAAATCAGAGCAACTGGTAAAAAAAAACACCAAAATAGTTTGAAGGGTGATATATGATGAAATGTATTTACTTTTGAAGAAAGTGTATATTTAAAAGTCATGTTTTGAAATGATTCAACATATCCGTCAAAATTAAGAAAGAGTATGCTTCTTTCGAGTTTTTACCTTCCGTGATTGTCAAATACAATATCAACAGATGCACAAACAATCATAGTTATAAGAAAAATGCAAATGCTCTACTAATCAATTGGAGCTACAAGAACAATCGATGACAGTGAGTGGATATAATATTTGTACATTTTAACAAATTAACGTAAATGCAATATAAACACTAGTATACTGTTTTCAGAAATGAGGTTCAATCCCACGAGGAACATGCAAAGGGTGAGTCAACATCTGAAGATGAGTTTTCTGAGTTATTGTCTTTTAAGGATAATGTTTTCACAAATCCCATTCAATGGACGCAGTAGATCATACGTATCCTTTGACAAAATTTTTGTTTAATCTTCTTGGACAATGTGATGCGTCGGTCAAATTTGGGGACTTAGGCAACTTAACTTCACCTGACTCAATGAATCATAGACCATGACACATCTAATGACAAATAATTATACGGAAAATGATTATTAGAGCCTACTTTTTTACAAAATACACAATTTAAATACCATAGTTGATGTAATAACTAATTTATGCCTAATTTTATACTTTTATGATTAATAATGACTCTTTTATTAACCCAGGTTAACCCATAAGGTTATATGACATATTTACCCTCCTAAACAAATAGAAAACATAATTTTATAGTTTTATGATCAACAAGGACTACATGAAAAAAAAAAAAAAAAACCCTACGTTAATTGTTATTGAACGACAATTTTAATCACTCTTTCCTATTGACCAACAAGGACTACAGGAAAAAAAAATCCTATGTTAATTGTTATTGACTAATTTTAGTTACTCTTTGTTAGTTTTATTGATCAACAAGGACTACAAGAAAAAAAAAAAAAACCTACGTTAATTGTTATTGAATGACAATTTTAACAAGGACTACAAAAAAAAACATTACCATGTTCACTGACATGAAAAAGATTAGGATTTATCATATGAAAAATTAGGATTTATAATATAAAATTGTTATTGAACGACAATTTTAGTTACTCTTTGTTATTGACCAACAAGGACTACAGAAAAAGAAAAAAATATATACGTTAATTATTATTAAATGACAATTTTAACGCGGACTATAGAAAAAAAAAACATTAGCCTATTCACTGACCTGAATAAAATTAAGATTTATCATATGATGTCCATTATTTTCAGGTCAGCGAACAAACAATTTTTTTTTTTGCAGTCCTTGTTAAAATTGCCGTTCAATAACAACTAAAGTAGTTTTTTTTTTTTTCCTGTAATCCTTGCTGGTCAATAAAACTAACAAAGAGTAACTAAAATTGGTCAATAACAATTAAATTTTTTTTTTGTAGTCCTTGTTGGTCATAAAACTATAAAATTAGGTTTTCTATTTGTTTATGAGGGTAAATATGTCATATAACTTTATGAGTTAACCTGGGTTAATAAAAGAAAATTAGACACAAATTAACCATTACATCAACTATGGTATCTAAATTGTCTATTTTTGAAAAAAATAAGCCCTAAAAGTCATTTTCCCTTATTTATATGTTATATCACACATTACTGAAATATAGGTAATTATATTATGCTGTTTTTCAAACCATTACAAGAAGATAACCATGGGGCCTCGATGCCATGAGAAGCTTTCGAAAGTGAGATCAGCTTTAAGATTAAGAAATTTTAATTTTATCGTGAAAGATAGAAATGTTATCTTCAACCTCACTTCTCACTTCGTTTCCTATCTTCTCCACTCCCTTTTCATTCTCCACTTCCTTTGCAACCAAAGACATGGAAGCTCCATCACAGCCCAACCCTACCCAACTCCACACGGCTGCAAATTTATAATAGCTTGTATTAACCAATCTCTCACCCTTGTCTCTGCTCGGCACAAGTTTAGTTAGTACAACTTGAGCTCGTGGGAAAACATAACAAGCCAACCCTGCCTTCAACATAAAATGGTTAGAAGTGCACGTGTCAGAGGCTCTACTGTCCTTGTACATTCCTAATAATCCACAAAACTAAAAACTAAAAATAAAAATCACACTTCACTAGGCCAGTCAGTCAAAGCAAGAAACTCAAAACCAAACTGAATTGTTCACAATGAAAACTATTTATACAACACCTCATCCCTCACTTATCCTCCAAACCATCACTTGTATTGGAAACACAGAGAGAGTTAGTACTACTGATTCCATCACCATTACTATTACCAATGGATCTAAATACTGAACTCCTTTACTTCATCCCAATTGTTCTTGTGTGCTACATTCTTTTCAAGCCTAAACACAAGAACCTTCCACCCGGACCAAAACCATGGCCTTTGATAGGCAACATACCAGCATTATTTGGCAGTGGGAAGCCACTCCATGTCACCCTAACTGACATGGCACATACCCACGGACCAATTATAACCCTGTGGATGGGAACCCAGCCGACAGCCATAGCATCGACTGCAGAGTCAGCCATGGAGATTCTCAAAACCCATGACCGTCTCTTCTCTGGCAGGGCCATCCGCATGAGCTTTCGCTTAAAACACCATATCAAATATTCCCTTGTTTGGGCTGACTGTTCTGAATACTGGAAACTACTGCGTAAAATAGTCAGGACTGAGATATTTTCACCTAAAATGCTCCAGGTTCAGGAACATGTTAGAGAAAAGAAAATGGAGGAGATGGTAGAGTTTTTGAAGGGCAAAGAGGGGGAGGTGCTGAAACTCAGTCCTTTGGTGTTCGGGACATTGTTGAATGTGTTGGGCAATGTTGTCTACTCCAAGGATGTGTTTGGATACTTCGGTGATGATGGAGACCAAATGCAGACTTTGATGAAAGAGATGCTCATGATTGGAGCTGCTCCAAACGTGGCGGAGTTTTGGCCAATTCTTGAAGAGTTAGATTTACAAGGCCTGAAAAAGAAGTGTCACGAACGATTCACAGAAGTAATGAAAATGTGGAAGGGGACTGTGGAGGAGAGAAAACTCAACAGAAATGCAGAGCCTAAGGACATGTTGGATGTTCTTCTTGCCAACGACTTCAATGATGATCAGATCAACGCTCTATTCTTGGTAAGGAATACAATTTTTCTCTTTGCATACTTACATATATGCTCAATATGATATATACAATTTACATCATGCCAAACATCTATGTTTCAAACTAACATGGCAGGATTAAAACAAAAAAAATACAAACTAGTAGTTATGATGCAATAAATAATCTACATTCAATATTTAACTTAAATTCGATTGTCTGGCAGACATCATAAACCACTGACTCTCAAGTTATTTATTCCTCCACTCTTACAGAGAAGGTGACAATGACATGCACTTGAAAAATTTAACTGTTTTCTTCAAGAAACTTTCAACTATGAAAGCAAAATCTATCATATCGACGAGACAACACCAGGTGGTACGAGGACTTTTGAATTTTAACGAGTAATTCTACAGGGCCTGGCCCCCCTGCCTGGTTTGCTGCTGGGGGACAAAAATACACTTTTGCCCCCCTCTTTAAACACCTTCTCCAAAAAGGTTGTTAAAGAGGGGGGGGCAAAAGTGTACATTCACCCCCCCCCCCACAGCAGCAACCTCGCTCCCTTTCCCAGGCCAGCTAGAATTGGGGAATTTTAACACTCATCACTTTGTTCTTTATGACACAAAAGACAGTGGGACAGGCAGTCCACTGAAAAAGAATCATGATTTGTTAAAGTAGGTAGTCAACTTAAAATATTATCATATGTATGCAATATCACAACTTGGATTTCCGTGAATAGTATCACTTGCAGCACCATACTATTCATAGCAGCCCAATAGTGTTACTTTTTTTAGTATTGTTACAAATATGTTAACAGAGATGTCATAACTCTCGTGTTTATTACCAAATCTAATGGGGATATACATGCCATGACTCACTTTTCAACATTGTAATACTTTTTTGGACAGGAAACATTTGGTCCAGGTTCAGAGACCAGCAGTGCGACAATTGAGTGGGCGATGGCTGAGCTCATTAAAAATCCAAAAATAATTGCCAAAGTTCGCAAAGAATTAGACCAAGTTGTGGGGAAATCCTTAGTAAAAGAATCACACCTGCCCAACCTTCCCTACCTCCAAGCATGCATCAAAGAAACAATGCGACTCCACCCAGCAGCACCCTTCCTACTACCCCACAGATCTGTTGAGGCATGCAAAGTGATGGGCTACACTATTCCAAAAGACATACAAATTCTGGTAAATGCTTATGCAATAGGAAGGGATCCTAAAACATGGAAAGACCCAACAACTTTCAAACCAGAACGTTTCATGGAGTCTGACATAGATTACTATGGTAAGCACTTCGAGTTCATACCATTTGGCGCAGGAAGGAGACAGTGTGTTGGAATGCCCTTAGCGACTCGAACCATTCCATTGATTGTGTCTAATCTAGTGCACACAATTGATTGGTGCCTTCCTGATGGCAAAGATCCAGAGGAGTTGGTCATGAATGAAACTTTAAGCTTGTCACTGGCTTTAGATCCAACTCTAACTGTCATTCCAAAAGCAAGGGTGTAGTCTGCTGATTGTTGTTGTTATTTGAACTATCAAATTCAGTCTACTTTTGTAAGTTTGAACTTCTCTGTAATAAACTTTCTATGAAATAAATTGAATTTTAAACAATCGTGTTTTAATTAATTCAATTATCAACATATCACTTTGTATTACAGTTTTCTATGATATATCAATAAATAAATAAGCGCAACACAAAAGAACAAGAATGTGGAAGAGGGCACTTCCCTTAGACAAGAGCAAAAATATACCAGATTGGAAGGCATTGGAGTGAAGCATTAGTTATCCCTGCTTCAGAACCTTGAATTTTAACTTCTGTGTATGTTGAACTTCATAAGTATGATCAGTTGACCTGATAGTATCAGGCAGATTTGATGAAGCAATGCGTTTCCTTTTCTCTATACCTGCAAAAATTAATGCGTGCTTTGAGTCATGAAATATATTTTATAGTATGCAAGCAAATACAAATCAAAAGATTATGTATTCTTCCAAGTCAACAAAAGAAGTGGAACATTGTCATCTATCATCAAAAACTTCATTGCTATTCTCAACCATGAATACAACTGTTACAATAATATCCTGACTGAATCTCTAAACACAATAGTGAAGAGCAGATTGAAAGCATGACTTCTTTACATCACAACAATTGAGAATATAAGAATAACTCAGATCTGTGTTTAGACAACAATTGAGAAAGCATGACTTAATTTTATGGTGTAGGCCTTTAAATACAAGTTCTTGTTTCTTTCTAAATAAAACTTCTAAACTACTTTATACTCTCTAATTAGCTTTCTATAACCCTAAAAGGGCATTCGTATATGACTAAAAAGGGTGGGAGATGATAAAAGCAATATATATATATATATATAGGAACCAAACCGTATGATCGGAAGATACACCGGTACAAGTAATAGGTGTCGACATCTTGTATCTTTCAGTGACCCACACGAGATATACTGCAACATGTATCGTATGTTTGATACAAATAATTATGTTGTCAATAACTTCACTTTCTCAGGATAAAGATTACAAATGCAATCACTATGAACTTTGTTAATTATCTGAAACAAGAAGTTCCTGTCCTGGAGGTATAATATCAAGGGATTGGTGTCCATCGAACGCATCCACTATGGTTATTTCAAAACCGCCCTTTTCTTTACGTACTATTTTGCTAATGATACATGCCGCTGTAGCATTATAGACTGTATTGTTCCTCTTCCTCCAATCAGGATAAATCAGACCCCTTCCCCTGTACATACATACATACATGTATATATATATATATTGTCTTTTTAAATCAGCAAACAAACAACAATATGTTAAAAATGAAAAGGCTTAAGCGAGAAATTCGCATGTCAAGAACAAACAATACATACTTCCATCGTTTATGTGGAATCTAAATCTAAATCAAATCCCTCTTGTTGTTATCGAAGACTCTGACATTCCTTTCTTGTATTTTATCATATAAGCTACTCAATTTGTTATCTAGATAAATATGATGATACCTTATACAACTTAGCATAATTAAAAACCACAGGTGCATATTGCATCTTATAACAAAACTGTTGCCATGAGGTTGTCAATATCATGTCGACCTATAAATATAACCAATCCATATCTTCTACCTATTTTTCTTACATAAGCGGACTAGGTATATGTCATATCTTACCTAAAGTATGTTGTTTGTAATAATTTTAGTGTTATCATGAATGATAAAATATGTGAAGTTTCAACGAGTGCTACATTGACTCGTCAAGACTAAACTTCACTTTTCTTCTCTTACTCTTGTTTATGCTTCTAGTCATCATCGTTTCCTTCCTTGGGACTAATGATTGATTCTAGAATAACTAACCACGTGATTAGCTCCCACAATGGACGGACAACGAATACATGCCTTTAATCATTCATGATATAACACTAAATTATTACAAACACACTATACTTTGAGTAAGAAACAACATATACCTACTCCACTTATTAAAAAAAATACATAGAAAATGCATATTAACTAAAAGCCATTAAAGGCCTACATAGGCGAAGACAAAAATTTGACAACCTTTGCTACAACAAATTGTTGTTAAAAATTAGATAAAAATTCAATGGATCTAAAATAGGTTGAATTATTTACACAAAATAAAATTTGTCTCTCCACTTTCCTAATTTCTCTCCTAAGGTTTAGCAAGCCTTTCCTTTCTTTCTCATCAAGCTTCTCACTTTCAATTTTTACTTCTTATCATTCCTTCAAATCACATCCCTTTTCTTCGTTACCTCAACCTAGAGGCAACCATGACGAGTCCTATCCTAACACACAACTTAACTTTTTGTTTTACCTTTTCTTTTAGTATCTCATCTACTCGGGAAAGATGATCTTATACATATATGATGTGAAATCTTTGATTAAGTGCCTCATCTAGAAGAACTTGCTTTTGTTGGTACATTTTGATATTATGATGCTCCTCATCATACTATCATGTCAGTAGGGGTATTGTTTATATCTCCAAAAGCCGATAGGGTTAAGAAGTGATCAGTCAAGTTTAACATCTCCTCCCATCCCCCAAGTATCTTTAAGGGATTAGAGCGGGGTCTTGTCTATTCAGAACACACCCTTGAATGAGATATACATGAGAAAATGAGTTCCATGGCTATAAACAAACCTGAAATAATCCAGGGAGCAGTTGTTTGACTTGCTTATGCAAGAAGACAATGAATAAAAACATTACAATGGTGTTGGTTGCTGCTTCTGCTGGTTTTGTTTTTGTTAGGAATAGAAGAAAACAAGCAAAGAAAATATTTTAGGTAAGAGAAAGATTATGAGAAATAGAAGGAAAGATTTACCAGTTGGCGATTTGAAATCAATTAAGAACATACCTTTGTTAGCCATAACAACTAATTGACACTTAATGCATTGGGACAATGGCAAAACCAGGGTCAATTGGTTCTGGACATGGCAGAGGGATCCCTGAATATGAAGTGCTTTGTTTTACAAATCATCAATTAAAGTTTTCAGCATTGCACCATGTAAAGGAATGTCCGATTAGCGAAGTTTTTTATTTACAATAATATGGTTTCAGGACCTAATGTGCAAGTACAAGAACAGACTCACCGTTTATTAGGTAGTAGAAGTTGTAGAAGTCACAAGTTCGCAACGGGCATATTATAAAAGGTAGCACGAGCAGTGTAAACCAACTTCTTCGTTTCCTTAATTCTAAACTCAACTGAGATCACTGCCACATTTCTTCCTTGCCTCACTATGTATCCCTTAACTTCCACTTCGACCTGTATGACAACAGAGAATCACTATAGCAAGTTAAACATATACTTAAAATTAGGAAACTGAGACTGTGTCCCTAACTATTAGCAAATTGACAGTAGTACATTGGTAATCGTCAGGCTCTAGCGAGATGACCCCACTGCACAAGTCAAATCCAAATTGATAACTACTAGGCAGCCATAAGCACTGTCTTACAAAAAAATTTCATTTGAACTAAGCATACAATAAGCTTCTTCCCTGTTATACTCACTTGTTACATTTCATAAGCAGTTTTCAACATGGTACAAATCGCTATTATGGAGAACCCAAGAAGAAAGTTTGACGCTCAAGTTAAAAGAGCTCCCACAGAGAAGCACCAATGAAGCTACGACTTGATTGACCTCCCTCAGGATTTCATTTTGGTTGCTGAGAAGTGGCAATACCATGACCAAATCGCCCTGTGTAGCACTAGCAGCGTCTACTCTAACTGGAGAAGTTTCACGCCCAAGGATCATTTTGGCAATGATAAGCGAGACCCCTGGAGGAGAGCCATGAGCCAGGGTCATTCATGGTGATGGTGTTGAGGTACAACGAGGAGTCAGCCTCTCCCTGATCTCAAGATGTATTGTCTGGTGTGGTCTGATTCTTATAAAGAAAATTGTTGTGTGTGTTGGGGGGGGGGGGGCGATTTTGGTAACATTTTTTAGACTGGTGGAAGGCTAGGATAAGAATTGCTCTGGTTACGAATTTGGAGGTGTGAGGTTGTGCGAGCACATCTCAATTTTTTTATTGCAGGCCCTTATATACTAAGGGGTGAGTTAGTCTTTTTGTTTTGTTGCTCCTTTTACCTCTGTTATTTATGGAGTTAAATGTAGAAACAAAAAAAGTGTTTGACTGGGAGTTTGAGGGTAACAGATTAATCGGAGTATTGGGATACTGGTGCTGGACCATTTTGTCACAAGCTGGAACTGCAGGGTGTAAATGGGAGCAAAGTTCAAAGTTACAGCTAGAGAGGGGCAATTTGTGAGTAGTTGGAAGAGAATAACAAGGAGGGGCATCTTCATTAATGTTTCAATAGGAGATGGGCCCATCACAAATTATTTGTGTGCTTCTAGGGGATGGATGGGTTAGGGGAGAAGAGTCACAGAAGCCATTAGAACAGCAATCGCAAAAATTGGGGTTAGTGGTGTAACTGGTAAGTTAATGTTTTCTGTGGGAGCAATATTTACAAGAGTTCTAAGGAAACTGAAAGGTGCAACATAGCAATCTGAGGTGGAAACGGTAGTGGTGGATTGTGGTGAGGTTGGTCTGGTGGAGACTCTAAGAGCAAGGACAATGATATTCTCTGTGACGAGGATGATTGTCAGATTGTCTAGGGCTAGTGAACGCAGAAGTTTTTCAATCCCAGCAACAGAGAGCCCAAGTGGGGTGCTTTGTTTCGATGGAATTACTGTATTTGAACTAAGATGCAAGTGACGGATTGGAAATTTGAGTGTGTACTTGGACAATGTTTTAGCTTAAAGTTTTTTTTTTTTTTTTAGTAAAACAGTGAGTGAATTCTATTGCCAACAAAAGAGAGCATTATAGTGATGGAGGCCACAAAGCTCCCCAAAAGGATTGTTGTATAGTTAGATTTTCAAAATATCTACCCAACTATATATACAAGAAAAATAGCATCAGGTGTGTTTGGTTGCATGGAATCCTATGCCATGGGAATCCATGAGGGGACCCCTACATTTTAGGCTAAAGTGATGTATCATTTCACATCCACCATTTGATTTTGTGATCAATGGTGGAAATGGAAGTCCCATGAACATGAGAATCTCACTCCTTGGGTACTTCCATTCTCATGTTCATGAGAGTCCCAAGGAGTGAGATTCTCATGTTCATGGGACTTCCATTCTCACCATTGATCACAAAATCAAATGGTGGATGTGGAGTCATACCTCAAATTAGCCTAAAATGTAGAGGTCCCCTTATGGATTCCCATGGCATAGGTTTCCATGCAACCAAACACACCCTAAGAGTTCCTCATGTGCCCTTAGTGTCAATTATAATCTAAAGGCTATTCTCATTTTTCATTTTCTTTTTGTAAATATTCACAAGTATCTTTCTTTCCAAAGCAACAAAACCACTGCATGCAGGAGTCTATCCCAGAACCATTTCTCTTTGGGCTGTGTTTGGTTGCATGGAATCCTATGCCATGGGAATCCATGAGGGGACCCCTACATTTTAGGCTAAATTGATATATCACTCCACATCTACCATTTGACCATCATTTGATTTTGTGATCAATGGTGGGAATGGAAGTCCCATGAACATGTGAATCTCACTCCCCGATCCCCCAAGGCATGTGATTCTCATGTTCATGGGACTTCCATTCCCACCATTGATAACAAAACCAAATGGTGGATGTGGAGTGATAAATCAATTTAGCCTAAAATGTAGGGGCCCCCTCATGGATTCCCATGGCATAAGATTCCATGCAACCAAACACACCCTTGGTTGTCATGGGGATGCTCCTTGCATTGTTCTTCAACCAAACAGATGTGGAATCATTGAAAGGAGCCGCTGAAGGCAACAGGAAGCTCCATTCCTTGAAACGTGAAACTATATCCCCATACTAAAAGGGCAAGTGACCATCAGGTGGACATTGGACAATCAACTCTTCATTCGAGTTGCACAATGAATATCTGTTGGTTAGGGTCATTCCTCTTAGCACACTGTTATTGACGATTAATACCCTTCCCAAAACTATTTTCCACAACAACAAAAAATCCCTTGGAGCAGAAGCAGAACCAAAGAATTTTGTTGGCCTGGGCTGAAAAATAAATTGTTTACTAAAAATGCATGAGTTGAGAATCAAACCCGGGCCAAAATGAAAACATCCTTAATACTTACCAATAACCCAAGTTGAAACCAATGTTTCACAAGTACAAACACTAAATTATAAAAAAAAATTACCCTTACCATAGATCCGCCTCTGCACCTATTTCGTTCAGATGAGCTTATGATGGATCTTAGCAGTTTCACTCTAGCGTGCTGGGGCAAGATTGAGTCACAACTCTTCACAATAAATTTCTTTGAGGTATCATCCCCAATCCCTCTATTACCTTGGTCGGTCTATTCTACGATAGGTTCTAGAGATAAAGAAATGCTTTGGGTCAGTAAAATTATAACTTAGTTCGCTTTGAGGTTGGAGGCAACATGCAAGATAAGGACGATGTGGTTGGAGACGAGGACATCTTAGTGAGGAGGAAGATATCTCTAGAAATTTGAGAGGCTAGGAGGATTATGGATGGAATATTAACTCATTAGATAAATTCTGGCATACAAGCTCAAGTGATTTGGAATAAGGCACATGCAAGGATAGTGAGGGTGATTTTGTGAAACGTGCTACGGACATGATCGACATAGAAAAGGACCTTGCAGCGGACTTGGACTCAAACGACCCAATTCTTCTTTTTAAGGGGAGAACTCCTACTGCGGACTTGGACTCAAACGACCCAATTCTTCTTTTTTAGGGGGGAACTCCTACTGAGCCACACCCATGCCTCCGAGCTCCAAACTTAAGGCCCAAGCTAATCCTTTCTAGGGTGTTGGATTGGAGCCTTGGAGGCCTGATCAAAAGCATGTACGTGGACCCTACTTTGGTTTCTCTTAAATCTAAATGGTCCAAGCCCATGAAGGAACCTTCTACAACAAACCCTCTATTTGGTTTCACTTATTTGGCTTCGCTTCTTTTAGTTAGGTGGGACGTGTTGAGCATAAGAAGGGGCACTTACTGGTCAAGGGGAAGGGAGTAGTTCTTCAAAAAATGAAGAACACCGGGATCATTAGAAGTGGAGAAATCCAATCTCACAAAAATGAGAGTCTAGATTTTATAGGATGTGGGGAAAGAAATGTTGGAGGTGTTTAAGAAGATTGGACTGTTAGCAAGGAATGAGATTTTGCAAAATTTTGCATTTTATTGAAATTATGAAAAGAAAAATGGTGAAAGAAATAATTACATTTTTTCGAGGGGTTTTTCGAAAGTATTTCGAGTTTTTCGTAAATTTTGGAAATTTTTTATAAATTTTGTTTTTCGAAAAAAATACAAAAATCAGCTACCAAAATTACATTTTTCGAGGTTTTTTCGAAATATTTCGGCTTTTTTTCGTAAATTTTGAGTTTTTTTTTCTAATTATCATTTCTTCTAATTATTTATTGATTTTTTAAACCACCCTGATTTTTTAATTATCATTTCTTCTACTTTCATATTGAATTTTGAAACCACTCCCTGATTTTTTAATTATATATTGATTTCATGTTTGTTTCATTTCTTGGAAATTAAGCTTCATTTAATGTGTTCAATAGATTTATTTGATTGCATCTTACTTTTTTTTCACATATATATACCCTTGAATTTAATTATATATTTCATGTATCCTCGAAGTTTTTGTTTTTTCTTTACCACCGAAATATTTCTTAAAATCAGGAGATCGAAAAACGAAATCGCAATCTTTGACTGTTAGGTATCAAATTCAAAAGCAAGCACAATTGACCTCGTGCAAGTTTCGGAGATTTTCTCAGAGGAGACATGTTCACTTCAGAGGCCAGAACGAGGGCTACTATGAGCATGCTTGAGTAGTACAAGGAGATTTTTTTTTGCCTTGGTCCTATCCAAGCTAAAGTGATGGCAGATCTTTTGTAGTATGGCAAGGATAATGTATACGTGTCTTGGAAAGAGACATGGGCGACTGAGAACAAGCATTAGATCAGTCTGAGGATTCCACTTTAACATGTCATTTTTGTTGTTCTGAACAGCTTTTCAATATGTTTCTTATTCGCTATCATCAATTTTTCGATTATGTAATAGTGGAATTGAACTCGATTACCATGGAGCCTTTAAAAATGTATTTGGAGACTTTAAAAATATGTTCAAGTGGTTGAATTGAGGTGTTGATCTCTACTAAGAATGAATTGTTGATAACATAGTTTTTCCATTGGAGTATTAATGGTGATTGTGACAATGTAGAATTAAAACCCTTACTGTGCTCAACCAGCTCCAACTTACTAGAGTTTTGAACCCAGTATGACCTTCCAGTCACAAGTTGAATATTTAGCCAAAAGTTGCCAAGAATATCCATCTTAGCGAAAAATTAATAAGCCACAACTCTTGACCTTAACGTAAGTATGAACTTCCATGTACCCCATCCAAATAAATAACTAAAAATGGCGACGGGGATGATGGATCCCCACATCCGCCCCACTTATCTGTTTAATTTTTTTTATATAAAAACAATCCCTGCCTCGTCACGGATGGCTGATATCCACCCCGCCCCATGTAACCGTTCATCTTCTCCTTAAGATACTCATCAACAACACCAACCGGGTGATCTTCTCTCTATGTAGTCTGAAAGAAGATGAAGAAGAAAGGGAGGAGACGGCGGTGGGCAGCAGAGCAGATCACACTCAGCAGAAGGAGATCACATGCATCGATGCACGTGATGAAGAAGAAAAAGATGCATGCGGTGGGCAGCGTAGCAGATCACACGCACGCGATGAAGAAGAAGACACATGTGGCATGCGGTGGGGGAGGGAGCCTAAAAAACCCTCTCTCGTGTAATTTCTATTCCTTTGTCTTCTGATGTGAAATCATTGCTATCAGTTCGATCATCTATCTGATTGCCTCCATAAAAGAAACTCAATCAAGCAAATCCATCAAATCCTTCTCCTTCTTGGGGAAACCCCAATCTAATTCTCTGGGTTGGCTACATTGAGACATTGGGTGAAAAAGATAGGGGTTTTAGAAGTCCGTCCCTTCCACTCTGTTGGGGTTGGTTTTAAGAAATCAATTTCGAACCAGACCTGTGGGCCTTGGTTAGTTGTTTTGGGCTACAAGGGCTCATGCTAACTACATATAAATGGATATGGCCAAATTTGTATTCGCTCTGAATCCGTGATAGATAAACTTTTCATCCCCGAATCCGATCCGAAATTCGTTAAGGCAAACCAAAATCTGCCCCATTCGAGATGGGCGGATATCCGTGTAAATCCTCCCCATTGCCAACCCTATACATACCTATCACCATGAATGTGTGTCAAAGGGTTTGAAAAGTTTAGGACATCTTCAAACTATATCCAAACTTTCCTCTCGAGACAACCTTCATTGTCGTTTGTGGTTACCAAATTATTTTGAGTGCCAACTTGTAATAAAACATTCACAATTGTCAATGAATCCCAGAACAAAATTAGTGTATGTTAATGTGGCAGGTTTTTGGGTGACAACTTGGTTCATGACCTTGTGAATGATACTCGACTATGATAAAGTACTTCCATTATATCCTGCAAGATTCCCCAAGTCACCAATCAATTGCCAGAGACATAACATCCACTTCAATTCCTTTGAATACTATATCTTCCTACGAAGTAAACAAAGACATTGGCTGCTATGATGTAGGCTCAAATCCACCAAACTATGGGCCAAAAGAAAAATTAATCCCTCTGTGAATTACTGCCTATCCGTGTCACTTAGCATAACTCCATACGCCCCAAACAATGAGTTCTGGAACTCTCATTACATTGATAGACATGTAGTGATATACCAATTCTAATCCAAGGTATTATGGAAACATCTAAGTATCTGCTTGCATGTGATGCTTTCCAAGTTCACCATTGTAATGATTACATAGGGAACATTATATTCAATGCACATGTCACAATACAAAGTTACCAAGTTCAATCACCTATGAACTTGACCAATGCTCTTACCATCCCATATGACATTTAAGGAAAGAAATGTACTCAAGACATGGGCCCTTCCTCATTTCCCTAATTCATCTCAGAATCTCTTAATTACACACAATTAGTGCATATGCTACTATGGCCTCATCCTCACAAGTCACAACCATTACTGGTGACATGCTGTAATCAGCAAGTTGGAGATACGTTTTCTTCATAAAAGGCACATCTGAGATAGCATCTCCCTGAGCACACCAGGGAAATGCATAGGGATAAAACATCCAATACATTCCAAGTAATGCCCCATCACCATAACTGCTTTGATAGCTAAAGCGTAAACAGCTGATCATTAGTTCTTTGCTTCCCTTGGAAGATGGGCTTATCTACAACACTACAGTAGAAACATCCAGTTGCATCGAACCATCATTCCTCTCCTTCCAAAAAACAATTTTATGTTTATTCAACACAATAAGTCACTATGTATAGCATTTTTTTTCTTTGTTTTAAGTGGACAAAGATAACGCAAGTTAAAGCCAGAATTAAAAAAATAAATAAATCATATGAGGGTAGACATTATCATCTTTCCTCCACCAAGAAGTAGAGAAACTCGTAATTCGGGTGGCTACTTAAAACATCAGAATCCTAGAGTGAAGAAATTGAGAAAAATCCAATATGCAAAATCACAAGGAAATTGTAGACAGTTGTTCAATTCTCAACAGAGAATGCAATTGGATTTACTAAAATAGCTAAGACACAAGGAAATTAGAGTCCTAGTTAACAAGACACTGAAAATGAATGAAGATGAAAAATGGCAAAAGAAGCTTTATATATAGACTCACATTTTGAAGCGCAGCAGAAAGATAGGAGACGGCCAATTCGGCAAGAAACCAATCTTTTTCTGAAACAGTCTTCAAACAAGCCACCGCCACCAACTTGGCCACTCCTCCAACTGCTCCTCCGTGCAAAGAACCGTACACATTCTGCAGTGCAATTCATTCAATACAAAACAATCCAATTAAAAAGTTAATAAGCGAAGGGAGAGAGTTGCGAACTAGTACGTACACAAACTGGTGGGTTGACAGTGACAAGGCAGGTGACACGGCTGCGATCGACTAGCTCGACCTTGAGATTGGCACGAATCAGATCACCATAGGCGTCGGTTTTGAGTGACTGTTCTGGAAGCGTAGCGAAAGCTCCATTTTCTACGAAGAAACCCCGGGTTGCGTTGCTGATGGGTGAAGGAGGAGAGGAAGCTTTGGTGCTTGACGCTGTTGAACTGCTGCTCATCGCGGTGTGAAAAAAGCTCCAGTTCACTTCGATCCAACACCACTTAAAGAGTAAAGAAAGAGAGACTCGGCATCTATGATTGAACGAACCCAGGGACACGTGGTATTCACTACTTCTTCTAGTTGATAATAAAGTCGTCATAAAACAACGAGACTCAAAAACAAGGCAATAGAGAATCAACATGGGACATGACTTTGGTCATTGCATTTAAAAAAGACATTGGGTCTTTTGTGGGTATTATAATGACTCCCGCATCTTTATTAAAGCCATCGCTATGAAGAAAAACAAAAAATAAAAATAAAAAATAAAAAATTCTTATGATAGTGTAATTTGAGCCACCATAAATACAACATTTACAATCAAGAGTGGCGAAACAAGCACATATAACCTCCGTCAGTCTACTCTAGTGTGACCGAGTCATCCTGCAAAGCTTATGTTTTTTCTTAACTTAGCCACCACATCCAATGGTGAATCTAAACTCGAAAATTCTAAATGTCGAGGAAGTGGGCGAGGAAAACAGCGAGGGAGGGAGAGAGGCTGTGCACATCCCGAGGGGGATGGACGGCCCCCTCTCTCCCTCCCTCGCTGTTTTCCTCTCCCACTTCCTCGACAGGTAGAAGTGCTCCTCTAAACTTGATCAAATAACATCATTTGCACAATAAGATTTTATTTCTTGTGGTAGCCCGCCTAATCTATGACACAGTAACGACACCACAGAATTTAAAAAAAAAAAAAAAAAAAAATTCATTTTTGTTTGTATTTTTCGTTGCTTGGTTTAAAGGAAAATAGAGATGATGGTAGCCAGTTGTTTAGAGGTAGTATACTAGCATCTCTTGCAAATTGAAAGTTGGTATTTCTTCCTCTAATAAACTGACCAACCCTCAATTGTCCACTGAATGAAGATTATTACTAGAAGTCTAGAACTAACTGCAAAATAGATCAAGTATAATTAGAGTAATTGATACAGACCTGGTATCTTTTAACAATCTACTTCACCATTCTTCTTTATTTTATAAAGAAATGTGTATGCATAGTTTCCTCAATCATGGAAAGTTGCTATAAACTTGACAGAAAAAGTTAATCAAATTCAACTAAGGAATCCCCATTCAAGAGACTCAAAGGGAATTATTTTTTCAATGTTGGATTCCTAATCACATTCCTGTATATCACATCCCAAATCCTAATGTATTCATTCTTGTTGTTACTTTCAACCTTCTCAAATTGTTTCCTAGCAAAACAATAAAGCTCAAAGTTTATTTGTCCATCCATGCATGAAAGCATAGAGAGATTTTGTCAAGAGTCATGAGGATTGACAAAGTTCATTACAGGCAAATTTGAACAACAACAAATAATAAAAACAGTTAACACAACGAGTTGGCAAAAGTTGCAGGGGAATGCTCGAAGCTTTGGACATGCAAGGCTAAACAAACTCTAGCTGCAACACTTCAATCTTCATCTTCATCTGCAAAAGGAATAAAAGGAAAACTCAATATCATTAAAGACATCAACTGAACTTTCAATTGACATCACATATCAATAGCTACTGATAGTATCATCTAAAAAATGATGCAAATTTCAATTCAATAGAACCTCGTTCAAATAGTCCATTCATCTCGAAATCATTAAATAAATGGGATATGAACTGTACGAGGAAAGTTTCTGTGCTTTTCAAAAGAAAATCAGTGAGATTCTTACCCAGGTTGCAGAATGCATAAATAATCAAAGCATTGATGAAAAAAAAAACCTGCCATTGCAATTAATGAACCTGAACCTTAACCTCAGTTTTATCTAATACAAGATGAGATCATTTCCCAGACCATTGTCCACTATGAACTTGCTCATGGAAATAGTTGTGTGAACCATCTCCAAAGAACACTACATGGTTTGTTAGTTTTCGTTTAAGACCAATACGTCCAAATTTTTTTTTATCAGACAACTGAAATTAATGTTTCTTCAAATATCGCGGTTTTCGTTGAGGACATTTTCAGTTGGTCAGCCTGTCAACCGTCCAACCTATTATAACAAGGATGCACTGCAGGGACATTTAGGCATACATCACACATAAAAGAATCTGGGCCAAATTAGGAATTTATATTCTACTTCGGCAATTCCTGGACTTGGTACCCGAAACTAGGGTCCATTCATTATACGAGCTCCTACAAAAAAGAGCAGAGACAGGTAAAGCGGGGCATCGTCGGATCTAGGCAGAAAGCCCTGCACAACCTTTTCTTTAAAAAAGAAAGAAACACAAATTGAGTTTAAGAATGTGGGGCACACATCAATCTCAGCCAGTAAATCTCTCGCAGTCAAAAGCTGGTTTTTTGTGCTCTGTAATAAATTTGTGCATCAGTGTAACTTACTGCTGGGCAATACTACAGCCAAACAGCTCGGCCAGCTGCAAAAACCCTGCACTACATACTCGGATTATTACATTATTCGAGGGTTGTTGACTTGAGCAACATCCCTGTTTGTGAAAAGCTTGCAGGTGGTGGTTAAAAAGGTAAAATTTCACACCAACAACTTTGCCACAATTTCTACCTAATGTTTCCAGTGTTAATAAACCAGTCTGCAAAGTTGGGATGGAAACTACCATCCCTCTTATTTATTTATCTTTTATTTTTATTATTTTGGAAAAGTATGCAGGGCTTTAAGGATCCCCAAACCTTTATAATAATGTGTGTGTGTGTGATCCAACAAGATTGCTCGCTTCTTCATTGCTAGATGCATCATCGAAAGAAAAAGAAAATTTCTTGAAATCCTCAGCAAATGAACTAAGAATTAGCTCATTCTGCATAGGCTAGGGAACGATTTGGCAAACTGATCCCCTAGCATTACAATTTCTTGATGCAAATGCCATATGAAAGAAGAAGGACCATAGCTTGCTATCGCCAATCAATAGAGAACCAGACAGAGAACGAGAGAAAGAAGGAAAGAAGACGAAGAGTCGATAGCACTCTCTGTTGCGATCTCACTCTCATACGAAGGGAATATTTTTTTTGTTTTTGAATTTAATGTTATGAACATGATTTACTTTTTAGCTCTATAATACATTAATACTTTGTGGAGATATTAAAAATATATTTAAAAAACTATTCCGTTATATACCGTTATATCTCGATATATCCCGTTATAACCTATAATGCTCTTGGACCGTTATGGGTCCGTTATCTGTTTTAACTGCATAGATCACAAATAGATATATGGCACTTTAACATGGTTGTGATACAAAGATAAGCCATCCAAATCAAGAAGTTATGGACCCTAGGGGGGGAAAAACAAAAAGTATGAATTTACGCGTCAAGACCCATTTCGAGGCATAACCTATGAAAAACACGTCAAAATGTGAAGTTGAAACTGAACTTCATAAAAAACGTAGTGAACGCTTCACGTTAACATTTTTAAACGTGTGACACTATGATTTTTTTTTTTTTTTTTCCGGCATGTAAAAGGACCTTACTCCATTTGCACTTGAACCCTAAATCAAGTGAAAGGGGCGACGCCTTGAATTTTGCATGGAAGAATCTTAAATAAGGGTTGTAATATGAACCGAAAGTTGATGCTTTTGATAAAGATCAGAATTTAGAAAATTAGATGTTTGACTTTTTGGATTATTATTTATGTTTATGATGTTTCGAAATATGAATTTTAAGGTTGACTATTCAACTAGAGTTGACTACTTAAATTCTATGAGGGGTTGCAAGCAATATTGGCTGATGCGGCGTTGCAACGAAGCAGTCAAACTTTTTTCAATGAACCGTTTTGCATCACAAATTCTAGTCCCCAAATTGAATTCGCCTCACAGCGTTGCAATGTGACAGCAATGGGGCAATTTTTAGGGCGCCAATAACCAATTTAATTATTTGTTAATACTTATTTTATTATTATATATTAGTTTAATTAATAAGTAATTAGTGTTTAGTTACAAAATCACCATTGTAAAGCAGCTATGGTTTTCCTGATGCTTTCAGGTAACAACCAATAACACCCCCAACTAAACCCAACTCTTCGAAGGATGTTGGGGAAGCTGAAATTCACCAATTAGTGCAGTTGATTGAGAAGCTCCAAGGTGTTTTTCTTTCTGCAGGATGATTGGATCTGGAATGAAAAGCTTCTCAGTGGAGAGCTCCCACTCTAAACTCCTCAATATGGCCTTGACATCTGCCAACAAGCAGGATTACTTACCATCTCCATTTGACAACAAATGTTTTTGGATGAAGGAGGTTACCCCAGAATAATTCTCCTATGTGCAGTTGGTCATTGTAAAATTCTCACAGTCGATAACCTTTTCAGAAGAGCTCTCATTATCACGTTATCCTCAACAGATGTAATTTATGCGAATCTGAGGAAGAATTTCTTGTCCACATGTTTTTCTCTTGCCACTATGCCAGACAAGTGTGGCATTCCCTTTACACCATGCAAATACTCATCCTCCAATTGCTCAGTCTTTTCTTTAGTGGGTTGCTCCTTGGAACAGAGATGGTCTTTCCAGTAGAGGTTCCTGGTTGTGGTTCTTGGCTAATCCGTGGCTCATGTGGAAGGAGACAAACAACATGGTTTTTAGAGGATCCAAGAGGAATCCTTGTGGAGTGATTAATGGAATCGAATTCCATGTGTGCATGTTTGATTGGGCTAGCTTATTCAGCTTGTAATAGGGTTCAATGGAGAGTTGTGTTTCTCCAGATGTTGTGTGATGTTTGTCGGTAACTTTCTTAGCCATTTGTTTCTTCTTTCTTTTCCCAGCTCTGCCGGTCTCTTGGTAGCCCTTCATTTCAAGATTAACATGTCTGCTTTTGATTGATAAAAATAAAAAAATAAAATAAAAATAAAAATAAAATTAAAATTAAAATTAAAATTAAAAATTAAAAATTAAAAATTAAAAAAAAAATTAAAAAAAAAAAAGAAACCTAGATGGGTACAAGCTGCTTATGAAGCTTATAAGAGTACTGTTGAAGATTTTGTTGTTAGCCATGAGGACAGTTGGAGTCTTATGTTCTTTACGGTACTTCTTTGGTTGTTTTCTTCTCGTCACCGAAGAGTGAGAATGGGGCGGGCAAACAAAACGAGAATTGGGATGCTACTAAGGGAAATAAAGAACTCGGAGATGGCCATGACAACAGGTAATCAAAACGACTATGATTAGGGTCTTCATCGTCGCATAGTTGATATCCACACGGACCACACCTCAGCTAGTCTTTAACATGTCATTATAATAGTGGTGCAAACGTGTTATATGCATCATCTAAGATATGCCTGTCACCCCCCTTCCCCATCACAACCAAAATATATCTGTGGTTCCAATCGGCATAGTGTTCTTTCTTTATGTAAACTTTATCCTAATTACAGTTCTCTGAACATACTGACACATCATTGTTGGATAAGAATATTTTTTTTTTTCTTTTCGGTGAACCTCTCATGCTTTAATCAAGCTCCATCCTGCTCCTCAATAGCACCTACACACCTACACTAACCATTAGCCTTCTACCCCTAACAAATTCTTCCCAATTTCTTCCCTTTGGCTTGAATACTAGCTAAGAAATGTTGAACCCATTAACAAAACCATTCTATATTCTAAGATACTTAACCCAATTTAGCTAATACCACGCATTGAAATCTGAGTGGTAATTAGGTCATCAACTAACCAACAGATTGAACAAATGATAAAATTCAATTTGTACAAGTAGCAATCAATTGTAAAACATGAAATGATGGGTAAGAATTATGAACCAAAGTATCGGCGCTCATTGGCAGCCTTGGCCTTCTCGAGCATCTTGTCAAGATCTACTTGAAGCTGAGCGTCCCATTTGACGAGCTGGTTGGTGAAGATTGCTCCCAATCCCATCCCCAATACGTGCTCCCATGGATCTGCAAAACCAATCAAATTCAACAATCAATCAATGTGACAATAGATAGAAGAGAAAATATATATATATATGAAATTATTGTGTGAGTTAGGGTTTATTTATTGATTGAAAGGGAACACTCACGCCTCATGTAGGGAAGTTTACGGAGGGCGTTGGAGTACATCTGAGTGCCCAACCCCAGTAGAGCTCCGATCATCGTTGTGCTTAGCGGCATCTCTCTCTCTTTCTCTCTTCTTCTTCTTGTTCTTCACTTACTGAGTAATCTGATGTTGTGGTGAACCCAAGATCCCTCTTGTATCTGTCGCTATTTCCTGAGATGTTTAGACTTGAGCCCTTCATATTAACATCAAATTTTTGTCAGCCCCTTTTTTTCGTTCATGACAATTTGATATGACTTCAAGGGCCAGGTACCATCAGAAAATAAATACTCAAAACTCTCATGCTAGTTATCCTAATTTGAAGGCAAATGTGCAAATATCCTGGCCTGGCAATACCACAAGATGCGAACAGCTTGTCAGAGGATTAGGAGAGGCGTTTGAGTTTGTTGATTTTATATATGTTTGTGCTCAGTGTACTGTCAAGGTTTGTGTCGAGTATTTCTAGGCATGCATGTTGAAGTTCAACTTGTAGAAACATGGAACCTAGGGTAAAAAGATTGAAGAATTGTTACACCAAGATGAACTCCCAACATTGTTTTTGTTAAATAGATAGATATATTAACAAACTAAACAGAAAGATGAGAATTCTCCGCCTCGCTGGCCATGTCATGAGAGAATGCAGCTCATAGGCAAAAAGAAATTAAAAGGAAATGATGGATGCCTTCCAGATCATTTCGTAACAATTGGCAAAAAAAAAAAAAAATTGCTGTAGTGGCATACAAAGACTTCATTAGTCATTCAAATTTTATTTTCTATTTTTAATTTTGCTACCAGAACCTGAACTTGTGATACCATCCAACTGAGCTAATACCCCATTGGCTTAGGCATTCAAATCCTAGCTATTTCGCAGACACATAAAAATAAAGTACCAAACTAATGGAGGATACCAAGAAAAAAAGCAATGTAGTTGTTTCTCAACGCATTCTTTTTTAATAATTCTACGCAGCCCGCCTCTATAGCCCGCCTTATGGCACGGACCCTCCCAGGCACGTGCCTTTGGGAGGGTGTCTCGCACGTGAGGAATCATTCAACATGACATGGTCTGCGAATTGCAAGGGCCTGCTCTTTTCATCCGAAACCCTTGCATCCTCTCCTCCTCCTCATCGACTGCTCCTCCTCCTCGACTGCTCTTCCTCATCGACTGCTCCTCCTCCTCTACGAAGGCTCCTCCTCCTCCTTTCCTGCGCGCCTCCTCAGAAGGCTCCTCCTCCTCTCCTGCGAGTCTCCTCAGAAGGCGACTCAGAGCCTCCTCCACGCCAGATCTGCTCCGCTCGGCGCCTCCTCTTCTTCTTCTTCTTCATCTTCTCATCCAAGCTATGCTTTCCAGACGAAAGACGACGACAAGGATGGGTTCGTGGACAGCAAATGCGCCTTCTTGATGGTATCTCTCTGTCCCTGTCTCGTCCTCTTCATTATTCTTCTAATTGTTGTCTCAATAGTTCTCATGGTGAAGTTCCATCTCTTCTGCCATGCTCCTTTTCACACTCTCTCGTCTCTGTTTCACAAAAAAGATTGTTAATTTCGAGTTGGGTAGACATGGGTGGATCTCTAGTTCACTCAGATCAGTGTGGAGAGCTTGGTTTGGGAAGAAAGATTGAAGCTTCGTGTTGTGGGGGTTCAAAAGAGGTGGAGAAAGGCGTATGATGCATAAAGGGTTTGAGCCAAACTGGAATCTCAGATACTGATGTTGACTCTTGCAACAGACCTTCATTTTAATTATCTTTGTGTTATACATTTGGAACTGCATAAATGTGTGGGTGAGTTTGGTAGAAACTATGAAGTTTCTGATCAATTGAGATGATAAAAAATATGTATGTTGTTTGATTTCTATAGTAAATCATGCACTGAATTTGAATTGTGTGAGAATCAAAGTCAGAGAATTGTTATTTGTGGTTCAGGTTAATCAAACTTAATGAAACAGTTTATAGTTTCAGTGATTTGTTATTTGGCACTTGAATCAAAGATTTGCTTTCAATGTGCTGTTAGCAATATTTTCATTGCTTTCATTGTGCTATATGCATGATATGAACTGACCTGTTTCTGTTCTTTCTTGCAGGTTATAGCACTTGCTGCAGATTCAATCAAGCAATCTTCAATTCTAACAGTGAATTGATAAAGAAATCAACAATGATCTGCTATAGAAGATAAGCTGAAGTAAAGATGAAGAAAGAGTGATTGTATTGTATATATCAAATGAAATTGTAGATACAGAGAATGTAATAGCAAATTCGAGATTGCTAGTCTCCCTTTTGAGCTATTCGAGAGGCTCTAACTCTCTTTGAGCAATGGCTCAATGTACAATTTCACTCTAGTCAATGAATGCCCCTTTTCTCCTAATGTTCTCTTATTTATAGCACTTCTCCTAATGTCAGTGATTGCATTTCTTTCTTTCTTTGCATTTCTTGAGTGTTTGAATGTTGTTCTTTCATATTACTAGCTGTTGTCATTTTTGCATTGCCTTTTGGCTTTGCCAGTTTTGTATCTCTCATTTTCATCAATATTATAAAACTGAAAAAAAAGAGGATAATAAATTAACCATAGCATCGCAGGGCCTACTCCCATTCTTTCATTCAAAACAGAGTGTTAGACTTTGCGCAATGGATTGAGGCCTTGGTTTGGCATTGGGGTATTCTTAAGAATGTAGACTTTCATGTTTGTATGTTTGATTGCAAGAGTTTGTTTTCTATGTCACTGCTTCTTCTTTGCCTGATGAAAAAAAAAAATCACTCATCAGAAATCAGTTCTTATTATTGAAGAGTTATGAAGTTGTGCCCGTGATTGTGATGATGCTCCTGTCTTCACGTGCTTGTCTTTGTGATGCGATGTCTCTAATACACTGATGCCTGTTCTAGTGGCATGAGGAGAATGCTCACCATGTTCACTACCTTCCACTTCCTCGATTGTTCCATAATTATAGTCAGCTCTAACCACAAGATTGTACCTTGCCTTGAGAGTAACTACCCTTCTGCGCATTCTTCAAAGGACTTCAATTGAATGGGATTTCTCTTCTTTTATTTCAACATACATTACAACACTCCCTATTTTTCTTGTTGTATTGAACATACACAATAATACAAGATCATTCAACATTTGTTATAAAAGGTTCATCTTCTTTGTGCGTTCCTTGTATTTGTCAAAACAATAAAGATAAATCAACATCTGATAAAGTTAAACTGTTTCATCACTCAATAAAAACATAATGTAACTTACATTGTTGAATCGCCCCAATTTCTCTCACATGGAAAGCGAAGCTAGTAATGCCACACACCCCTTGTAAGTTGGGCACCTCACTAACAAAAGTGACTCACCACTCAACAATACAAATACAATGTACATCGGGTTTCCAATAATAGCTTGATAAATAGAAAACATATAACCTTGATGATGATCATCTATACACATTTTCAAGTAAATATTTTTGCTCATCTTCTTAATCTTCTGTTTAGCCTTTAGGTTAACATAATGAGACATGACATGCAATGGACTCTTGCATTCTGTTGAGCATTCCTTTAAACCAACAGCACTTGGCAGCACTTGCATTCTGCAACAACTATTAAGCATTCAGCACTTGACAGCACTTGCATTCTGCAACAACTATTAAGCCTTCCTATTCTTTCGCCTTGTGTATGTGAATGGTATAGGGGGCCTATCATTCAATCAAACAGCTTTTCATATCTCTTGATCAGCTTCAACTTGTCAAGCTTTCTAAACAATGACATTTTCAGCAGAGCCACTCCTCCAAAATGACATTTTCAGCAGAGCATTTTCAACATTTGCAGCAGAGCAGAGCATTTTCAGCATTTTCACCAAATCACATTCTAGCAGAGCCACTCCAAAATTCCAGACGAGAGTACAATATACCCTTTACAAACAAGTATACACACCATCTGCAAATCACAAACCCCAAAATAACCAGATATGAACACAATGACCAGAGTTATATCGTTGCTTACATCTAAACTGTACAAAATTTGTGTCTGGCATACAAAATTTTATATTTTTTAGCATCTCAATTGATCAGAAACTTCATAGTTTCTACCAAACTCACCCACACATTTATGCAGTTCCAAATGTATAACACAAAGATAATTAAAATGAAGGTCTGTTGCAAGAGTCAACATCAATATCTGAGATTCCAGTTTGGCTCAAACCCTTTATGCATCAGACGCCTTTCTCCACCTCTTTTGAACCCCCACAACACGAAGCTTCAATCTTTCTTCTCAAACCAAGCTCTCCACACTGATCTGAGTGAACTAGAGATCCACCCATGTCTACCCAACTCGAAATTAACAATCTTTTTTGTGAAACAGAGACGAGAGAGTGTGAAAAGGAGCATGGCAGAAGAGATGGAACTTCACCATGAGAACTATTGAGACATCAATTAGAAGAATAATGAAGAGGACGAGACAGGGACAGAGAGATACCATCAAGAAGGCGCATTTGCTGTCCACGAACCCATCCTTGTCGTCGTCTTCCGTCTGGAAAGCATAGCTTGGATGAGAAGATGAAGAAGAAGAAGAAGAGGAGGCGCCGAGCGGAGCAGATCTGGCGTGGAGGAGGCTCTGAGTCGCCTTCTGAGGAGACTCGCAGGAGAGGAGGAGGAGGAGCCTTCTGAGGAGGCGCGCAGGAAAGGAGGAGGAGGAGCCTTCGTAGAGGAGGAGGAGCAGTCGATGAGGAAAAGCAGTCGAGGAGGAGGAGCAGTCGATGAGGAGGAGGAGAGGATCCAAGGGTTTCGGATGCGAGGAGCAGGCCCTTGCAATTCGCAGACCATGTCATGTTGAATGATTCCTCACGTGCGAGACACCCTCCCAAAGGCACGTGCCTGAGAGGGTCCGTGCCATAAGGCGGGCTATAGAGGCGGGCTGCGTAGAATTATTCTTTTTTTAGACAGACGGTCTTTTCCTCTTCTCAGCTCGTAAACTTGAAAACTACTTTTTTGCTCAGAAACAAAATGTTCCAAATGTTCCTGGAAATTCTTGGTCCCATTGGAAAAGGTAATCTGATTTTAATAAAAAATAAATAATAAATAATAAATAAATGAATAAAAGAAGGTAATCTGATTGCAACAGAGTAGAACGGTAGAACAGTTGGGATAGGACAGTTAATAAAGTCGTTTCCTTATCAAATTCAACACATTAAGGGGAATTTTGATTAGTACATATGGAAGATCCACAGTTTCCTACAGAAGGCTGAGATAAGTACTAAAATGGCATAGCTAATATGACACTAGTCAGTGGTACCACTTTCTTCTATCAATCTGCCATGTCGATCCGGAATGCTCTACAGAAAGGAAGGTAGCTTGGCATCTGTGGGAGGATTGGCGGTAGCTTCATTGCTCAAGCTCTCAGAAACTAGGAAAGCTTTTGCAGCCACTAGATCTGGAAGCACAGGTGCACCAGATCGTTTCCAATCCTCAGCATCAGGTGTCTTAAATCTATCCAACAATAATCCATGCATGCCTATATTTCTTGCTGGAGTGTAGTCTTTGCGGAAGCTGTCCCCAATATGAAGAGCTTCGTGGGGAGCAATATTTCCTGCTCTCTCTAGAGCAATTTTGTAGATTCTTGGATCTGGCTTTTCTATGCCTTCGATACCAGAAAATACACCAAAGTCCCATTCTGTCCCCTGTTATTCATCCAAATCACATAATGTGAGTTTCTCATATGAGAATTTATATGATAAGAAAATTGGTTACCAACTAGGAAGGTTTCAGGAAAACAATTTTCTTAGCAAAGAAAAGATTACTTGGCCACATTTATTGTGACGAGAATCAGAAAATGGTCTCATTTTCATATGCAAATCTGAAGAGAAGCACTGTAAAATTTTGAATCTCCCACCAGTGAAGAAATTCCTTACCCAAACTTTCTGAAGGGCTGAAGCAGTTTAAGAGGTTTGAGGAAGGTTTTGCCTATTGGGATTTTTGCACCTTGTGTCATTATACCCACGGAGCTAACACTTACTAGACATAATATCTATTCCAATTTCCATGGAGAATGAATCCCAAGTAACACTGGAGCATTTGCCAGCAAAATGGTTTTCTTGCAAAAAGAAGCAATATTTGATTATAACAATAAATTATTACCTGATGCAAACCCAAGGCAGGAAGGATGACATCCTGATACCGGTATTCCGCATTACTGACAATCCCAACAGTAATTCCCTGTTCGCGTACCCATCTTAGGAATGGTTGGGAATCTGGGAAAATCATATAAGGGGCAGAGGAACCAAAAGTTGAGTATATGCGTCTGAAGACATTCTCAAATGTCTCCTCATCATAATCATACCCTGCCTGTCAAAAAGCAAAATCAACTTTTTATATCAGGACCAAGAAAGTGTGGCTGATCATATTTGGATTAATGTAAATATTCAGTAAAATGTGCATATATCTTACCCTGACAAAGGAGTCTCTTACACATGTCTTCCACCAGACTATATTCGGCATTTTCGCTGCATGCCCAAAACAAGGATAGTGCTTTGCCATATCTGAGTATGCAGTTTTGAAGCCCTCATGCATGCGTTTGTAATCTGGACAAGGTAAGCCAACAGCCTTAGCTGCCATACAATAGTAGTCTCCTAGCTCACCTTTGTAAGCTATAAGTGTTCCAGTGACATCAATAGTGATACAACGTAATCTTGAGAGCATCGACATCCTTCAGACTATACTGCTATTCCTTTTCAACCAAACAGCTTGGCACTATCAATCAAATTCTACACATCATTTATCAGAAAGAAACAATCTTCAATACTGTGGCACCAAAGTTCATAAATGCATTCAACAGCCTGTGCATATCCACATCTGAAGAATCTAGATACAAGATGGAAAAAGGTGAGATTTTCAGTCCACTGGAACATGTCAGAAATTGATAACATAGTTGACTCAACAACATACACTATGCTTAAGCCTTTGAATGGCTAGATAAAATAGAAAACAGAATTATTATTACTTTTCAATCATACAATATTGGCATTCAACGTTGAGTCTAACATAATTGCAAACAAATTCTTGGTTTATACAGACTGTTAAATCATAACTACAATTCAATTAGAAAGCTAAACAATCTTAAGAGGCAAAGAAAGGTAAAACATTTATATCTTACTCGTGAATTTATAGTTTCTGCTGTGTTATATATGATTTTGACTGCAAGTATTAAGTTACATCTTCAGTTCAAATATCAACATAAATAAAATTTATTAATACCATGATGCTAAAATAAAAACTCCTTTCATCTTCAATATTGTACTATGCTCCTTGTGTCAACTTTCACAAGTACAGACATCGTTTTCCAGGATGATACATATAAATTGTAACAAGGAAACAACTAAAGTCAAGCTATTATGTATTTTTATCATCATATATCATTTCAACAAGATAACTGACTTGATGCCAATGAAGTGTGAATGATTGGGTATCACAATGGCTCAGAGAGGACTGTTGAACTTCAGAGACACTCAAGCTAAGTGTTTACATTGTCTAGCAAAGAAAGAAAGAGAGAAAGAATGCAGGAACGGTGAGAACAATATTATCTGCATTGTTCCACCTTTATATTAAGAGTTTTAATCACATAAAAGTCCCTACAAAATGCAATAATGACAAATATATCCCTCGCAACAAGGATGACCTCCTTTGCAGGGATTCAAGAGACATTTTGAAGAGGAAAATGAAGACATCATTCAGTCAACATCAACCATCTAAACATCTCAAATCTCAACATGGTCAAATTGACTGAAATGGAGATTAGGTTGCTAAAAACTGTGATAGGTGGCTTAAAGAGGATGTCATCCTTTAAAAGGCCTCAAGAAAAAAATTTCAAGAGAAAATTGGAAACAAAAATAAGAACTAATAATAAGAAGAAGATGATGAAGACAGTACTACATAACACAAAAGTGGGCAAATGCAGAAACCATTCATACTATTGTAAATAGGGATAGCAATTTGACCCAACCAAACGGGTACCAAACCTGACCTTAATATGGTGGGTTTAGGCAAGGGTAAGCGGCTACGGAGGTGGATCTGGGTTGAATTGTGTATATCTGATCAGGGATTGGGCTGGTACAGGTATGAAGTTCACGACCCAAACTTGACCCGATGTATATGAAAATTGTATCTTCACAATATTTTTTAACTATGTAATAATGTATTTCAGAGAGGGTAAATAGTTTGACAAGTTGTAATAGTTGCTTGGTATTAGTGATAAAGTGCTTGACTTTGTCAATGACCAATTACTCTTTTTGAATAAAAATAACTGAAGATATTTGGGACCACTGGATCGGGTTCATGTAAGCACGGCTGATGTTATCAAGGTAAACACGAGGTCTGGGATATCAAATGGAGACTCAGATCAGTCGTGGCTATGGCAGACTCATACAAATAAGACATCAGGCGTATATCATTAATCAAGTGTGAAACTCGAATTAGGAATTGAGAAGGTTAAACCAGTTAAAGATACAACCACTAAAGGGCACTTAAGAAAGAACTCCCTAAGTGATTGCCCACGACCCCCCAACCATTCCCTTAATACAAACGCAAGTCTGAATGACCTCTGACATCTTTCCTTCACAAACTCTTGCACTCCTTTCTAGCCAAAAAGCAACCAGTCCTGCAATCAATAATGTCCAATTTCAGAGAGATGGTCTCTCAACTCAAGATGCACCCCAAAAAGACTACATTGGTGGTCTCTCTTAGCAAGGTTGTCAATGGTGAGAGTTTGACCATGCGCAATTGTCCAGAAAAGCAAGTTAGCTTAAGAGGAACTTGTTTCAACCACAAGTACGGGACAGTAAAATCATTTCCATTGACGAGCTGTTGGTCTTGAACTTGCGATGGGGAGAAGAACTCGTAACATGTTTTTACACTAAACAACTTGGATTTGTGGTATCAAACTGGGCACATTTGGTAATTCACATTTGTACCAATTTCTTCTTGGGTCTAGATCTCATGTGAAACAGCTTCCTGACTTCGTCTTGCAAATTCTACAAAAATCCACAAAAGCTAGTTCGATTTCTATCATAATCATGCCAAAGTCTAATAATCCATGGCCAGAGGCCAACAAACAGCGCTTAAAGGCTACATCACCGTCTTTGAATGCTAATTGAAGGTGGTTGCCACCTACCATTAACGTTGCCTCCACATTAGATAATAGACTTGCTTTTTATGTGATTCATCTAAAAGCAATGCCAACCGAATGTATGCCCATAGGCTAAGTGCTGAGGGAGTAGGTAATCTCCTAATTACACAGGTGAAATTCACTAGGCACTTTTAGTGGGTTCAGCCACAACTCCCACAAGAAGGAAGAGGCTTTTAGACAAAGAAGAAGAAAGATATGATCTTGCATCTAGTTGATGATGCATTTTTTTTATTCGTTACAAACTCACACTAGACAACACAATGAAGTCTTTCTGAGATAACCCGATCTCAAATAGGACATGCTTAAAATCGAGAACTAAACTCCAGGTGTCCAATGCTTGTACAAGTGAAACTTGATAATAAAACTATCTAATCCCAAGCTGAAGAGCTAATTCAAAGTCCAAATTTCAGATCATAACCTTCATGAACAAGGCTACAGTGACAAAACTAGAAAAAAAATTATTTCTACAAAACTACTAACAAAGATTACCAACGCAGCAACCACAACCAAAGAACTCATTCCTGAGTTTCTAGCATGATTCGCCTACGCTATTAAATAAATAGTTTCTTTATCGCTTTTTTTTTTTTTTTCCTGTTTTCCTTTCTTTATAGTTGATTACATGAAACAAAAGAATACCACATAAAAACTCAAATGCACACAATCAGAAAATATTTCTGACCCATTATCGAAAACAGAAAATTGAAGAACACAAATTCACACAATCTACATAAGATGAGAACTCCTAACAAGCAATGTAGACATGTGGATGGATTCAATGATTGGATTTTTAACACATTTTGACCCTAAAATACTCTAAACACAAACAAATAACAAGGATATCCAACATACCCAGAAACTCAAATCAAGCAACAAACTGAAGAAATGCAAGTCGTGGGAAAAAAAACTACCAATCACCATTTCATACATCAAATCAATCACACAAAACTAATGAAATTGGAAGAAACCCATTGAAAATGAAAGGATTGGAAACATACCCAAGAGGTCAAATGGGTGAAAAACCTGTGAAGTTGATTCTATTCGATGAAATTAGCAGCCTGAAAGGAAAGTTGATGGGAGTTTGGAAGAAGAATGGGGGACCAAAGAGTGAAATAAATAGAAGATGAAGTGGGTGAGAAAGAAAGACAAGAGACGACCTCATCGTCTTGCGTGAACAAGATTAAGATACCAGGTGTGGTCTGGTGTTTACACGTAACTTGGTTGGAAAGTAATTATTATGCTAAAACTATGGACGCTTGGCAGCGGTATCAACCAAAACCAAAGCTAAAAGGGACCTAAACCAAATACAAAAGATGTCACTCGCCCATGTTTTTGTGGATCAACAATTTTAGGCAATCAGGCTGCTATAGCCACTTTTGAGTCAAGAGTAGAGGTTTTTTACACTTTTACTCTTCTATAAATTATGTTTGTAGATGAGTTTTAAAGAGAATAAGTAGTAGTGTAAAAAAAACTCTACCCTGGCCCAAGAGTGGCTAAGAGCCCTAGTTGCCAAGAATTGTCCTTTTGTGGATAGATACTTGCGAGTCCGGATCACCAGGCACGTTTGGTCCCTACTCCCTACGTCAATACTTGAGAAAAGTTCTCATCATCCTCTTTGGAAATTCATTTTGCAATGCTATAGACTGATATTTGCTAGTCTTGTGTGAATTGTGATGGGCATTTTTTGTATTTACTTCACACAGCCTCAGCATGGAATAGTGTATGTGCACAACAAACAATACTCAAGGATTGAGGTGGGCACGGAACGAGATCATGTCCCGTTCGTTCGGGATCAGGATGGGATATACATCATCCTCTCCCAAACGAATTCGAGACGAGAAATGATGAACATGTATTAAATAGTCCTCCAATGAAGAAAACAAAAAAACGAATTTCATCTTACATTGCTCACACACCAATAATTTTAAATTTATGTATATAGAACTTTCATTGTAACAATATTAAATGTCATATAAAATTTGTGGAGGGTTACCTTACAATAGAACTAAGTTTGCCAAGTGAATGATGAGAGATGAAAGGAACCCCATCATAAATCCGTCTTGCATATTTTCGCAAGAGTTGAATTGTTAAAACATCATTCGTACAAAATAGAATTCGGAGCAATATTTTCCAATTACATAACTCATAGTGCAAAACTAACATAAACATCATTTGCTTTTATTTTCTACAAGAATAATTGTCCTATAACCAACTTAAAATGTGAAAAAACATAAAATTCCATTATATCTATTTGATCTAAAATATCAAAATTGAAATTTCTACCTAAACAATGAATATCAAATCAAACAAGTAAATTCAAACAATAGATGTTTTGATTTGATTTTAACACATCCTAAATTTTTATTTAGAAGAGTGGTTTGATTAAAATTAATAATAATAAATAAATTCGGGATGGGATGGGTGAGATTGAAAATCTTCATCTCGATCTCATCCCACTTTAGATCATGACGTGACGTGACGGGACGATGTGAGTTTGATCAATTCCAAAATGATCCTGAAAAAAATTGAGACTAGACCGGGACAGGATCGAGATCCAGGGATGGGATGCCAACTCCTTTTCACTAATGTTTGCTAGTTTTGGTGTAGTATGTGAGCGCATTTTTGGTAATTCATCCACCTTCGGCATGATATTTGCACACATGCACAGATCTACATGGGGGGCACCCCCACTTGCCCTGACTGACCTTTGAAAATTTTTGATTATTTTATATATATTTGCCTAACCCTCGACGGAGTCCCACCCCATCCCTTCCCCTCTCCTTATGTTCTCTACGACGCCAATGACCCTTCCCGACTCATTTCCTTTCTTCTGCTCCTCCTTGTTTATTGTGACATCGGCAACCACCCCGCCTCCTCTCTTCCTCTCTATCCCTCTCATTCTTTGCTTAATTTAGTTCATTTTCTCACCATCACCACCAGCAAACCCAACCTCTCTTGCTACTTTGAGGAAGAAGAATTTTTTTAAGTATTTGCTCGATATGAATTTATCTCTAGTTTTATAATTTATTTATAAGATGTTTCTAGAGATACATGAAATTTTTTTTATCCATTAATTCCTTAAGTTACATATTTGTATCACGAGGTTCGTATGTGGATTATTGTTTGAATGACATTTTGGTAATCAACGTGAGCCTTTGATAGTCAATGCACGTTAACCCAATTTTTTTGTCCACATAGTTTTACATTTGAAATTAATTTTTGTCTCTTTAACTTTATATACCAATTCGATTTCCCCTCATATATTTATCTTTTGTGCTCCTACAAAGTAGCTTGTTGGATTTATTTTTTTATTGCTATTTTGTATAGTTATTTATGAATGTTTAAATTTAAAATATATGTTAAAATAATTAATTATTATATTCTATTATTATTAATTAATTATGACTCTTCACTCCAACCCCCTTTCAACAAAAATTCCAGCTCAATGTGCCCCAACAACGAGCATCCAGTGTGGAGTGCACTTCCAGTTCCAGAGGCAAGATGAGAGGTCATGAAGAGGAGAATGTTCATATAAGTCTCGCCCACATCAAGTTGGCCATCAAGAATCATCGTGCACTCGACCGTGCAATAAGTAAAGAGTTCCACCTCTAAGGGGAGGAGCCTGAAGGTTAAAGGGAGGCTCAAACAGGCAGAGAGTGAGCATTCTTTATACTTTCAGGTTGAAGCTCATATTGAGAAGCCTTCTCAGTTGGATCTATGTTTTAAATCAAAATCCAAAACCATATCCTGACTATTTTATGTCCTACCAAGTATTTGTATTTTTCTTGTGGCGCGTTAGTACTATTTTATGTCCTACCAAGTAATTGTATTTTTCTTGTGGCACGTTAGTACGTTACAATGGTGGGTCAAGAACCTGTGGCTTCACTGGGGAAGCACATTATTTCCTTGAGGACACACTTGAACGTGTCCTTGAGAAAGTTTACTTGCATATTGTCCATAGCCAATCAGAAGACATATTAGCATACACGATGCTGATATATTAGCATATACAAATGCAAGTATTTGCTAAAAGTAGAAAAATATGCAATGCTGATACTAAATATCTTGCAGCTTAAATTACAAAATGAAAAAAGTGCTTGCATCAAGGGCCCCTCGCCTCAGGCTTGAGGCTAGTTCGCATTAAAATACTTTCAATCACAGAGAAAATTTTGATTTTTATATATTCACAAAGAGAAAAAGGCATGTTTCAACTGTTTTGCACTTTGCTACCATCAAAAGCCTCACCATACATTGTTTGCTCTTTTGATTATTGCACATTTACATAAAACTTATTCAAAATAATTTGGAAAACTAGCGATCCCAATGGACCTTGGTGTTGGTTGTTCCCATGTATGACATTTACATCCTTTTCTTCTTTCCCAGGGATGGTTCGAAGAATCAGCCATTGTAATCTGCCAAAGCCAAAAAATTGTCATAAGGCTGTTCGGAACTGAAAACTGGATTTGCAAAAGAACAATTCCAGTTATTATTGAATTAAGTAACATCAAAAGCAATCTTCAGAACCCAAGTCAGCTACTTGCGAACTATATAAATAACAAAAAAAGATGAAAAATCAATAATATCGAACATGGCGAGATCACTTTTGAAAATAGCAAGTAATGTAGTACATAGACCATGTGTAGGAATGAGAGGAGATGGGAACACAGTCTTCAATATAAGTAAGGAAAAGGAGATGGGAACACTTAATTTTGTCGTTCATTTGGCTGTTGCGAAAATAGTGAAGTTTTTGCAAAAATGCGATTTACTTTCATCACGTGAAAGCCATCTAAGATTCCTCAACCTGCAAAAATCCTAAGAGTATTGGTCTCTTAAGAGCCATCTAAAAGTGCACTCTCAAGTCAAAATGTGATCTTGTCAATGACCGATAACTCGATAAGAGATGGTGCAGAATTCAAAGAAACCGATACTCGATAACTTTGACAAAACCCAATGAATTATTTACTAGGGTTGAACCAAAAACCGACCAAACAGAATAAACCGACCGAACCGATCGGTTCGGTTAAAAAATTCAAAACCGAAGTGGTCGGTTCGGTTTTCGGTTTCTATATGATTTTAACCGACTAAACCAAACCGACTGAATATATATAATAAATAATATATATTTTATATAAAAATAATATAATATATTTAAAATATTCGGTCGGTTCGGTTATGGTTTGCATAAAGTAGTATCGGTTTGGTTTTGTTAATGATCGGTTCAGTTTTGATTTGAAAATTTTGAAACTGACTAAAGTCTATTCGGTTCACGGTTTAGGTGAAAAACCAAATTGTCAATTCGGTTTTCAACCCTACTTGATACTGTACAAAACCAAACAGTGATGAAATAAGATGTGAGATCATTTACCCCTACACAACAACCTTTTTACCAACCATTTTCTGGAGTTCAAGGTTATAAATTGTTGCTTTTTTAAATGGCTCACACAACTATATGCTACTGAAAAGTGAAAACTAAACACTTGATTATGAATTAGAAATCGCTGCAACTTAAAAGTGCTGGCATTTTTATATACAGTGCTTAACTTGAAAAAAAAATTAAAATATAATCCAATATGGGACGCAGCATCTGTTGATGAATGGTTATACAACGGCGGTCCTTACGAACTAATTGTTCTACATTTCTTACTTGGTGTAGCTTGTTACGTGGGTAATAAAAGGCAACAAAAGTGTGTCATAGACGTTGCTCGTAAACACCAGAACCAATAGTATACAGAATGATGCAACATAATTCTAGTATATAGATTATAGAATGATGCAACATAATTCTCAAAGAGATAACATGGAGAGTTCTTTTTAGATAAGCATACCTTCAAAGTTGCATATCAGTTATAGGTCCTTCTAAGAAGCAGAGGCTGAACTGCTCAGCTACCCTACATGCATAAAAAGAATAATTGTGATCAGTAGCACAAACAAGGGCAAAGACATCGGCATTCACATGTTCGTTAATTACTGGCACTAAATCTTTTTATTTTTATATCAAAGTATCAATAAAGTATGTTTTATTTTTCAAATATACGAGGAAAAAAAAACTTAAGAAAAATTATTAAATTACTTATTCAATTATTTCTATACAACAGTAACATTTTTAGGGAAACAAAGGACTGTGATTTACAAATCTTAGCAATGCCTCATTGTTGGTAGAAAGTACTGATGCATGCATTCAAACAAAAATTACTCAAGTCAAAGTGAGAGTACCCCAGCAGGTTCCAGAATTGAGCACAAAAATATTTTGGACTGACATCCTGGAAGATACAGCTTAGCTGTCTGAAGACCTCAGTCTGGTACTTGAGTCACAAATCACGATCATCATCAGAAGAATCATTCCCAGTTGCTAAGGTATTAGACTTGCCCTTGGATTTATCCCATTCCATATCAAAAACATATTCCAGCCGTTTCTCTATAGACCTTCCAGAAGCAATACTTTCAGGTTGCAAACAACTTGGAGTAGAAAGGGAACATATATTTGCCTTGAGATTTATGCTGCTAAGATCATCTTGACCACAATGACATGAACGTGTTGAACTTTCCATATCGTTGGAGCTTGTACTTCTCGCTTCTGGTGTACATAAATCTTTAGAATCATTTACTTCATATGCCTGTGTAAATGTTTTGTACCTTCTTTTTCTTATAATGGATGGGGTATTCTTATAAGTGTTGGCTCTACTCCTCAAAATTGATGTTGGACTGGTACAAATAGCAGAGAAACTTTGCATGTGGCTAGGTGGAGTAGAACAAAATGGACTGTTCGCCAAATGAGAGCAATTATCTGTCGCAAATCTTACATTTATTAGGGGACCATTTTCATTCTTCCACTGCAGAGGCTCACAACACATAGGACCCAAACTCATTTCCTTGGAATGCGGAGGAGTAGAAGGGACTTTGTTATCCTCGCAAACTTTACTATTTTCGGTGCCAAACCCATACGTCAATGACCTTGAAAATGGCTTGTTATGGTCACTACTGAATCTTGACAACCCACCAGAATCATTTATAGGAGATGCATAGTGGCGTGACCTTTTAGGAGATTCTGGTAATCTTTTAGTCGTAAGAGAAAGAGCTAAATCAGGAGAAAATGGTGTGTCCAGCTGAAATTTCAAAGAGCAGCCTGAATCCCTTGAAAGCATGAAGTCGATAGAGTCATCAGATGAGATCTGATGTGATATTTCAGGCTCAACAATAGAAGAATGCAAATCATAAGTATCTCTTCCATGATACTCAGGCACTGGATCACATGTAGCAGCACTTTTACCATTGAGTTGGAACATTATAGGAGCTCTTGTCTGAAAGTTTGCCTCTTCTTGCAGGGATCTGGAATACTTTGCCTGAGTAGTTCCTTCATTTGAATTCTCAAGAGATAACTCCCCCATAGTATTGACATGACCATTTGATTTCTGATTGAAAACTACGGGAAGATTCTGGTTCAATACCTCAACTTTTGGAGACTCCTGCTTTCTTTTATTATTGCATAAACCAGAAACATTAGTACCAGACAATTCCCCATTGAGCAGGTACTTCTTCACAGAGCAATTCCAATGATTCTTGATTGAGTTATCTGCCCTGTTATACAACAAGAAATGGAAATTATACCAATACCCTCAGAGAAGCAGTGACAAATTGGTTCTCACAAAAAATGTGCTCTTTTAACATGCTAGTGCATGACAAGTAACTATAAAGGACTGTCAATTTCTTGGTTGAAAAAAATTGAATCAATTTTTGTGTGCATCATCAATAAGCTTTTAGAACCCAACAATTCCAACTCCTTAGTAGCTTGGACAAGGCAAACTTATGAATTGATAATAGTATCTGAGTAGTGCACGGCCGACATTTCTTAACAAACCATTACAACATCTAGTCTAATAAACGGGTATAATTTGTGTTGCCAAGATGGTAAAAACCCCAGCATAGAGGCCCAAACTAACATATCACATCCATGCATACCTACCTAGATTGTTCGTTTCATTTTTGCATGTATAATAACGAGAGTAATCTACATCTTACTAGTCTACCAGTTGGTAATTATAGTTCAAATGATGCAAATTTTCTATAGATACCTTCCAGGTAGAAACCTTGCAATTTCTGCCCATTTGTTCCCATATATCTTGTGTGCATGTATAAGAGCCAGCTCCTCATCCTTGGTCCATGCATCCTTTTTAATAGCAGGATTCAAATGGTTGTGCCACCTGAAAAGTTCATTTGTTAACTTCGAGTACTCAAGAATCAAAATTAAATAATACGTGAGGCAAAACTCTGAAGCTGCTATGCTGGCAATTACCTTTCCCTACACTGCTTGCCTATGCGACCAGGCAAATATTGTGCTATAACAGACCACTTCTTGCAACCAAACTTCTCAACTAACTCAATAATACGATCATCTTCCTGGAAATTTCAACAATATTATCTTATTCTCATATACACAATGTCTAAATGTCTTCACTATCACCAATTTATGTTGAGAAAAAAATATTGAGATGTTTAATCTGTACCTCTTTAGTCCAAGGTCCCTTAACAAGATCAGGATTAAGAACCTTTTGCCAACGATGCAAGCATTGAACATCTGACCTACCCGGAAACGATTCAGCTGCAAAAGATCAAAAATACGTGAAGCGAACCGTAAATTCAACATAGAAAAACTAATTTGGCAGAGACAGTTTAGTAACCACACTTACCAAACTAGATCATACACTTTTAGTTCTAAAATAGATACAAGAAGAGATAGGCGCTTACAATGATTTTCTACATATAAGAAAATTAAATCTAATAATTAAGGAAAAATCTAGGAATAGGATCATTACAACATTCTGCTTTTTAATTTGTAAGATACTTGTACCAAGGTTTTCGGGGAGTTTGAATAAATGAATAACATGAGGGAGAATACTAACCTATTTTCTTCCAATTTTTCCCATTGTATTGTTTGACAGCTGCCGTTAATAAGTCATCCTGCAATAGAAGAGAGGAATTAAAGTCTCAATTAAAGAAAATTAGACTACCTACAGAAAAAGCACGTCCTCGCAAAATACAAGGTTACAATCCTCGAATACTGATTCTTTCTATATGTTTGAACCACCAAAAGAAGGCCTTCAAGTTAAGTTTCTCAATTTCTTACTAGACAAGATAGGTCTTCCACAATGTTTGCAGATTTTCAATGAAACACATAAGAAAAGTCTCATGAAAGAATCACTCAAGTTTACAAGTCACGCATCCTTCCATTCCAACTTCGATAAATTCTTCAAAATAGCACATCAGAGTAAAATAAGCTACTAACCTCCTCTCTAGTCCAGCCTCCCTTCACCGAACGCCTGGTGGGACCAGTTGTCCTCCTACAAATAAAATAAGTTATCAGTACGACAATCACTACACAACAGATGAGCAGAGTAGTAACGAGGAACATGAGCAAGATCCTTCTAGTGAAGAGGTTGCAAGCGATTTGTTTTCAAAATCTTGCACTAAAGATTTTAGTCTCTGCCCTCGAAGATCCTCTAGGGCTAAGAAAACAAACAAAAAGTACAAAGGTTGAATTTTCCTCCTTAACAAAGGAGACAGGGATAAAAAACAAGAGGTTTCTTCTTTGGCCGATGCTAGTTGAAGATTTCTATAGGCCTAGTAACCATGTTCACTCTCACTAGAATTCTCTTTCTTGTGAGAGTTTGTTTCTTTTTTTTATTTTTGTTTTTGCTTTTGTTTCATTTGTATAAAGGTTTTGGGGTCCTTAAAACCCAGCTCGCTTTCCAAAAAAAAAAAAAATCACTACACAATGCCATAATTGACACACCATTTCATAACCAAATTCCCACCTATCTAAATTGAACATGTGGAAATTATTATCATACGATTAACGCAGTCATAAAAACCTCCCAGTAATTGGGCCGGTAATACCGAACACTTCAGTGATCAGGAGTACCGAAATTGTAGGAAATACTACATCTATGATCATGCAACTACCAAATTATCAGGCATAGTTTATAGTCTAAAATATCCACAAACACTCAAAACTAATCATTAAGAAATTAATACATGCTAGAATTAAATGAAATCACACAAATATATGATTTTTCCAGTTCAAGTATCAATTGACACTCAGACTCCCATCAACTAAAGCCGAAAAAAGAAATTACACAAAAAGTTGTACCCTTGAACCGGGCCAAGCTTAGGAAGAACCAAATCGAGAGCGTTAGTAGAAGAAATCTTAGAACCAGCAAGCTTGAATGGAAGTCCTTTATCGATAGCCTCATCAAAACCTTCATTCTTAACGTACTCCATCTCTCTCCAAATCAGTTCACCAACTCAAGCAACAACCTAATAATGACAATCACACACCGATTACAGTCTAAAACATCCAACGAAACTGAAAAAAATGCAAACGAAGCAAGAAACTAAACCCTAACTTCAACTCTTCACACCAAATCGAATCGAGAAACTCAACCTTGAACAACTCAATCATCAAATCGAACTCTCCAACAACGAAATTAAATTAAAACAACAAGATCGAAAGCAAGGAAACGAAATACGAAGAGTTTCTAGGGTTTCGCGATTCTCTCACCTTGGCTTGAAATCAGAACTTGTGTAACTGCTAATAAGAAACGCTCAACACAAAAAGAGTCGAAAGAATAACAAAAGAGAGACTTGGAAGCAGTGAAGTGAACTGACCTCGATTAGGGTTTTAGAACTCCATCAGAGAGAGAGAGGTACGATTGAGAAGAGAAGTTGAAATCGCGGGAAAAAATCGCTCTTGAAGAAGGAAGGAAGAGAGAAGGAGAAGAGTCGAAACGGCCCAAAATATGTTCTGTTCAATTTTCCGCCCTTTTAAATCAAAAAAACCCTCCAGCTTACGTTAGAAGGAAACGTTCGCATCAAGAAACGGATGTAACGCTGTTAACTCACTGTTTAGATATATGACACCACCACGATATGTGGGTCCAAACTTTTTTTTTAATCCCTTAACCCTGTGATTCCATCTTCCACAAGTCTATTGTTGAATCGGTACCCCATTAGCGATTTCTGGGTCTGAGTTACTAAAAAGGAGTTCAACTAAAAGGATTTATTGTCAATTGCGTACAAGTTTTAGTGGTAGTGATTAAGTGCTAAGCATACTTCTTCAATATTGCTACTAATCATGGTTGAGAATATTTTAGAGTAACCAAACCTTTGATGTCGTTGGTGGTCCAATCAATGAATGACAAGTGTGTCAAAGATCATTTCTTGGTTGCTTAGTAGTAGTTTATATAAGTAAATCATTTTTTTCCTGAATTATATGCAATTACCATTGATGAAGAGCTAGGGATGCCTATGGAGCAATATTTGCAAAGAAAAAGCTTAAAAAACAATAAGCCAAATTGGGCAATTGAGAGAATGGGAAAAAAAAAGGTTGAAACTTTTAACTTCATATTTTCTCTCTAAATTATTATAAAAAAAATTATTTTATATAGTGAAGGGTGATTCGCTTAAAATATTAAATTCACTGCTTGTCATTTACATTTATTATTGTGTGTTTTTTTATGGAATATTTTCTTTGCAACTACGCCTGACTTAATATCTTTATTTATTGATGTTATTATTATTACTATTTTCATATAGGCTGTAGTATGAATCACAGGATTCACAAATTCAATGATATATCAAATCTTTGTTTTCAGAGCCATTAATGCACAGGATAAATGAATTTTTATAAATTATAAGAGACTTCAAAGTATATTGGATAGGTTTTACTTGAAAATAAAAGAAAAAGGGGAATTTGTGGGATAAATGATTATGGGAAAATGACTTATAAGGCATATTTTTTGTAATTATAGACCACATCATACTCTAATAATTGAAAATGCCTCAAAATGCCCATTTTTAATAATTAAAGACTCTTAAAAGCCACTCAACACATGGTTTAAAGTAATTAGAAAGTCATTTTTACCCTTTAACTTAAGTGATCAATTTTCAAAATTAATTCACCTTCTTACAACTAATCATAAGTTTACTTTCATATTTTATATTTTATTTTTTTTTACTTCATGATTACCCAATAAGAATTGATCAGTTGTGTTTTAGTGACATGAAACAATTTTGAAAAATATCAAATTGCGTTAAAAATTGCATATTTCGTTTTTTTTTTTAAATAACTAGAATTTGAATACATAAATAACAAATGTTTAGGAATATGAGTATATTTGTCTTTTTACATAAATTTTAGCCATGGTTTAGGGTTGTAGCCTTTAATGGTCTTGAATTATAAAAAGTAGGCTTTTTAGGCATTTTCAATTGTTTGGGTTTTATATGGTCTACAATTACAAAAATTAGGCCTTATAAGTCATTTTCCCAATGATTATTTTGAGGGTTAAAAGATAAAAGTATACAATGAGTTGAACATGGACTGAACAAGGAAAATGAACATTAGGGTTTCTGTTTTCTCATTAATGCCCTTCCTTTGCTTAATTATTAGCTCTGAACTTGATCTTACTGCCACGTGTTACATCTAATGTATTGACCACACAATTTTTATTTAAATTAGTTTTTAAAATAGAATTAGGATTGTAACCCCTTCATTTATAGTATAGAAAATGATCCAAAACTCCTTGCATGTTGGGTTGATATAGTTTGTACTTAAAATTTACATTATATATATATATATATATATATATAGGAGGGATCTGAGGATAAATTTTTTACAAAGAAAACATGCCTATTTCACCTAGAAATTTCATAATGTGTTGATATTTAAGGGGATGATCTCTTAACTATATAGATCACTTTAAAAAAAAATGAAATCGTTTGGAGTTCTAGAACATGTTACACAAGGTAAAGAATTTTCAATCGTTCAATTCCACCATGAATTTGATGATTGCAATTCAACAGAATTATAAATTTCAAAAGCTTATGATTTTTGCCTAATGATGATCTACATGGCAAGAAGATCATCCCCATAAAAAATCAATTCGTTTTGAAATTTCTATGCGTTTGTAATTATATATATATATATGCAAATGTCCCTAATAATTGTGAACAATGTGTTGACAGGTTAGTGACGAGTTGACTAGGTAAAATTAAGTCAATACAACAGATTTTCCCTTTTCTTCTGGTTTTCATTTCATCTGTGTTCGAATTCTCTTTTAGTTATACTTTTTTCTTCTCTATGGTTGCAAAGACTCTGAAAATTTGTTATCATTTCCTTGTTGACTTCTTTATATTTACGATATCTCATTCTCTCTTTTGTGATTCAATCAGGTATTTTGTTTAGTACATTGAGTTACATGTTTTGATTTGTCGAGTTCTTTATTCGTTTATCTGTTATTTACTTTCGTCTTGCTGCGAATAATGTTTCCCTTTGTTTGTGGTTGATTGAGACTAAGATGTGAATCTGTTGTTGTTTTGGTTGATCATTGTTTAAAAGTGCACATAAGGTGTTAGATGAAATGCCGAAGAAAGATAGATGTGATTTTGTAGACGTCATTATCTATGTGTTGTATGAGTTGTGAAGATGTTTCGTGATATCAGATTGATGGTATTAGAAGCATAAACAACTTGCACCCAAGATTCTCATAAGAAATGTGTTAAAGTTTCAGTCTGTTTCGACTTGTGAAACCTCTAAAAGCACATGGTGATACATTTATATCACAAAAGTGTATCACTCTCAGAAAAATCTCAAAGTATCAACAAATACACTTAAAAAACACATGGTGAAACACTTGTATCACAAAAGTGTATCATTCTCAGGAAAATCTCAAGTTGTCAACACATATGTTAAAACAACAATAACTACACTTTGTGCATGTATCAACTTAAAGAAATTTTATGCATAAAAATGTTGTAATCATAATTTTATATGGCATGCATTGGTTTAAGACCCACTTAACTTTCATTAATTTTAGTTACTTTAGATGCACGTTAAATGGAATAGATGGGATTTACATATATTATAATCACGAAGTGAACGAGGGCCCACTTGGGCGCGACACAGGTCACCCAACTCCATTTTCATAGACCGCTTGAAGGGGAGGTCCTTAAACACCCACAAAGGTTGTTTATATTCTTTTTATGTAAGGGCCAAACTATTTTTTTCGAAAAATATAATTTTTTTTTAATTTATGAACTGGTGATACATTTTTTTATGAAGCGCTTCATTGTTTTTTCAAACACCGATCAATTTCGAGTCTTGCCATTACCAAGAAATGAGTTCAAGATCGTTAACACCAACTTCATAAATCCTTTAATCTTCCAAGCATCAACTCTTCCATCCTCAAAGTGAAATTCTCTTCCTCTCCCTCTTTCTGCAACTTCCAGCATTCAATTACTTGTTCCAACCCTTGCGATGTAGAAATAGAGAAGAGGTATCGATGCAGAAGGAAAAAATAAATAAATAAATAGATAAAGAGATAAGATGAGGGGGATAAGGCGAGTAGGAGGAGGCAAAAGCATTGAATGAGGAGGAAAACGAGAGCGACGAAAGGAGTCACCAATTGGTTATTTGGAGTTGAATTTCATCCAAATTTTTTTGCAAGTGCTCCAAGGACTTTTTAGTACGTGATATCTCGATTTGGTTTTTGGGTATGAAGAATTTGTATTTTAGACTTTTGAGTCAAAACCTATTGCACTCTTCAATACAACCTACTATTTATTAAGTTTGAAGTTTCTGAATTGCACATGGGCACATCTTTTGCGTTGTGCAAACTACATTTTTTATTTTATAGCCTTCTATTACAACGTTTGAGTTGAAATTTTGAGAAAAATTCTAAATTTACATAAAAAAAACAACTCATCAAAATTTTAGCCCATTTCGACATATGGGCCTCGAGATATGCGGTAAATTGTCAAAAAGTTGAGTTTTCTATTATAATCACAAAGCGTGCGAGGGCTCAATTTGAGCGTGACACAAGCCGACCTGTAAGATCAGCCAACGCCCATTGTCCATGACCATTCGAAAGGGTGGTCCTTAAACACTCACAAAGATCGTTTATCAATATATTTAATTTGTGGCCTTAAACAACTATATCGATAAACAATATTGAAACAAGCTGAAATTCTAACACATCATTTATACATTAATCGATAATTTTTCTGAAATTTATAGCTCAAATATATATATATATATATATATATATATATATATATATATATATATATAGTTTGATAGGGTTGGGTTAGAATAAAATCCTGATATCTTCGTGATTTCTCGACCGAATTTCGGTATGAGAGTTGCATTGAGTTCTTTTATCTGCAGGCCTCAATTTGGGAGTGATTTCAAATCAAGAGAGTTTCTAGATTTGATTTCCAAATTCGTGCACACCACGTGTTCGGCGAAATTATTCTAAAGCAATCAACAATGTTAGACAACCCTTATAGTGCGGAGTTGGCAAGTTTGTCTCGTGAATGGATATTTGGCTCTTGCTCAACACGAAATAGGCCATGTACAATGGATTACATTGTTGAGCGAGATGACAACCAAATTCGTGACTTGTTCTATGATATTCAAAGTGGTGATCTAACAATGGATGTGATGGATGAGCTTGAATGTATACTGCGAGAATACATTCGAAGGTCGAGGGTTGTTGTTCATCATCAAATGTATGATGATTATTTTGTACAAAATCTCTTTTTCAATTAAAGACCTTTTCGATGAAGATATTGAATGAGGAGGTCTTTTTTTAATCGCGTTTATGAACAAGTTGTACAAAAAAATTATTACTTTACACAAAACCCAAATGCAGCTGGGCAAATGGGATTGTCACTGATTTAGAAGATCTCAGTGGCGATTAAGATGCTTGCATATGGATGTGTTGCCGACTTTGTTGATGAGTACATTAAAATCGGTGAGACCACTACTCTTGAATGTTTGCGATATTTTTGTTATATTGTGATTAAGTTATATAAGAAACATTATTTGAGACAACTCACCAAGTAGATATTTTTCGATTGCTACAAGCGAACGAATAACGTGGTTTTCTAGGTATGTTAAGCAGTACCAAAGAAAGTATTGATTGTATGCATTGGAATTGGATGAATTGTCCGACTTCTTGGCATGTGTCAGTTGTGGACCTTGACTTGGAAGCTAATTACCAAAAAGTCCTTTTTATAGTTATTGAGGCCATTGCTACTTACGGTTTTTGGATTTGGCATGCTTTATTTGGTAGGTCAGGTTCTTTTAATGATATTAATATATTAGATAGATATCATGTGTTTGATAGTCTCCTCCTTGACATTGCACCTCCAACAAATTTTCTATTAATGGGCATCAGTATAAGATGAGTTATTACTTTGCGGATGGAATTTATCTGAAGTTTGCTACAATTATGCAAATTGCGAAGGAGAAATTATTTGCTCAAGTATTAGAAGGTGCTATAAAAAATGTAGAACGCATTTGGGGTGTTACAAACGCATTGGGCAATTATTCACCAACCTGCTTGGAGTTCACGATAGATGCACGATACCTTGATTATATGTATAATCATTAATAATATGATTCTTGAGGATGAACATGGCACTGTGTAGGATTACACTTACTATTCCAGCATTTTGAGGTAAGCCGAGAACCAATAGGTCGATATATAGAATTTATGGCACGATATCATGCAATGTGGAAAAAGATAAATCATAAAAAAAAAACTAAACGCTGACCTAGTTGAACACATTTGATAGTGTTTTGGAAATGCTCGTGAAATAATTGACTAGGGGTTTATTTTATATCTTTATGTATTTGACATTTAAATTTCTCTATGGTGTGTGGTATATTTTATTTCTACATGTTTATGTCTTTATATATTTGACAATTAAATTTGTATGTGGTGTGTGGTACATTTTATTTCTATATGTTTATCTTTGACATTTTTGGTCCTAATAGAACAATAAAAAATATTCATGCGTCCAAATATGGTCTCCTAGAAATTTAACCTGCAAAACAAGAGTTAGATTACCAAATACCACCTTTTTGGTGGTCGAAGACACTCCGATGCTTAAGTCGGTAAATCTATAGGAGATGAAGTTTAATCTGAACATAATTCAATTAAAATTGCTTACCTAAGTCGAATGTTCCCTTTACCTTATACAGTGGTTGTGTCGTTACTAATTCTCTACGCAACTTAAGCATGTGAGGCTTGACGAGGGCAAACGTTCTTTGTAACAGTTTCCTCTTTTATGAAGTTGGTCATTGGGGGAGTAACTTTCGCCATTACTCGTTGCCTCTATAACATTTCTCCTCTTTAAGGGAGAAATTTGTTGGGCCTCTGACTATGATTTGTTCTGAAAGGGCCCTTTTTGGGCTTTAATGATTGGATCTGCCTTTTTTGGCTTTGTGAGTCGATCCTGGACTGAAATACTTGGTCCTCGTGATAAGTGAATTTTGCCACGTGTATGGTCATGATGATAGTCTTATTTGATGTTTCATTAGCTACTCCCCCCTTAGTTAGTGGGCATGCTGATGTGGCCTCTAACTCTATGACGGTTGGATTTTCAACTTCATCATTGTATTTAATGTTGTGGACAGCTGTTGATAAGTTTGTTACTCTGATGTCTCGTCCTCTTTTTCGTTTTGGTGCAATTCTTGGGATTTCGTGCAACCATCGTATTTCGCACATCTTCCCACTACCGGTTTTTTCGTTGCTCAACCCTATAAAAAGGGTGTGTGAGGGATGTATTTATCTCTTTACGTTATTTTAATTACCAAACTTTGCTTTTTCTCTCCTTCCTCATTTTTGTTTTTGCACAATGTCTGGTCTCAAGATTCTGAGTGGTGAAACGCTCAATACTTGTGAGGCTTTCTTTTCACACAAGCTGGCGACACAGGCGACTCTGGATAGTGTTCGTTATGATTATTCACTACCGGCTCGAGATCATCTTGCCTGGAGATGGCGATAGTCCTTGTCGTCCAAAGCCTAGCTACATTGCATTGTACCCTGTCATGTGTTTAGTCGGGTGTTAGGCTTCTGACCTCAGAGATCTTATAGGAGTATTTGGACTTCTTGGGCATTGCTCCTGTTCAAATGGGTCCTAACAGTTGGAAGGTGATAATTTCAACTTTGGCGAGGGTCATTATATCTAGGATTTTTATGAATATTAGGGTTTTGCATTCCGTGGTGGAGTTTAATGTAAGCAATAACCATACTTGTTATTTCCGTTCTCCTGCCTGTTTTAGGAAACTTAAAAATTATATAGGGGCTGGTTGAGGTCTTGGTTTTATGCGTCCATCACTTTTGGTTACTTCAAGTTACGAAATCGGTATATTATACAATCGATTCAAAAACCCAAAAGGAATGAATTGTACTTGACTGTGGAGGAGCAAGAGTTCCATGATCGATTTAATAAGCTTCATCGAGTCTCGATAGAGGCTTTCATTGCTACGTATGCTGTCGAACGTAGTGGCTTGTACACTATGAGTGAAGCGGAGCGTTTGGCACTTACTGAGGCTCAAGTTGCTGAGGTCACTCGTGCTGGCAACATCATTGTTTCTTATAGATGGCAGGAACATACTTTTTCGATTGGCGTTGGTGGTGCTAGCATTGATAGGGAAGTGAGTTCCATTAAGAGGCTTATGAATCTCAATGCTCCTATTACTGCTGGTGATGATGGTTTGAGCATTAGAAAGCGGAAACTTCTTAGGCCTGCCAGTCCATCTAAACTATTAACGATTAGCCCTAGCAGTATCCTGAAGAAGAAGCGACTTGCTAGTTAAGTTCATGGTGCTACTCGGATTCTTCCTCGTTCGATGTCTTCCTAAAAGGGTGATGGAAAAGGTGTTGACCTTGCTGCTCGAGAAGTCGAGGAGGTGAATCAAGCTCTAGAGAGGAGCAAAAAGAAGGTGTCTCGTCCTTTGGACGAGCGTGAGAAAAACCTCATTTCTTCACATGGCGTGCTTTATTTCGCCAAGTTGTCTGATAATGATCCTTGTGTTCTCGATAATAAGATGTTTCAGTTTGCTATCGAGCAGTCTAATAATCTGAACAGTATGAAGACCTTAGCTAATTTCAAGTTCAATCCCTCGTTGTACGATCAGATTGTTACCTGTGGTCGAGTGCTAAGTCTCCTCCTGCTTCATCCACTGTCGATGGTACCTTGGAGTTGCGTGCTTCTTCTTCTACTCATCAAAGTTTTTCTAATGCTCGTCCTACTATTGTTGCTTTTAAGAAGAATGGCAAGAGTGGTACTTTTGTAGTTACTACCATTTCGATTGCCCATTTGTCTTCTAGGGGCGGAGCTTCAGTTCTTCTCGATCCCACTATTCATCATCCACAAGTGGGTTAAAAGGAGCCCAACCTCGAAGAGATTTACATCAAATCGGATGGAAAGTTCAGCTGGTTTTCAAAGATTGACGTGTAGCATAGCGCGCGTAATCTCATTGTCAAATGGCATAGACAGTTAGTTGAGAAAGCCTATGCCCATGCATCCACCTAGTAGTCTCTTTGATGAAGGTCTCAAGCAAATCATGGAGGGAATGAATCACCTTACTTACGCTGGTGTAATGGGGTCAGATTATAGGGTCGCGCGTGATCAGGTGGCGTTTGTTGAGTGGAAGATGGCGGGGCAGGCTTTGGTGTTTCTCATGCTCTCCGTAAATTTGATCCGCTGATAGCGCAATGTGCAGAGCATGAGAAAACATCTGAAACTGCTCGGGCTTCGTGGAAGGAGGTGGAGGCTGTTCGAAATAAGTTTGTTTCCGAACTTGAGGCCTCAAAAATGGAGTTGAATAAACTTTGAGATTGGTTGAATGTTGTTGAGAACGAGCTATCCGGAGAAAAAGCTGGTCGTGATGAGGCCATGCGTTCTGCTGCTCAGCAATCTGCCAGTCTAAATGCTTTTAAGGAATGAGTTGCTTTGTTGACCGTTGAGCTTGCTACTGCTAAGTCGGCAGTTTTCGCGAGGCTCACTATTGTTGAAGGTGAACTATGTCAACTAGGGATGAGCTTGCAACAGTCACTAATAGATTGAAGATTGCAGAGGCGACAGACTGGAAAATAGTCGTTGATGGTCGTCTTGACCTTATCGATTTTATGGAGTCGTAGGGTTTAGATTTGTCGAGGTATCGTGGTTTGGCCGACCATGTCTTCTAGGACGATGAGGAATCTGTTCCGGATTCGTTAAGTGATCCTATTGATGGGGAACAATAATTTTTTCCTCCGTCTGAACCCGTGCCATTAAGTGAGGTCTTGTTGATACGAATACTCGACCTCCTCCGCATGCCTCTTCTTGAATGTTTCTAATATGCCTTTTCCAATCCATGTAACTTCTTTTGATGTAATGAAGTAAAGAATCAATGAAAATCTCATTTTATCTACGATTGTCGTTTTGTATTTAGTATGTCTCTTCATCTAACTCATTAGTCTAGACTTAGCCGTTTTTGTTTTTGACATTCTTGATTGAATTCTTACTCGTTTGTCCGATTTTCTTATGAGTACGCTTCGTGGTACGACATATTACTCGTTTATAGACTTTTTTTAGTGAATCTAATTTTATACGTCCAGATTTTCGAACGTACTTTTCTGTCGTACATTCTAGTAGACCAGAAAGTTCATAGATAAGTCTGGCTTATATGTCCAGGTTCTTATAAGTTTACTTCATGGTTGATCAAACCAAAAGTTTTATGTGTGTGTCTGACTTATTTGTCCTGATACATATATCTTAGTTTTACTCGTAGCTAGATACATTGGTCATGCTAGTTGTTTTTCGAGTAGAATTTTAGTCTGAATTTAACATCCTGACTAGACTTTATTATTTGAACACAAGATGAAGGGCTTAAATTTGGAAGTTTTATTGATAATACTTCTTCAAGTGTTCTACATTCCATGGTCATGACAGTTGTTCACCATTTTTGTCTTCCAACCAGTATGTTTCTGGTCTGTTGATTTTTACCACTTTGTATTGCCCTTCCCAATTGTGATTCAATTTACCCGCGGTTGGTTCCTTTCTGTTGAGTTGATTTTTTCGGAGCACCCAGTCACTGACATTGAATATGCGAGGCTTTGTTTTTTTGTTATAATAGCTAGCCATTTGTTCTTGATAGGCTGTTGTTTGGATCGAAGCTTTTTCTCACTTCCATTCGAGGAGACCTAATCCAACTTTTAGTGATTCATTATTATCTTATGCTCTGAACTTTTCAGTTCTGAATGTCGGCATACAAATTTCTACTGGTATCATTGTTTCATATCCGTATGCGAGGGCAAATGGGTTTTTCCGATTGGAGTGTTTTTCGTTGTTCTGTAGGCCCATTAGATGCCTGGTAACTCGGATACCCACAATCCTTTTGATGCTTCGAGCTTCTTCTTGGTCACCTCGGTTTGTCCGTTTGGTTGTGGGTGAGCGCGGGTGCTGAGAAGTGTTGTTTGATACTTAAGTTTTCGCACAACTTCTTGACATTCTTGCCTTCAAATTGCTTCCCGTTGTCTATGACAATTACCCTTAGGACTCCAAATCTGCATATTATATATTTTCAGAGAAAGTTTTTTATTTGAGCTTCTCTTATCTTTGCTAATGGCTCCACTTCTACCCATTTATCAAAGTAATCCACCGTTACAAGGAGAAATTTCTTTATGTCGGACACCGAAAGTGGTCCTAAGATATCCATTCCCCATTATGCGAATGGCCATGGACTGCTCATCGAGATTAGATTTTGGCCTGGCATGTGAGTATATGGGGCGAATCGTAGGCATTTGTCACAGGTGCGAACGAGTTTATTTGCAATCGTTTGCATTGTTGGCCAGTAGTAACTTAGTGTTAAGGCCTTATGGGCTAATGTCCTTCCTCTTGGATGGTTTTGGCATATGCCATGGTGAATTTTTCGCAGAACATAGTCGATATCGTCGGGTGAGAGTCATCTTAGCAGGTCATGTGGTTGATCTCCTGTAGAATCTGTCATTAATCATTGTGTATCGTGCTGCTCGGTTTCACAATTTATGGGTTTCCATCTTATTTGTTGCAAGTTTTCCACTTTGTATGTACGCCAGGATTGGAATCGTCAAGTTGTTTTCCTGATTCGTTGCACATGCTTCTTGCACTTGATTTTCTATGAAACTTTCATGTATTGTGACAAGTAGATTGTCATTTTCTTCAGCTCCTGATGCTTCCTTGGCCAACTCGTCAGCTCTTTCGTTCTCTACTCTTGCACATCTTTGACTGGTTGCAACTTGGAAGCATTCCATCAACTCGATAGTCTTTTGGTGATAGGCTTTCATCCGAGCATCTTTAACTTGGAATTCGATGTTCAGCTGATTGACAATCTGGTTGAAGTCCGTGGATGTTGATTTCTCTCACTCCTAAGTGTTTGGCCAACTGCAATCCAGTGATAATTGCTTCGTACTCGGCTTCATTGTTTGAGGCTTTGAAACTGAATTTTATTGCCTTTTCCAATGTTACGCCTTTCGAGTTATACATGATTATTCCAGCTCCACTTCCCATTTCGTTGGATGCTCCGTCACAGCGCATAATCCATTCATGAACAGTTCGTTTACTTTGCTCATCTGCTTGATTGCATTTGGTTAATATTCGTTGATGCCCGTGAATTCAATAATGAAGTTTGCAAATGCTTGTGCTTTTATTGCAGTTTTAGGAGCGTAACTTATGTCAAACTACCCAAGCTCTATTGCCCATTTCACCATCCTTCCGGATAGTTCTGGTTTGTGTAGCACTGCCCGAAGTGGTTGTTCGGTCATGACAATGATGGGATGATCTTGGAAATATGGTCGTAGCTTTCTTGAAGATACAAGGCTTGTCACGCCCCGATTTTCGAAGGAAACGAAAATCCTAAAAATCCACGTAGGATTATCCGTTTCCCCCAAAACTTGGGACGTGAGAATTCAATAGCAACAGAAACAAATAGCAGCAACAACTAAACATGATCTAGATTACTGAAACAAATAAAAATCTAACCCGGAGAAGACTGGCATGGCTAGCTCACTAGCGGAACTCCAGTAATGCAGCTCAAAATCTCTAAACCTGAAAGACTACTCGGCTACATTCCAAAAGAAATGTACCCAAGAAGCAAAAGCTCACTCGGGTCAGCAATAAAGCTGGTGTGAGAAATCTTCATCCCAAAATCAATAAATCCGCGCATGACAACATCAAAATAAACAAAACAATAAACAACCACACCAGGTAGTTCCTCCATGAGGCAAAGGTGTTATCATCCTAATAAATAAATATGCATTATTTATTACTAATAAATAAAATTTATGAGTTATCAATCCTCATAAATGCAACAACAATACATTTCATAATTATATTAGATTATTATTGAAATATTAACAAAACACATTTTCTACCTTTAGGAAGACAGGTAGTTCTCATTCAATGGTCGAATGAGCATTTAGTTTCTTCCTTTAAGGTAATCACGCACATACACAAAAAGAAATCTCGCTTCTTTTCCACAATCGCACTCTCCTCCTGTGCCGAACACACCTCACCCAAGTGTGCCTCCCTTGCCTTCGAAACCACTCGGAGCGTACATGTTCCAAGTGGGGTGCCACCTCGAGGAACATGTCATCTCACCCGAAGTTCGATCCATGGCAAGCATTCTTCCTAAATCTACACGTACAACCGAACACACATGGAACGGTGCACCGATATGCAAGCAAGTCTGCATACCTATAATCATATCACACATATACAAGCAAGTCTGTATACAAACAATTTCTTTTCTTTTCACATTTTTTTTCTTCGGAGTTGTGGAAAAGAGCATAAAAAATATCAACTAAAACTCAAAACTCTTTTATGGTGACTCTTTGTCAACCATAAATAAATCAACCACAGTATCCACCATTCTCTTGGGGAACAAATAATATTTGACACATTGCCAATTCACACATCTCATCTCTTTGCATCATATGAAAAAAAACAATATGCACACCAATTCGCATAACAATACAAATACTCAAACTAAAACAAGTGCTCAGTTATATACCAGCCAATATCTATTACTAGAAAATTTTCTTCTATTTTATGTTATGCAATTGGGGTCAATCTCGCCAGCTATGTAAATAGGTCCAAAGAAATACTCCAAAGATAATATCTTCCAGGTCATGATCAAAAGAGCATATGACAATGAGATACATTAGGAACTGAGCAAAAATGACTCATTTCATTCTTGTAAAACTTCCCCTAATCCATCTTCTATTTCATTAAGAAATTTCATCAAACAAAGGAGCAATGTATCTATAACCTGTGACAATTAACGAGAAAATATTTCTGATAGTGGCACAACACTTTGACAACCAACTTTAATAAACCGTATGGACACATATGATGAATTTCAATTTCAACCCGATGGGATTTGACAAATCCAAAACACACATACACGTACTAACTAAATGTGGTCACATCTGATCTAACCTATGAGATACAATTTGCCCAAATTTTTTTTTTTCATGATAACACTCAGGGGTTCCTTAGTCTTACACAAACCCTACTCAAGCACATGTTTTTCTAATGATGATGATAACCTGGATAACCCCGAATGCCTTGACAATTGCCTAAAATCAATGTGAACTACAATGGGTATCCATTCATTCATTCAAATCAATTAATCAAAGTAATCAAACCCCATCAATTTAATCTACCAAATTAAGGGCAAAATCAGGAAGAAAGAAAATGGGGGTTTAATCAAAGTAGATTAAACACACAACACATAACCATCACATAAAACAAATTGAAAGGGGTAAAAGAGAACTCATATAGAGAATGCAAGAAGACTCACATCCATGAAAATAAAAACCCCATCTAAAAGAGAACTCATATAGAGAATGCAAGAAGACTCACATCCATGAAAATAAAAACCCCATCATCAAATCCTAAAAATACCTAATTCAGTCAAGAAACAAGGATTGCAAGATACAGGGAATAAGAAAACTCACTGGATGAAATGGCAAACCGTAAAAGATTGCGCAGCCACAACCAAACAGAACCCTCCCTTTTCTTCCCCTCTTCTTCTTCAACTCGTCCTTCTTTTCCCCCTTTTCTTCCTCCCTTCACAAAGAACTAGCACATATTTTCTTCTTCATCTCTCCCTAGCAGCCAGCTCGCGACCAATTCTTCTTCCTCTTTTCGGCGGCCTACCACGAGCACCCATCTCGCCTGCACCTTTTTTTTTTTTTTTTTTTTTTTTTTTTTCTTCTACTCTTTTGCAAACAGATCCCTCTCGACCCTCTTCCACCTCTGTTGCTTCCTCGAGTCATCACCACCCCACAAGCAGCCACCCTTGTCGCCAAGACCATCTTACCTCCTTTTTCCTCTCTTTCAACCAACCAACCACCACACCACCATCTCATCGTTGTTATCTTCTTCTATTTTGCAGACCTCGCCTTCACAGCCACATCGCCAACCATCTTTCTCCTTGGCAGTCACCATGCCATCATCTTCTCTCCATCTCGTCTCTAACCAACCCTCACCAACTTACAGCAAATAGAGGGACGAAAGAGGAAGAAGGAACCAGTTTGGGGCAGTGGGATCGAGCTCGCTGTCAAGGAGAAGAATTTGTGGAGAAGGGGAGAAAGGAAAAGGAAGGAGAAAAGAAAAAGGAGAAAGAGGCTTATTCTCTTTATAAGGTGGGTGGCTATTCACCCCCACCAAATTTTCAAATGCACCCACCCTCTTTCACAAAAATAAAACCTTAATCAATATCAAACCCAATGAAGACCTAGCTCAAGTCCAAAATATAAAAAAATCAGCCCAAGCCCAAAAGAACAATAACACCAATTTATAAACTACCCCCACATTTTTATTCTATTTAGTAATGGCAAACAAAAAATCTTTTTCCCAATAAATGAGATTACAATATACGCCACAATTAATAAATAAGAAATTTTTATATTTATTTAATTAGACGGGTATTACAATATATACAACTCAAAAGAATCTCGTCCCGAGATTCGGTAGAGGAAGGTAAGTAGGAAATTAATTCTTAAATAAACAAACTACACATCACATGGACAAACAAATAGCTCATACGTATGCCCATAACTTAATGAAGACAATCACACAAAAATATAAATATTTTCAGTAAGTACAAAAATTACGGGGTGTTACAAGGCTAGTGCCAACTTCTCCAAAGCCGGATAGTTAACCTTTGCGTTCGCAAGTGTTTTGCTGACGTAGTAAACTGGCTTTTGTGTGCCTTTCTCCTCTCGTATCAATGTTGAGCTCACCGCATGTTCGGACACTGACAAGTATAAATATTGCATTTCTCCTGTGCTTGGTTATGACAACAGTTCAGTCCTTCCCATGTATGCATTTAGGCTTTAGAAAACATTTTCTCATTCTTCATTCCACTTGAACGTCTTGTTTCCTTTCAAAATTTCGGAAAAAGGAAGACATTTGTCTGACGACTTGGAAATGAATTTGTTCAAAGCTGTTATTCTACCATTGAGGCTTTGCACCCCCTAATGTTAGTTGGTGACTGCATGTTGAGAAACGCTTGTATCTATTTTCGGTTAGTTTCCACTCTTCTCTGATTGACCATGTATCCAAGGAACTTCCCTGATTCTACTCCGAATGTACATTTTTCTGGATTTAGCTTTATTTTGTATCTTCGGAGCTGGGAGAACGCTTGTTCGAGGTCTTTGATATGGTCTTTATTGTGTAAGCTCTTGACTAACATATCGTCAGTGTACACCTCCATAGTCTTGCCTATCTGATCTTTGAACATCCTGCTGACAAGACGTTAGTACGTAGCTTCTGCATTCTTCAGTTCGAGTGACATCACTCGGTAGCAATACATACCACTTTCTGTTATGACATATTTTTTTCTTGGTCGGGCGGGTGTATCTGTATCTGGTTGTAGCTAAAGTATGCATCCATGAAGCTCAGGAGTTCGTGTCCGATAGTGGCATCTACTATTTGATCTATACGTGGGAGTGGGAAATTTTCTTTTGGGCATGCCTTGTTCAAATCAGTGCAGTTTACATATACTCTCTACTTATCGTTCTTCTTCTTTACCAAGATTGTGTTAGCCAGCTAGTCTAGATAATGAGATTCCTTGGTCATTCATGCAGTCATCAAACGATGCACCTCCTCTTATATTGTTTGGTTGTGCTCTGGGGCATCTGACATTCTTTTCTATCGTACTGGCTTCTTGTTAGGATTGACTTGGAATCTATGAGTAATGACGGTCGATACCCACCATGTCTTTCATTGTCCAGCAAAAAGCGTTCTGGTTATCTTCCAGCAGTTGGATCAGCTTCGTGGCTAGTTCTGGGTGAATTTTTGTGCCAATCCGAACTATTTTTCCTCCCTCTTCGCTGTCCAAATGGATTGTTGTTGTTTCTTCTTTTGGTTGCCTAGTATTGGTCGATCTCTTGGACTAGTTGGAGTTGTATTATTGTCTGGGAGGTCAAAGTCCATTTGACCGGATTGCTGCAGTGGCTCTTCTGGTCGTTGCAGCGATTTCTATCTGTGCGGAGCTTTCATTGCTGCATAGTGGCATTCACGTGCAGCTGGCTGATCTCTTTTAATTATCTCGATGTTGTCGCTAGTGTAATACTTTAGGCATTGATGCATGGTGGAGGACATTGCACCCATCTCGTATATCCAAGATCGTCTGAGAAGCATGTTGTTCGCGGATGGAGCGTCGACAACAAGGAAATCCATTAACAAGACTCGTTGTCTACTCTCCCACTTCAACTGGTAATTGGATCATTATGAGTGGACGAAACTGTTCTCCGCTGAAACCCAACATTGACTGATCGTTGGGTGTGAGCATTTCCTCAGGGAAGTGCATATTACGGAGCACCGTTAGTCACAAAAAGTTGGTCGAGCTACCCATGTCAACTAGTACTATTTTGATCTCCCATCTGGCTATCAGTACTGAAATCACCAGAACGTCATTATGAGGGAAGTGGACTCCCTTCGCATCCTCTTTGGGGAAGGTAAGAGTTCACTGGGTCGTTCTGGCGCGTTGTACGAATGGCTCAGGATATCAAATCCTTGTCCGTAAATCCCGGATTGATCGCTTCTGTGATCGATTGGATAACTCCTTCTCTCCAGTTACGCCAAGCAAGACGTATATCAACCCTCTTGTTCGCTCATTTGACCGAGTAGTAGCGTTTGCCTTCTCTTTCCCTTTAGACTATTTATCGTTTTGCCTAATGAACTCTCCGAGTTGTCCTTTCTGGATATGGTGCAAGATTTCGTCCTTCAAGTTGTAGCAGTCCCCGGTGCCGTTCCCGTGATCTTTGTGGCAAAAGAACTACTTGCTCTTATCTCGCCCATCTGGATCTCCTTTCATCTTAGGTGGCCATTTAACGTCCTCCCATTTCGCCATGGCCTTTAGGACCTCAGCTCAACTAGTTTTCAAGGTTGTAAACTTTTTGTATAACTGTAGTTGTCTATCGTTCATATCGGGATCTTCCAGATTGTAGCTTTCCGGATTCTTGTCTGTTGAACTTGAACCTGCCACTGGTTTGTCGCCTTTTCGACTAACCATTCTCTTCTCGAGGCTTTTCGTCTCTTCGCCTTTCTTCCCTCCTCTCCCGACTTGCTGAGAAATGTTCTTGTCACGCCCCGATTTTTGAAGAAAATGAAAATCCCAAAATCCACGTAGGATAATCCGTTTTCCGCAAAACTCGGGACGTGAAAATTCAATAACAACAGAAACAAATAGCAGCAACAACTAAACATGATTTAATTACTGAAACAAATAAAACTCTAACCCGTAAAGGACTGGCGTGGCTAGCTCACTAGCGGAACTCCAGTAACGCAGCTCAAAATCTCTAAACCTGAAAGGCTAATCGGCTACATTCCCAAAGGAATGTACCCAAGAAGCAAAAGCTCACTTGGGTCAGCAATAACGCTGGTGTGAGAAATCTTCATCCAAAAAAAATCAATAAATTCACACATGATAACATCAAGCTAAACACAAACAATAAACAAACACACCAACAGGTAGTTCCTCAATGAGGCAAAGGTGTCCTCATCCTAATAAATAAATATGCATTATTTATTACTAATAAATAAAATTTATGAGTTATCAATCCTCATAAATGCAACAACAATACAATTCATAATCATATTAGACTATTATTGAAATATTAACAAAACACATTTTCTACCTTTAGGAAGACATGTAGTTCTCATTCAATGGTTGAATGAGCATTTAGTTTCTTATTTTAAGGTAATCATGCACATACACAAAAAAAAATCTCGCTTCTTTTCCACAATCGCACTATCCTCCATGTGCCGAACACACCTCACCCAAGTGTGCCTCCCTTGCCATCGAAGCCACTCGGAGCGTACATGACCCAAGTGGGGTGCCACCTCGAGTGTCATGTCATCTCACCCGAAGTTCGATCACTGGCAAATACTCTTCCTAAATCTACACGTACAACCGAACACACATGGAACGGTGCACCGATATGCAAGCAAGTCTGCATACCCATAATAATATCACACGTATACAAGCAAGTCTGTATACAAAACAATTTCTTTTCTTTTCACTTTTTTTTTCGGAGTTGTGGAAAATAGCATAAAAAAATATCAACTAAAACTCAAAACTCTTTTATGGTGACACTTTGTCAACCATAAGTAAATCAACCACAGTATCCACCGTTCTTTCGGGGAAGCATAGCATATTCATAAATCATGTTTTATAATAACACGGTGATCAAGTGACATTTTGTCATTTATAAATAAATCAATCCACCCATTATTTTTGGGAAAATGGAATCATTCCAAATGCATACATTTAGAGGAACGCCATTAATTAATAACATTGTTACCTATATAAAAGCCAACATAGGTGTATATGAAACCATACTCAAATTCTCATAATCATACCTTACCACATGTAGCAAATGAATTCAAAATGCACGCAATGACATTTACTAAGTTGCATTTATACCCACACAGATGATAAAATAAGCAAACAAAATGCAGCAGTATCACAAAGGGTTTGGCATATCAGATCAACCAAATTATACACCAATCAAAGTAACGAAACCCATTAGAAAAATCTCTAAATTCAGCAAGGCAACCCCTTATTTAAAACAACCACTTGTATCATCTAGCCCAACCAAAAATGTCTTAAACTCATTTTAAATGTATCCTAAACCCAACCAAAACTTTGGCCTTAAGCTTTACTAAAATCCATCGTGAACCAACCAATTACTTGTCCTAAACATAAACCCAAAAATTTGTTCCTATACCCGACCAAAACCCAACTTAAATCCATCCAAAACCTGCTCTAAAACTCTACCAAAACTTGTCCCAAATCCAGCCAAAACATGCACTAAAATCCCAGCCAAAGCATGTCCTAACTTCAGCCAAAACATACTCTAAAGGCTCAACCAAAATATGGTATAACTTCAGCCAAAAACGTGCTCTCAAATCAGCCTCAAAACAACCCTACAGACTAGCCATATTTGGCCACAAAATACAACTCAATTCAGCCATGAAACAACTTGGCCAATAGCCTACACACAACCCCATTAGACAGATACACTAGACAAATAGCTTCCATAAAGTCGAATTTAGAACTAATGCATAAAGCCATTTCATACCAAACCAAAGGCCCCCCTTCATGAATTTCTAATTTCCTAAGGCATCGCATGCAGTATTCTCAAATCTGAACCCTAATATCTTTTTCTATTGCTTACAGAAAACTTCAGACAGCAATACAAAACATCACTAAATGGTAATCAAAACAACAAAAACAAATAAAACTTTCAGAGATTGACGTATCACCTGTGGAGATATTAAAGTGACCCAAATGACAAAAATGGATTAATGGGTTCGATAAAGCACGTTGTCTCTATTTATGAAGAATTCAAAGAAGGGCTTTTATTTGATTGACCGAAGAGCAATAAAAATCTAATCTTGCAGAGTTGTTGAGGAAGGTTGAAAGATAGAAGGAAAACCCATATCAAGAATCGAAAATGAACTCACAGTAAAAGTAAAGGGGATGAAGAAACTCACTTGATGAAATCACCAATGATTTGCGCAACCAATCCACGTCCACACGATTCACAAAGCCGCCAACACCTCATCGCAATCACACAAGTACCCCTCATGCAATCCCTCTATCTGTCACCTCGCCCTCAATTTATTCTTCCATTCACTCCACACAGTCAAGCAACATTCACCCTCGCAACACCCAAATCACAACAGAGCCACCATTGTCCACCCTCTATCCGCCATCTCGCAGCCCCTCTCGCCAGTTTCGTCTCTCACAATCAACCGCCATCGAAGAAAGAAAACGCAAGGAAGAGAAGGAGAAAGGAGAAAAATAGGAAAGGGAAAAGGAAAAAGGTTTTCTTCCTCTTTATAGGGTGGGTGGTTATTCGCCCCCACTAAAATTCTGAAAGCACCACCTTCTAAACTCACCAAATAAACCCTAATCATTAGTTAAATAAAAGCCCAAAACCAGGCCCAAATACAATTGAGTAACAACCCATCAACATTAGGGTTTACAAATTTTTGGCTAAATACACACACACACTTATCCTATTTAGCCATGGCAAATAGAAAAAAAATCTTTTTCCAAATAATTGAGATTACAATATATGCCATAATGAATAAATAAGAAATTTTTATATTTATTTAATAAGGCGGGTATTACAATATATACAACTCAAAAGAATCTCGTCCCAAGATTCGGTAGAGGAAGGTAAGTAGGAAATTAATTCTTAAATAAACAAACTACATATCACATGGACAAACAAATAGCTCATACGTATGCCCATAACTTAATGAAGACAATCACATAAAAATATAAAAAAATTCAGTAAGTACAAAAATTACGGGGTGCTACAGTTATCTTTCAGATTGTTCTTATCCTTAGCAGCCAACATCTCCTCGAGGGTGATGTATTTTTGGGGTGTTTTTAATAGAGTCGCCATCTTCTTTGGGGGATCCAAGTTCAGAGAGTTGTAGAACGACCATATTTTCAACCCGAAAGTAAAGGTGACTATGGATGTGTCGTCTTTGCATCCGTCAATCATAGTTAACTACATACTCTCTAATGGTTTCCTTGGATTTTTGTTTGATGTGCAGCAAGTAGTGTGGACCCTTTCTCAGCGAATGCCAATGAATCTCATTATGAAAGCAGTGGAAAATGCTTGGAAGGAGTTTATCGACCTGGGCGGTAGACTGTTGAATTAGCTCATTGTCGTGGATGTGAGGCTGGTCGGAAAAGTTCGACACATAATAGGTTATGTGCTTTCTTTCAAGGCCATCATGTGATGGAAATGTTGCAGGTGGTCTGTTGGATCGATAGTTCCATCATAAGTTTTGAACTTCGGAGGAACGAACTTTTTCGGCAGGGGGTTCTCATGAGTGCATCGACCAATGGCGGTCTGGTCAACTCATAAAGTACATTGGGGTTCATAACTCCAATTCGGAATGGAATCGATGGAGGAAGTCCATTGCTATGGGAACCATCTCTCTGTGGCACTACCTTGAAGATTTGGTTGTCGAAGTTCTTTGAGAACTTCATGGTTCTCTCGAACATGGTTGGCAGAGTTTTGTTGTGGTGGAGTTTGGACGTGGTCTGCAGATTGAGCATGCTCCTGGTTTAGTTTGTCCACAACTTTAATCAGATAATTCATCTGGACTAGGAGTTGATCCACACAGGGATCTGTTACCGTACCACCAGATGTCTGAGATGATTGGGCAACTATTCCATGTAGTAATGTTGCGCTACTTGGTATAGTTGACTCCGTTGTTGCTAGGTTTGGAACATGTGTTACGTGTAACTTTGTTTCTCCAGTGGAAGGGTTGCCTTGATTATTGTTGGTTTGAGGGTCTGTAGAACGTTCCATTTGCTCTGATTTTTTGTTGCTGACTAGAACTAAGGAAATTTCCAACTACAAACTCTCTTTCAGAAAGGAAACTGTCGTTCCCTACGGACGACGCCAAATTGATGCATCCAAATCTAGTCTCCTAGAAATCTGACCTGCAAAACAAGGGTTAGATTGCCAATACCACCTTTTTGGTGGTTGAAGGCACTCCGATGCCTAAGTTAATAAATATGTAGGAGATGGAGCTTAATGTGGACATAATTCAGTTAAAATTGCCTACCTTGGTCGAACGTTTCCTTTACTTTATATAGTGGTCGTTATTAATTCTCTTCGCGACTTAAGCATGTGGACATAATTCAGTTAAAATTGCCTGCCATGACTCGTTGCCTGTGTAATGTTTCTCCTCTTAAAGGGAGAGATTTGTTGGGTCTGGATTTGGGCTTTTGACTATGATCTGTTTTGAAGGGCCATTTTTGGGCTTTAATGATTTGATTTTCCTTTTTATGCTTTGTGAGTCGATCCTGAACTGAAACATTTGGTTCTCATGATAAGTGATCTTGCCACATGTATGGTCGGGATGTGTCGCATTTGATGTATCATCAAATACTATATTTGAGATTAAAATGAGAACTACTAGATTGCTGAATTTGATTCAAATCAAAACTATTACATTGCTAGAAATTTAAACTAGTACAAATCGAATCAAATTAAAACTAGTACATTGATAGAAATTGAAACTAGTACAACACTGATTCAAATTAAAACTAATACACTAATTGGAATTAAAAATAGTGCATATTTAATTAGATCCCCTTTCGCGTTATTGAGCATCATGCAGTATCCTAGCTCTTTGCAGTTCAAGAAAAACACTATAAGTTGGATTTGGGCAATCGTCAAGGTTGATAGCCATTAAAGCTTCATCGGCTCGTCTTTCCTCGATTTCACTTTTTTTTGCTTCAAGTTCTATTAAACGAGCCTTCTGAGCTTCTTCAAATTCCACTTGTTTTACACGCCTTTTATATCTTCCTTCAAAAGAGCTTCTCTTTACAAAATTTGGTCATTAGTTAGATTTGAACTTCTTTGACATCAAATATTTGTGAGCTATGCTGTTTTGCTTGTTTGCCAAATATGATTTCTTTTAAGGTTCTGTAACCCATTGGTCTCGCTGTGCTACCCTCACTTGGACTTTCATTAGTAGGCGTTCTTGAGTTCGGGGTGTAATAACTACATCTCATCTGTAGATCTCTTGTTACCACTATGGCGACTCACATGAGTTTTTATATTTGTATCTTCTACTAAAGATGGTGTTGGAAATGCAAGAGTTGGTAAACCAGTAATTGTAAATTTTCATTGCGAGAAATCCTTCCACTCATCATAAACATGGTCATACTGAAAATTCTTCTTTTTCATCTTTCAAATACTCATGTCTAGCTTGATTCAATTGCAAAAATTTGAAATGTCACCATATAAAAAAAATTCACATTATCATAGTGTCCTATGGTCTAAATTTTTTTTTTATTTTACAGACTAAATTTATCATGGTGTCCTATGGTCTCAAAGAAAATATTTTTACATACTTGAATTATCATGGTCTCCTGTGATCTAAAAATTTATATTTACTATGAAATTAAAATACTGGTTTCGTTCCATCCACTAAATGTCGATCATTCACCGTTTGTAGTTTGCTCAACCATTTGCTCATTGCCCTCTTTATACTTGTCATAAATGTTTCAAACTATCATGAGTTCTAATTACAACCATTCCCAAGAAATTTGTAATATACCACTACTTTCATCTTTATCTTCAAGTACCGGTTCACAATTGCTAAAACTAACTTGAGCCTTGTTCTTCGACCTTCGACTACTTGCTCCACCACGCATGGCGTCACCATGTTAAAAAAACTACCCACAAATAGAATGTTGTGAAACTTTACTTCGTTGTGTTCCACATGTGGTGGTGCTCGCCCACATGCACCTTGTGAACTACGTGGAGGGATTGGGTGAGATTCATTTTCCAAGTATCAAATTGGACTTTGATGTTTGGTTTTGTGAATAATATGATTGAGATTAAGGGTGGGCATCCCATCCCGCGATCCCGATCCCAATCCCAATCCCGTCCCGATTTTTTGGGTCCTATTGGGATTGATCAATCTTATCCCGATCCCATCCCGTCCCGATCTAGAGTGAGATGGGATCGGGATGAAGATTTTCAATCCCGCCCATCCCGTCCCGTCCCGAACCATTTTTTTAATATTTAATATGAAATATGTAGTATGAAACTATTTGTTGACATGACTTTTATTTGTTGTTATTTATTGACATGACTATTTTATTCTCACAAGCTTCCATGCGACTCACCTAGATAATGAATCTAAATCAAACCATCTCCCTTCTTTTTTTTCCCTCTTCCTAACTCTTGACAACAACAATGTGTGTTCCTCATAATTTTTAAATGACAAACCCATTGATCATTTTCGTTAGCAATGTACAAAAAAAGGCTATATTCAATAGTAGTTCTAAAAATAACGAAGTAAAAGCTAATGAAATGGGGAAATAATAACCAGTGGCTTAAAGTTATATAGTTGTTCTTAGAGTTGTGTGTTTGGTAAATCCAAAATTTTCAATATTGCATGTTAAATTTTCAATCCAAAATTTAGTACATGCTCATCTTGTCCCGTCCCGACCCGTTTGGATGCGACGAGGTCGAGATGAGGTCAATCTCGTCCCGTCTTGTTTTGTTCCCTAACAAACGAGATGGGATAGGGATGAGGTCCATCCCATCTCGTGCCCACCTCTAATTGAGATGAGGACATTTTAGGTTGATTTTAGGGGTAAGGACCATAAGTTTGTGGATATCTCGAAGAATCGTGAAAATATGGATTTTCATAACTAGATTCATTGTAGTAAGTACTATTTGAGTGGGGTTCATCTTGAGAGAAATTTTAGAATTGGTTTGGTGTTTGGTTTCCCATGGTGATGAAATTGAAATGAAATCAAGTAGAAGGCAATGGAAGAAGAGAGAAGGGGTTGTGGAATGCAAATAACACAATGAACTATGAGTCTCTCATGAAAGAATGGTATACATCACAGGTATGGAAATATTGTCTTTATTTGGGGAAATGAGGGTTTGAAAATTACAAATCAAGAATGTCAGCGTTACTTGGGAGGGGAAGATGGCGCGACACTATCTTGGGTGGCGTCCTACAAATGTGCACATTTAATACAAATTTTGAGCTTACTGTGGGTGGTCTAGGGTGTAAATTTACGACCCCACTCCCATTTTAGTGCTTACTATGGATGCTCTAATGTTTTTGAAAAATGTTTGATAATAAATGATTGCAATCTTTTGACATAGGTGTCACTTTTTTATGAACACACTTATCAATGTGGTGGAATTGAATGATACACTAGGGATCATGCTTAGCAACGAGATTGATATTTAGTTTGTGTCAGCCAAATTTAACACTTATAACAAAATTGGCTAGATAAACGTGTCCGTCATGATCATTTTTTGTTTTTTCGAAATGCCCACATATAAAAGCCATAGTTACAAGTAAGTAAAGCTATTACTGGAAAAGGCATTGAGGGTGATTTTGTAAAGAGATGTTTTTGGGTTGCCATTTGTAGAGAAAGCTATCACGTGAAGATGTGAAGAAAACATGTAAAAAGTCAAGTTTACCCCCACTTCCAACCATGCTATCTTTTTTTTTTTTTTGCTAATAACCTTGCATACTAATAATTAAACATGAGAAGTACAAAATGACCTTGCCAAAACTGCAAGGTTATGGGCCTCAGTGTTTAGGTTCCTTGGAATATAATTACAACACAAGAATTTAAGTAAACCCATAACCAATGGATGTCACTATCTCCTTCCTGGGCGTCACCATGCAAAATGGAGTGAAGGTGAGCCGAATCACCAAGCAAAAAGCCAGCTCGTCATTGTCTAGAGTGGATCAAAATAATAGCAGCTTCGGCAGCCAAGCATTCTGCCATAGTGTTATCGTATACCTTCCCTTGAATCCTTTGCACTATCCTTGCACAAATTCTACCCTGAGCATCAACCGTGAACACTCCAAAGGCACCCTGCTGAGATGAAGCATTGAAGCAAGCATCATAAGTGACAATCATCATATTCTCATCCAATGCAAAGGAGGGAGGGCGAATTCGTGTATGAAGGGTATTGATACGATAATGTTATGCTTCATGGAGTTGCAGATGAATTATCTGAATTCTAGCTCGGTTACTGATAGGATTTGAAAATGGGTGCATTAGTAAATCTTGGACAAGGGGTTGAAGTGTGGTGTTGTTGCAAAAGATGATGATGTCTAGTAATGGGGTCCTTGATTACAGTGTCTAAGGCTTGGTGAAGGGAGATCACCCTATTGGGGTCAAGATGATTTTGAGGAACCTCAAACCATTGTTTTTTTTTCACTGTTGCCAGAAATGTTGGACTAGAGAGAGAAAAGGTGGTTTAACAAACTTTGTTTTGCGAAATATGATATTATTGCGCGCTTGCCAGATAGGGAAAATGATCGCTGTGAATTGGGATAGCATTTCATCCCATAGAGTGGAACTTGTTGCAACCACGTCCCAAAGAAAGGTGAAGAAGGTTGGGATAACACCTTCAGAAACATTGGCGTGGTGTCAATTGATTGGGAAGGGGTGAGAAGCCAGAGATGAGCGATGACAGGGCACATGAAAAAAAGATGTGTAGCTTCCTCAACATGATTATTGCAGAACACACAACAATTTTCAATTGGCACATATATCCTGGAGAGATTTGTCATGGTAGGGAGCAAGTTTTGAGAAACTTTCCATAGAAGGAAAAGTGCATTTGCAGGCGCTTTGATACGTCGTAGTTCTCTAGCAATCTTACGGCTAAGAATAGAGGCTGGAGGAATCAATGTTGATGAAGAAGCCTCACTAGTTGCCGTAGTGAAAGCTTTGGTAGCACTCTTAACCGTGAAGATTCCCCTTTTATCAAATGTGCATATGAGGGTATCTGGGAAAACTGATGGTCGAATACAGATGTCAAGGATATTTTTGGCCACCGGCATTGGAAATAAGGATTGAACTAATTCTGCATTCCATTGAGCATATTGATCTTCTTGACTGATCCAGAATTTAGGAATAGTTTGAAAATTGTCAACTACATTTGACCCTGGATTGCAATCTGCTAAACAAAACCCGGTTTCACCCAACAATCTCGCCAAATATCGATATTTGTCCCAGAGCGAATTTGCCACAGTAAATATGGTCGCATATGTGTCAAAGTTGTGAGCGTTTCTTTCCAGGCAAAGGATGAAATGCTCGGAGGTTTGCTAATTTGGAACATGCTCTTGTTCCTGTAATAAATAGCTTTGAATTGAAATGAGTAAGGGTGCGAGGGTTGAGAAATGTAAAACCACACACTCTTAGCTTTTAAAGCCAAGTTTTTATCCCCTGTTGTAGGAATATTGAATCCTCCAAGATGTCTTGGTAAACAAATACGTTGTCAGGTACAAAGGTGTTTGGCTTTTTGCTCAGAGGTACCATTCCACCAAAAGTCCCTAGCCAGAGCATCAATTTTATTTGTGATGGCTTTGGGGAGGAGAAAGGTTTGCATAGTGTAGACATGGATGGAATGGATTACAGCTTTGACCATGACCGTTCGACCCGCTTAAGACAAAACTTTTGCTTTCCATGCAGAGAGCTTGGAATTAACTTTGTTAATTAGAAATTGGAAATCCGAGGTTTTTTTCTTAGACAATAGAAGAGGTGTACCCATGTATTTGTCCTTGGGATTGTAGGTTTTGGAACCTAGAATTAGGGTGATCATGTGGGTGTGCCTTAAATGCACATTTGAACTAAAGTAGACTGAGGATTTGTCATAATTTACCGCTTGACCTGAGGCTGAACAATAGGAAACTAGAATGTCCTTGATAGAATGAGTTTCTGTAAGAGTTGCTCGACATAAAAACATCAAATCATCAGCATAAAGAAGGTGGCTGATGGAAGGTGAGTGTTGTCTTATGCGGAGCCCTTTGATTTTATCTTCGCTTTCCGCCCATCGTGAGAGCCTTGGAGTGAGCCTCAACAACCAAAATAAACAAGTAGGGAGATAGAGGATCTCCTTACCTAAGACCTCGAGATGGTTTGATAAGTTCCAAAGGGCTGCCATTTAGGAGGACTCGGAGGGTAGTTGAGGAGATACATTCTTTGATCATTTGAATCCACCCATCTGCGAATCCCAGGGCTTGAAAATTTTGAATAAGAAAAGCCATTCAACGTGGTCATATGCTTTGGCCATATCAATTTCGATGGCCATCCAACTATTTTTCTTCCTCTTTTTTGGAGTTCTTCATATGAAAAAAGGCTTCATGAGCAATACTGACATTATCAGTGATAGAGCGGCCCTTGAGAAAAACACTTTGATTAGAAGAGATAATGGAGTCAAGCAACGGTTTCAATCTATTAGCAAGAATTTTAGAGGTGGTCGGATTATGAGTTTTGGGAATCAAGGCCAAGAAAGTTTCATTTAAGTGGGGATCCATGATACGATTGGTAAAGAAGTTGACAACTACTTCTATGACATCTTCCTTCACTATATCCCAAAAATGTTGGAAAAAGAAATCATGAAACCCATTTGGTCCCGAGGCTTTTTGACTTCCCATGTCAAATACCGTATTGCAGACTTCCTCTTCCGTAGGCACCGCCAACAATGCTTCCTTGTCTTGATCAGAAACTACCGAATGGAATAACTCCATAATCTGTGGTTGAGGGGCAGGGTCAAAAGTTTGAAATATGTTGGTAAAATATTTATTAAGCACTTGGCCCATTCCAACAATGGTGGATTGCCAGTTCCCTGACTCATCCTTAAGCCTAACAATGGAGTTGCACCTGCGTCTAAGAATAGTGGATAAATGGAAAAAGGGTATTTTTATTACCCTCTTTCAGCCAAGATTCCCCGAATATATTTTTCCAGAATAGTTCCTCTCTGATGTATAATTCAAAGAGCCGTTCTTCTAGAGAGTCAATGGCACGTGCATTTGTGGTGGAAGGCGTGGCATTTTGGAGTTTGTCCAAAGCTGACAGGTTTCCTGAATATTCTTATGAATGTTACGAAAAACTGTTTTGTTCCAACCAGAAAGGGCACAACTTAGACGTCTGGTTTCTAAGTAAAAATTATGTTGAGGGTGGGGATGAATACGTTGATCCCAGAACGATTGAACAAGCTGCCTACATTTAATGTCTCTAGTCCACATGTGGAAAAAAACGAAAAGGTTTTGGACCCTGGTTCAGATGAGAGACAAGGTTAAGAGATATAGCTTTATGATCCGAAGATGGAGTATGAATTGTTGTAGCCATAACTGAAGGAAAAAGTGTCAACCAATTTGTGGGGACAAGGATACGGTCCAACTTAGCTTTTACTCCATGAATATCTTTCATTTTGTTGTTCCAAGTATATAAGGAGCCATGCATGGGTAAATCTACAAGATGATGTCTACTAACAAAAGTTTTCAGGTGTTTGACATTAGATTCATTTACTTTCTTTCCTCCCAATTTTTCTTCAGGTCGAAGAATAGCATTCAAGTCACCCATAATGATAGTAGGATCATGATGAAGTTCATATAATTGGGATAAGGCTTGCCAGAAACGTTCTCTAAGTAATGGATTGGGTCTCCATAAGTGAAAATAATAGACCATGAGTCAGAATTGTATTAGTTCTCTAAAGTACAATAAAAATAATATTTACATGCATAAATTATGGTTAGAGAAATACCATCCCTCCAGAAAAGCGCTAAACCACCAAAAATCCTAGTTGCCAAAACTGCGGTTCCGATTTAAATCCAAGCCTTCGTCGTATGCGATCCATCCTGGAAGAGGAAGTTTTTGTTTCTGAAATGAAAATAATCTCTACTTTGGATTGGCGGGATAGGGTCCTCAGGGTTCATGAAGTGAGTAAGACATTTGTTGACTTGAGAGAAATAGATGGTAATGAAGTGGATATGACATTTGTTGACTTGGTGGATTGGGACATTGAGTTGGTTGGTATTAAAGTGTGGATGGAATGAATGTAATGATACATGGCATTTGTAATGAGAGAAGTGGACGTGGTGGTTGGAGGGGGGTTTGATGTACTGGCTTTTATTGTGGGAGGAGTTGGGTCATGGTTTTTATTTTTTATTCTGAAAAGACAAGCAGGGTTTTTATAGGATCTCATAACCCATAAAGATGCCGCAAGCTGGGTTTGAACCCATGATCTAGTGGTACCATCCGCCAAGCTCTAACCGTTGAGCTGTCATGCCATTGGCTGGGTCATGGTTCTTAATTGTAAGTAGGGTCTCTTGGGGCACTAGATCCGTAACCCGACCCGAGTTAGGTTGCTTAGAAGAAACCCGACCCGAAGCTGGAGGGCCAAAAGAACTGTCTTGTTGAGTATCCCTAGGTTCGGAATTTTTTTGATGAACGGTCACTGTATCAGCTTTTCCTGAAGGCTGCATTGAGGGATTACTTTGGCGAGTATTTTCATCTTCCAACTACAGAGTTGCCATTGAATCATGATAAGTTGGAGCTGGTGGGACAATGAACCTATTATGCAGTTGTCGGCCTTTACTCAGTGTATCTTTGGAGTTTCTATGGTAATTACATCGCAGCCGAGAGTCCGTAGAGAATGGTAGAACTCGCTGTAATTCAAAAGAGTTAAGCTCCATCTCTTGGGAAGAACTCGAAACTTGTTTATATTCAGGACAATCATCCCCAACTTTGTGTCCGACTCAACCACAGCAAAAATTTAATTTTGGCATATTTTCATACACAAAAAATACTTCAAATTGTTTCCTTTTTATGATGCCAAAAGTAGTAACCATCCTGCTAGGCAAAGGTTGTGATGTGTTGATCCACACTTTGAATCTTATAAATGGCAACTCTAAATTGTTAATAGAATCCAAATCTATCTCTATAAGCTGTCCCAAGCATTCAGCAATCGCTTTAACTTTCTGAAGATTTAGTTTCTTTGGTGAAAATTCACGAAATCTAATCCAACATGGTACCCAAGCAAATTCCACATTCAAATATTGATTCTGCCAGTCTTTCACTGAGACTAAACTGCCCATCAAAGTCCATGGCCCAGAGTGTAAAACCCGATCTTTGTCTCCTTGGTTATAGAATTCCAGCTGATAATACTGATTTGAGGAATCCTCCCGAGTACAGCATTTCTACTTGAATAGGCTGAGTCATTTCCCATAGAAGAACCATACGTTTTGCAAACAAGTCTGCCCGAAGAAACTGAGAAGAATAGAACTTAGCTACCGCTAGGAGACCAGTTGTATCTTGCAGTTCTTCTTCCATATCATCGAAGAAGGCTCCGGAATCGTGAGCTGAGCTGTGAACCGTTTACCAAGTTGGTGAATGAGGAGGTCTTGGGCCGAAGATGAGGTGCTTCTACACGAAGTTGTAATCAATCCTTTGCCCGAAGACACTCCTTCCTTTGGACGATTAGGCACTATAATCGCTTGTTGGGGCCCAGAAGGGCGGGAAGGTGGCCATGGTGAAGGGGCAGTCGATTGAGGTGGGGGAGTTGTACGGGGAGATGTGGGTTCATTGTGCTGCAGGGGTAGTTGTGGGGATGGAGGTTCAGGCTCTGGAGGGTTAGAGGTTTGTGGAGAGGGCATATTCGTTAATGGCGATGTTAAGGAGGTGGAGGAAGATGAATTTGGTGAGGGTGTAAAGAGGAGGAAGGTGGTGGTGATAGGACAGATCTGGGGCTGGGAGGTGTTGGCTGAAAGTAATGAAACACAAGTAGGGGTTGAAAGTTTAGGTGATTTATAATCTGCCTTACTGGAGGGGGGATGAATATGGAGATGGTGTTGGCAGAGGAGGTAGGTTCAGGTTTAAATCCAAACGATTTAATGGTGGAGGCGAGTAGCTATGTGTTGCTGAATCCATTAGCAGAGCTCGAAGACAATGATGAGCCTGGTGAAGATATGTGATATTGTCAAACCTCCAGGAGGAATCAGGATCACGTATAAGTACGATCCGCCGAATAGATCTCCAAATTAAATATGGGGATCTTGGGTTTGAGTGATGGTTGGAGGTGGAAGAATATTGTGTATGATTACTAATGGAAGTGGGGAGTAATTAGCTGTGATTGCCAAGTTAAAGGCACCACTATTAGATGCGAAAGGATGGTTAACCACCTAGAGGATCGCATACAAACGAAGACCTGCAAAAAAAAATCAGGATGACACACAGAGTCAGCTACCAGAGACTTAAAGATGATAAGCGTAGCCCAGAGAGAAGATACAGAGTTTAGAGGGTTGAAAGAAAGAAGGATCCAGGATGAATAGAACTGAAGCAAGTTAGGACTCTCTTGTATAATAAGGCGAGAACTCCTTGAAGACTTCTTCAGTTTTATTTGTCGGGAATTCTAATTGGCGAGGAAACCAGCGAGGGGGAGGGATGCAATTAGACGGGCTCTTTCTTTTTACATTTTGTAAGAGTTCAACCATGCTATCTTATTTCATGGAATTTGTCATTTTACATATTACAACTAAGCATATAGGTCCCATACCCATACTTTTTTTTTTTTTTTTTTTTTTTTTGGTGTTGGTTGGAAAAGTTTACCATACATGATGGTGTCTTATTTATTAGATTACTTCCTTAGGTTATTCACTTATTCTTTTTAAATTTAGAGGAATGTTGGGCTAACATAGGTTAGGGATTTAACTATCAACCTTTGATTTAAGCCCAATTTTTTTTTTTTTTTTTTTGGGTTTATTTTTAACAATTTTAACAATTCACATTTATGTGTAAATTAAGTAGCAAATTTTGTAGACAAAAAAATCAAAACGAACTTTGGGTGTAAATTTCACAAACTTTCAATTATTTACTTTAATATATGAGGGCCATTAAAAAGGGAAAAAATTGAATATTGCTACGCACTTACACTAGTTACTTTAGAACTAATATTCTTGGGTTTGCTACTAAGGCCATATATTGCCATTCTCAAGGGCCTAGGCTGCATTGATCTTCTCGTATTATGTCCAAGGGCCATATGATCTTGGAAATTAAATCCATTCAACAAACGCCAATCCATGTTTGCTTGTCTCCTTTTGATCTTGTAGAACATTTTAGCATTCATGATTGTCCAGAAATGGCCTAATGTCACCTTATGTTTTTTTTTTTTTTTTTTTTTTTTTTTTTTTTTTTTTTTTTTTTGAAAGGCAAGCCGGTTTTTTAGCCTAGGATCCGTAACCTAGTCCCGAGATGCGACCTACGGGTCGAACACCACCCCGAAATAAAGATGCCTCCAGTGGGTCTCGAAGCAAGGATCTGTGGATCAAGTCCACAACGCCTTAACCAATCGACCACAGCCCCTTTGGCATGTTGATCAACCAATTTCCTTCATTTTATTGTCACCCCTTTCTTGAATATGCATACATTTCGAATTATACCTTTGAAATCTAATTTCTTGCGTTTAGTATTTACTATTGATGGAATAACACTGTCAGTCATACATGCAATGCTAATCTCATCCGTATCAATCTCTCCACCCTTGTGTATACGAAATCAACATAATCATCACTTGAAGTTGTTGCAAGGGGGAATACTTGCTAAAGCAAATAATTTCAACACAAGTCCTGGACTTAGGTGGTGATAGTGAATGACTAAAAATGTTATGCAAGTAATAGCAAACAACAAGCAATATGCAGAAAATAAAGATGACACCGAGATTTACGTGGTTCAGCTTTGCCTACTCCACGGACAACAACTCAGTAACTATTTTATTGATATAGAAACACTTACTTGAAGATTACAACATTGTTAAGCAACAATCCTTGAGATTACCCAATCTAAAGCAAACAATACCACCAAAAGTTTAACGAAACTCGCAAACGAATAACTCCCAAAATCACCCGATTCCAATCTTTCTACTTGGCTACTGTTTCACCCCCCCCCCCCACACACACACACACCGAATCACGCCGTATTCACAGCCTATTTCACGCTGTGTTCGCAGCCTATTCACACGTTCAATGCTGCCATGTTCTGTGCTGCTGTTGATCGTCGTGTGTTGCTGCTGATTATTGTGTGCTGCTGCTGATTATTGTGTGCTGCTGCTGATCATTGTATTTCTTGCCACGATTTGTTGTTGTATGCTTGCTTTAAATAAAAGAGAGAACATGAAAACTTGAGGTTGAGTCCTTGTGAATAAACGACTTTAACTCCCTCTCAAATTCTTCCTTTAAAATTGGGAGCCAATCCACAAATAGACAAAGAATCGCGAGTCCTTATTTATAAAGGATTGTGAGTCCTTCTCCTTCTCTGTCTTTGTCTCACAATCTCTACCTTGGCGAACAATTTTAGGCCACCACACAAGCATCACAAACAACCACATAAGCATCTCTATCTTGGCATGAAAATTCGCCAAGACCCATTACTCTGTCACGAGAATCGTCATCGTGCCCCTAAGGGCCCTGCCCCCTTGGGGCATCAACACTGAAAGAGCATGATCAAGTTGAGACAATGCTCAAACTTGATCCCTGAAACTGCTTTTGTCAACATATCAGCTGGATTGTCTTTAGTACTCACTTTCTCCAAGAGAACCTCGCCATCCTCGATGACATCCCTCAGAAAATGATATTGCACATCAATGTGCTTCGTCCAGGCATGATGAACCTGATTCTTTTCCAAATGGATAACACTCTGACTGTCACATCATCCTGAGTAACACCCAAATCACTAACCAAGCCTCGAAGCCAAATGGCTTCCTTCACCGTCTCTGATAGAGCCATGTACTCTGCTTCAGTAGTAGACAAAACAACTGTAGACTATAACTGAAACATTCAACTCACCGGACCCATCGCCAATGTAAAACAATAACCTATAGTCGATCAGCGCCTATCAAGATCACCCGCATAATCCGAATCAACATAACCTCAGGTCATATTTAACACATCTATTCTTTCATATACTAAACCAAAATCCAGCATACCTTGAAGATATCTCAATATCCACTTCACTGCCTGCCAATGTTGTTTTCCCGGGTTTGACATAAACCCACTAACCAGACTGACTACATGAGCGATATCCGAATGTGTGCAAATCATGACATACATAAGACTACCAACTGCACTAGCATAGGGAACCTATGACATGTATTCTCTCTCATCCTCTGTGCTAGGAGACAACTTACCCGAGATCTTAAAGTAAGCAGCCAAAGGAGTACTTACCGGCTTAGACGTATCCATATCAAAACGGTGAATTACCTTCTCTAAGTATTGTCTCTGTGACAATGTCAGTCCGCCCTTCTTCCTATCTCCCACTATCTCCATCCCAAGTATCTTCTTTGTTGAACCAAGATCTTTCATCTCGAACTCCATGCTAAGTTTCAACTTCAATTTCTCAATTTCTTTCATGTTCTTCGCAGCAATGAGCATGTCATCAACATAAAGTAAGAGAAACACGAAAGACCCATCCTTGAGCTTCTGTGTGAATACACAAGGATCATACTGACTCCTCGCATATCCCTACTCAATCATAACAATATCAAACCTCTTGTACCACTGCCTCGAAGATTGCTTCAATCCATACAGTGACTTCTTCAATTTGCATACATTTTCTTCCTTACCAACAACAGCATATCCATCGGGCTGAGACATGTATATGTCCTCCTCCAAATCTCCATGCAAGAAAGCAGTCTTGACACCAAGTTGCTCGAGCTCTAAGTCAAACTGCACTGTTAAAACCAAAAAGACTCGGATAGAAGTATGTTTTACCACCAGAAAGAATACTTCATTGTAGTCCACACCTTCTTGTTGTGCATATCCTTTAGCCACCAATCTTGCGTTGTATCGTATACCTGTTCAAGTACCCCTAGAATCTGGAATTTCGTCTTTCACTGTGAAAACCACTTACACCCAATTGGCCAATTCCCTTTAGGGATTGTCAAGGGCTCCCATGTATGATTCTTCTAAAGAGATAACATTTCCTCATCCAAAGCTTCCTTCCACTCCTCTTTCTAAACACTTCGCAAAGCCTGCGTATATATGGTAGGAACATCATCATACCCATCAAGAACTGAAAATGCGTAAGCTGCGACATCTTCATAGCCAAATCTAAGTGGTGCACGTCTGACTTTAGGTTATCTGCCTACTACTAAAGACGGTGTTTGTAACTGTTGAACATGTTGTTGTGTAGGATCCATGTCCCCATCAGTAGGAACCTCATCTTCTGCCACTGTCTCATCAAGCATCATATCTATATCGCATCTTCCCTCAGTAAAAAGGAACATCATGCTCTGTATGAGATCTAGGAGAGCTCCACCTGCAAAGAATCTCCAGCATCTTCATCATAACTATCACCCTTCCAAATAGGAGAACCATCTTTGCATCTGTCACACTTTGCCTGTAACAAAGCCTCCTCATGGAACTTCACATCTCGACCGATCACAAGCTTCTACAAATCAAGGCACCATAATCTATACTCTTTCACATTATCTGGATAACCGAGAAAACTAGCTTTCCTGGCCCTTACTCAAATTTTATCTTCCCTAACATGAAAATATGTTGGACAACCAAATACTTTCAAGTTAAAATAATCTGAAGAAATACCAAACCTTACCTCCATAGGAATCTGAGACTCAATAGCTAATGAAGGAGAGCGGTTAATGAGATAGTACATCGTATTTACTGCTTCAACCCACCATATTCAACCCAAATCTGCATTGGACAACATGCACCATGCTCTCTCCAACAGGGTACGGTTCATCCGCTCTGCTACCATGTTCTGCTGTGGTGTCGATTTCACTGTGAAGTGTCTTCTAATGCCATGTTTGTTGTTGTGTACTTGCTTTAAATAAAAAAAAAAGAGAACATGAAAACTTGAGGTTGAGTCCTTGTGAATAAAGGACTTTAACTCTCTCTCAAATTTTTCCCTTAAAATTGGGAACCAATACACAATTAGACAAAGAATCGTGAGTCCTTATTTATAAAGGACTATGAGTCCTTCTCATTCTCTGTCTTTGTTTCACAGTTGTAAGATTGTCATCAATTCTTACTAGAGTATCATCTTTGCATGTCTTCTTACTGCATATGTACTCCATAAATTGTCTTAAGTCGTTTTTTCATTTTTTCCCTGACAAAACCCTTGAACCCCACTCGTTACGAATTCTCATTGGGATGGTAGTCCAAAAGTATGCCTCTGAGAATGATACTAAAATTGAATTTTCATTTGTGGACATCTTTGAGTATTGCGTTCTATATAGGCATTTGGCATTCTTGTTTAGGTTAAGGTGCATGTGATTTGTTCTTATTGTGGAAAATCATCCATATACATGGAGCACTTGCACTTGTAGAAAATCAAAGAATGTTTGAGCACTTGTTTTCTGTCATTTTAAAGTGTTGTTCTTTGAGGCATATACCAAAACATTTCAGCAACATTGCTAAAACCTGCCAAAACAAAACACCATTGGTTTGTGCTATACACTCAACACCTAGTTCTAACCAAGCAAAAAATGGGGCTAAAGAACCCAAAAAACCTTCTATACTGGCTCAAGTTAGTATATGGGGATCAAACATGGTATCAAAGCCTTAGAATGAAATCAAACCTAAGGGTGTGTTTGGTTGCATGAAATTCTATGCCATGAGAATCTATGAGGGGACCCTTATATTTAAGGCTATATTGATGTATTACTCCACATCCACCATTAGATTTTGTAATCAATGGTGAAAATGAAAGTTTCATGAACATGATAATCACATGCCTTGGAAGGCCAAGGAGTGTGATTCACATGTTCATGGGACTTTCATTCCCACCATTAATCACAAAATCTAATGATGGATGTGAAGTGATATATCAATTTAGCTTTAAATGTAGAGATCCCCTCATGGATTCTTATGGCATAAAATTCCATCCAACCAAACACCTTAAGTTCATATTTTCTCAAGAGTTAAAGTCAGATGGTGAGAATTGTTGTCCATCGCGGAGTCTAAGTCCTAGTATCCAATAATGCTAGGTGCCAGTGAGTGCATGGAAAGTGTTGAGTTCTTGGTATGCCAAAAGCAATGCCATGAAACTTCATACCCACCTTACTTTAGTTTTGTGGTCTCGGAAGGAACATTAGAATCAAGGTCATGGTAAGTTAGCAACTACCAAAAGGGTCAGCAGGGTGTGGATGAGTGGGGGTCAATGATTTTTTACTATTGATGGAACCACAAATCGAATACGAGACAAAAGTGCAACTTAAATGCTACAAATATAAGAATTTGAAAGAGTACAAATTATTTCTAGTAGGCTCCATTGTTTCATAAGATGAGTAAAAATTGTATGTCCTACCACTCCTTTCACTAAACTGAATTTCCAGTGACCTTGACGAGTTATCTAACTGTAGGTGCAATAAAAATATTACATTACTTTGTAAGCTATGCTTCCACTGAAATTAGCAGATTCGTTTCCCTCTGTTTCAGTTCTTGATATTGTGGTCTCATATAAAGATTCTCTTTATTAGCTAGACGAAGGGCTGTTTAGCTCCAACCTTTTCCTTTACTGGAGGTCCTGGATGAAGAAGTTGCAAGAATTTCATTTTATTCACAAGGCATACTTAAAAGCTGAAATTAAAATGCCAAACATAAGAAAGAAGAACCTATATTATACACTTGTTACTTTGACTATTTCCATGTGATGCAAGGAATACAAAATATATAATCCAATGAAATAGAAAAGAAAAATATATACTCGTTCAATCAAATTGTCACATTTAATTTTGAGCTCTTAAAATTGGTCCAGATTAAGTGTTGTTACAGTCAATCCAATATGATCAGAATAATTTGATACATTACATCTAATTAGCTTTACACACAATTTATTGATTTAAGTTTCATCGATGACTTGGAGTTCTATTGAGCTATTACTCTGTTTAATCGAGTCAAGATTGCGCCCTTTAGAAACACATCCCAAGCATTCATTCAAGAGAGTCTAAACATTCAATGAAACGAGAATAATTTTCCTAATTAAGTAAAAGAAATTATGAACTTTTGGGAGTGAATTAGGAACCTACTTGAAATCAAGGCCTTGGGTCGGGTCTTAAAAAGAATTCTGTGACGAATAATTCCCACTACTTCGATTTCTGTCCTTGTTGAATTGCCGTCAGACATCTCTTCTGAACCCCCAACTTTCTTTTTCTTCAGCACTAACAATGGTTTCTTCAAGGGTACTTTCGACCCCAATAACTCATGATACCCAACAGTGAATGTGTAATTTTCCTAAAGATTCAAAAACATCAGTCCATAACATAAGCACACATCAAATCTAACACTTGGCAATTTTAGTCTAAAAATTGAAGAAGAAATAAAGAAAAAGAAAAAGAACCTGAGACGAAGCGCAACAAAGGCGGCCGATTTCGAGCGTCTGGATACTGTCTTTGAAGGATGGTTGAACTTCGACAACCCCTTGCAATTCTACAATCGCCCATTCTGGACAATTTCCTTCACCGCAACTGCATCTCACTTGGATCTGCATTTTTTCGTTTCTCAACGCACACACCGATTTGAACCTTATGAGAGACTAAAGAGGCGGGAAAGTTTGAACATTTTCCCGCCACTGGGATACAAGTCAAACTGCTACTCAGGCGTCTACAAAAGCCCAATTATTAAAAACACACCATTGGGCTTGATTTCCTGTGTTTGGGTTAAAATCCAGACAGATTTTGAGCAGGGATGAGGCGAAATTGATCTTGACCCACTTATTAAGATATGGCCCAAAAGCTGAATAATCCTAAAAATAATGAAAATACACGGTCAATGCAACAAAATATTTCCCTGTGCGCGGTCTTGGTTTAGATTTCCAGCCTTAGCTACTCGAACCTTTTTTTTTTTTTTTTTTTTGTCAGAGCATCTCCAATGAGCAAGCTCAAAGTTGAATATGATTTTTGTTTGAGCTTTGAGAGTACACTTTCGTGCTTTAAAAGAAGACCTTAAGATAGCCAGGTTGGTTGGCTACGATTGTGGTGGTTTGACCTCACGTCTTGAGTTCGATAGCTACCAACAACATGGGGTGAGAGGGTTAAGGGTATAAAAAATAATAATGAGTAATAATAAAAGAAAAAGCCAAAGGTAGGTTGTGGTGGTTTGACTCCCACATCATTTTGAATTTGATAATAATAATAATAAATTTTGATTTCAACCCAACCAATTGCCATAGAAGGATATGAGGATTGTTTGTTTGGACGGAGCAAGGTGCTCCAAAGTCCAAATAGTCTTGAGTGCATCAAAAGGTCTTGAACGTTTCCAAAAGAAGGGTATTGTTTTGTTTGAAATATCGGAACCATGCGCTCAACTTATTCTTTAAGTGCCGAGCATGTAGGATTTTGTTAATTGCCTATTGGAGGGAACTCACCCTTATACTCATATGGATCCACTCATTTAACCCCCTTTTTCAGTTTGAGGTTGAGTTCTCTATGAGATGCTCTAAAGGAACATATTTAGAAAGGGTAGAAGTGTAAAAAACTAAAAACCTGACCAAAAAGTGACTATAAAGCTCGACTGCCAAGAATTGGGGTTGTCAAAATATAATGTAGTAATTATACATCCATTCTTAGAATTCATTTGTAGTAAAATAATAAAAATACTTGTGATTTGTATAAAAAATGTGTAGTTTTTTTTTTTAGGGATAAATAACAATGTAACATATAGTTTTTAGTTGTTTACGATCTCATAACAAAATCAAAACTATTAAGAACAGGTAATGATAAGGGTGGGCAAGAATCTCGGTCCTAACCAGGTTCAAATTGGGACCAACCGGTTCATACTGTTTTTATATAGCCCTAGTTGGAACCGAGTCTAAACCAATTTCCACAAATTTAGTCTCGATTACTTTAGCGTTGTTATAAAGTCCAAGCCCAACTATGAGGGTTCATGTTTCGTTTTCCCCCTTTCAAACTTGAAAACCCTAACCCTAACCCTAACTTTTTTTTCTTCTTTGATTTCTTTTGAAATCTCTCTTTGTGAAATGCAACCACAGAGACCAACCACTTAGTTTTGATCCTCATCTTGGCATGGACACAAAAGACAAGAGAGATTCAAACATAGAGATGGTAGTAGCTTCCACATCTCTTAGGGTGTGTTTGGTTACATGGAATCCTAAGGTGGGAATTGGAATTGGAATCCCATGGACTTGACCAACTTTGATGTTTGGTTGTCCATGGGAATTGAATTCCAATTCCTATTGTGAGTGTTTGGTTGCCCAAAACTAATCATGGGAATTTTTTTATTTTATTTTATTTTTTTAATTTTTTTTTTAATTTTGAAGATCTCACAATTCTACTTTTATATATAAACTAGAATATGGTTTTGATTTTGCTTCCTGCAAAACATCCTTACAGTATAATTTTAAACTCGACGTCTGCTTAAATCTTTCAATGAGAAATCAACGTTCAATACTGGTATTCAGAATTCTAATAAAAAAAATTTAGCAATATATATTTTGACTAAAATTTTCAAAATGAAATCATGTTTACTGCATAAACATAACAAGTCCTAAACCACATACTCCCAAACACCAATTAAACAAAATCCAAACTTTCTAACTCCTTGATTACTAATCAAAACACATAAAAAGGATTAAAGACAAGAAGCCAATTACTTTTGCTCCAAACTAATTATCCTCCAACTCTGCAATAACCCAACCCTCCCTTGTTTTTTCGGTCAATCCTAAAAAGAAAGTACCAAGCTCTACGTTCCCATTGAACTTTCTCATGATTTTTAAAATTTGACGTTCGGTAAGTCAAGGAACCGCCCTTACAGCCTTCTCAACTTCTTGCCAAGGGAAGGTTTCCAATCGTATAGGCATAGCACTCGCTTGCTCAAATGCCTTGCATATACTCGATATGGCCTTAGCAAACCCGGGATCATCGTTGTCACAAGTTCGCTTGCGTTTGCGAGATGATGTAGTAGAACCCGAGGCAACATCTTCCCTATCTCCAGTGTCTGTATGGACACTTTCACTTGCTTCAACCATGGGTACATTGTCATCATCACGACTTGCTATACAGCGATCGCCAGTTGCTTGATCATTTCCTATGATGATTGCAAGATTGCCATAGTATGGAAAGATTTTGCTTCGAACTTTTTTTGCTTCCTTGTGTGCCTAAACAATGTTAAGAAATATAATTGAGAAAACAATCTAATTTAACAAAAAGATTAGAACAATCAACAAAATAAAAATAGTTGGAGAAAAGTTTTCAATAAAGATTAGAAAACTAACATTCTCAATAAATTCTAACTAGCATTCTCAATGACATTGAAAAATAACTCGCATGAGGTCCTACCGAACCATATTGAACCATGCTTAAGAAAGCTTACCGCAACATAGTCTTCCCACACTTCGTTGTCTGCAGTGATGAGTCCGCTACTATAGTCAAATCCAAACCCACTTTGTTTGTGAACTTCTCGGACTGCCAAATATTGCTTCTTGAAGGTCTTCAGCCTCGACCGGACATGATCGTGGGTAATTACCATATTGTGAGATTTCTTAATTTCTTCCACCACGCGCTCTAGTGCGCTCGACTTCCACCCATTATCTGTTTTTTTTCCTCCGGTATTACTCTCATCCACCAATGTTCTAATCAAAACCAAATCCATCGAATCACATAACCTATCAATTATCAAAAGCAAGAGAAACATATACTAATAGATATCAATTACCAAATGAACATAAGTCACAAAACTAAGAAAGGTAAACAGGTTCAACCCATACACATAGACTTTGTATAAAAAAACATAATGTTAGCACTCTATGTATCATGGCCTGGTTCTAAATTAAGAACAGATGCAACAAGGATAAAGAGATTTGTGTTTGCATTCATCATAACATACAAAACAGCTGCCGAAACATTAAGCAGCCTATATAAGCTGCCAAAACAGCTGCAAAAACAAGCCCCAGCTCACCAACAAAGTGCACAAACAAAGTGCAAAAAAGGCCCCAAAATTGTAACAGAGTAGCAACAGAGTGCAAGAACCCTCGGGTCGCCACAGAGTGCTAACATGCACAAGGAAGCATGTTTAACCTAAATCATGCATCAAAGGCAATAGCACTACCACAGAAAATTAATGAGGCATGTAGTCAAAGAAACCTGAATTCATAATAAAAGCCTGAATGAATGATGGAAGAAATGGTCAGTAGACCTAAATCTCTGCAAAACTTTCATGATGTAATTTTAACACAACCAACCTTAACCCTACAATCAAGGGTGATTACAAGCAATATTTCACAATTAAGTCCACTGAATTCATAATTAGACTGTAATTTTTTCCATGCTATGTTCTGATCAATTTTGTAACTCTCTAGTGAAGGAACATGTTTCAGTAATTAAAGAATAAGAGTGGATTCAGTAGTGGCTTAAACCTTGAAAAAAATAAGATACACCACCTAAAATCCATTTTGAGATAATATTGACGTCGACACCAACATTTACCTAAAGATTAGTATCATTCATCAAAACCACTACTTTGATAGGCAATTTATTCAATATCATTCAATATTATCAATTTATTCATTTTGAGATAATGCTACTGGTGTTATTGCAGTTGTTGTCGATTTTCATAACCTTTTGGACAATACTCTTCCATTCATTTGGCTCTGCATCAACACAACAAGATTAAAAATATAAGAACTAACACGTGACATTGGCCATTTCAAAAATGTACTCTTTATGCATCAGTGTCATATCCTTCTCTCAATTATGCGATATCTGTTCTTAGCAATCAATTAATTAACGTTTTTCATAGTGAAACATCTTTCAGTCCTATCGCGTGCAATTTTTGAATATATGTTCATGTTCCAACTTGCAGAGGTCTACTAGATCAGTAGTCCAATTTGAGAAAGACTTCAGTGAGTAAGCCAACTGTTCTTTTATGAATTCACAATTAATTTTCCGATAGCAAACACTGATATCAAATGTAATTTAAGTTAAGAGTAGAAATATTATTAGGAGACAATTCCCAAGAACTGGGTAGATATTCATTAATCAAGCCATACATGTATGACAACAGTCACAGAGAGAAAGCAACATTTGATATCTTCTAATCAAGAACAAATACAAATATAATCTTAAGGTTCGTCTTTTCTAATAACATCCCACATCCTCATAGCCATTTGATTTCTATTGTTTTTCCACTCAGGTGTCCTAGCAATAACAATAGATTCTTTTTCTTCATCTTCTTCCTCTTATTCACTCTCTTCAGATTCGTCATCTCTACAATGGTCATCAGGATCTCCTTCACGAAGGAAGTTATGAATAGCAGAACATGCTAGTACCACTTTTGCATGGGTATCAATATCATGATATGGATGGTGCCTAAGATATGAAAACCTCTTCTTCAACAAACCAATAGTTCGTTCGACAACCGTTCGAAGTGATGAGTGGCGAAAATTGAATAATTCCTTTTCATTTGTTGGGCGTTGACCAACAACATCGCGAAGGTGATATCGTGTACCGCGATACGGTGTCAACAATTTTGGTACTAGTGGGAATCCAACATCAGCTAGATCATATTTACCTATACATTTAAAAATGATACAATATTAGTATTAAGTTATTATAGTATTATAAACTTAGATAAAATCTATTATATTAACATACCATTAGGCACAGTTAAACGACTTCCGTTGCGACTCACGACACTTCGAAGGAGTCGACCATCATGAGCCGACCCTTCCCACCCAGCAAGCACATAAGTGAACTTCATATCAAATGTGCAAGCAACAAGCACATTTTGGGAAATGAAATTAAGTCTGTTACGATATCTAGCTTGATCTTCTTCGGCGACAGTGGCTTTGACATGAGTGCCATCTATTGCACCTACAGCATCCTATATGAAATGTAACTAGTTAAATATTACTAGTAAAATAATATAATTGGCTATATTTAAATATGTTAAGTATAATTTCTAAAGTAATTTCAATCTAACCTGAAAATGATGATGCCAACTATGGTGACTCCCACCATCAGCTGGGGAGTTTGCTTCTGCAGCAGGATTGACAACATCTTTGTGTAATCGTAGTATCGAAGATAACACACGATGAAAGTAAATACTAACAGTGTGGCCAGAGCGAAGGAACCCGAAACACGAGCTTCGATTACGCTTATCATGTCCCACAGTGTTGAGAAACAAAGCTACTTGCTCTTCAACATCCAAATGGCGACTATTTCTTAACCCATACCCACGTAAGCGAGAACATAACCTCAAGAATATGCTTCGCTTCATTCTAAGTTGTTCATGGCATAAACGATCACTCTCACGATACATTCTTTTCAACATAGAACGTCTTTCTTCATCTCGGTTGACAATTAACATTCTAGGAATGTGTCTCCTCCTATACATGATCATCGTCATTATGGAGAGCATAAACATCTGAACTAGCCTTCGTCGTCGCTCGATTAAAATTCGCATTGTATAACACTGTAAGAGAATAAATTAAAAGTAGTTGTGGGGCAATGAAAATGATCAAATAAAGATCAACAAAGTAAAGTCTTGTAGTTAAAAATAATGTTTCCCTTTGCATGCATTTAGTTTATTGAGTTAGATTGATTTGGTGTTGTGGAGTGTTACGAATAAGTAAAATAAAACGGACAATGTTTTTCTGTATATTCAACATAGTTTTTGACTAAATGAACCTAATTACATCTTTTTTTAAATTTTTATCCAAAAAACAGGGAGAGTGTTATCTATGATATCACACAAATTACATTACAATGTTTCCCCACTTACCCCCCCCCCCCCCCCCCCCCCCATACACAATAAGGGTATAATAATGTTTATAATCATAATGATTCGGTATTAAAAAAAAAATTCTTTAGAAAGTCTCCCATCTTCATTGAGGCCCTTGAGAGGAGAGAATAATTGAAAGCGGCTGATTCGTGCCACTGCTCAATGACCTCATTGATAGTGCTAAATCTAATGAGGTTAATACAAAACTCTCTCAACAGAGCATGCCACACAGATTTTGATCTGCAAGTAAGGAAAAAGTGTGGTCTGTGAATTGAAACTACACCTGCTGGGAAGTGCAATCCCCCTTCTTTTGAGGTTATCTAGATGTCTAGAGTTAGAATTTTACCATGGACTGTAGCCCACCATAATAACCTGGATTACAGGAGATAAGTGTACCAAGTTTTTCCAGATAAATGTGATTTTGTCACAGAAAATGCATCAGTTCTATGAAAACATGAGTAGTAGTAGTATAAAATGATCGAAAAATGAATGCTGACTTGTATAATTATAGATACAAACATAAGAGGTGTTTTGGGAACCAAAAGTACGAGTATTTTCTAAATTTTATGGAAACCAGAAGTTGGCAACCTTGATCTCTAATTATAGACATATGTCTACCTCCATGGCTATGCTACATCTGAACCAGGGGTAGGGGATATACCACTCTGTTTAACAAGCGATTGGATAGGATGATTTCGATGCTGGGTTGGAAAGCAAGTGACAGTGATGTTGGTGTGCAAAAGAGCTAAGGGGCGACAGTCTACTGTGGTAGTTTGATCTAGGAGCAGTGGAAATCTTCCAATAAGGCACAAGGGTGGTGATGATGGTGGTAGTTTGTTGAGAGAGAATCTTTAGAAGATACTCTATTCTGTTAACTCAGGCTTGAGCACTCTACAGGGTTCATCATATTATGACTGATGAAATTGGTTCGAGATGCATAGCAACCGTCTCAAATGCCATGCCCTATCAATTGCACTTGGGACGCCAATGTTCTCCCTAACATGAGACAGTGATTAATTTACCAAACAACGTTACTCTCTCTTCCTTTTCTATTTTCTCTTATCGACCTATTTTTCCTGAATTATTTATTACTAGGGCGTTTGTAAAGCAAACACGGAGTTAAACTATCTCAATGACATTCAAAAAGATTGTGAAAGCGCGTGGTCATGGTAACAAGGAACTCCGGTGTCTTTGAGTTTTACACACATCAATACCTCAAAGAATTTGGACTACCTCACCATATTCACTCTTGATAGGAAGGACAAAAAATGCCACCCGGGTCAGTAACTTCTAGGGATTCTTCTCAGAATCAGCTCTACCTCACATAAACTTAACAGGTGAGGTAATGGTTGTCTTTGCCACCAAGACAAACATAGGCACAGGTTGGTGTTCCAATTTTGAGATAATTTCACCCATTATTCAGAAAAGATCGCCTTTACGCATCATCATCATTGCGACAACAGTTATATCGACAAACATTTTTCAGACATACATGGCTTATTTAACATTCAGGAACCTTATTTATAGCAATTTGATATAAATCCCATCTTTGAAAACATATACAAAAACACATACATTCATGGCTTTGTGATTCAGTCAAGTGAGGAAAACCAGAGCCCTAATCTACATACAAAACCAATGTTCACACCCTCAAAACAACAAAATGCAACATACTATTCCCATATTATTCTTCAAAACTAGAACATACCCTTTACTTCATTGATTTGATTCACTAACCCATTCAATTCAAACACCACTAATCCTAACTGATCTTCAAAATCCCCAAATTGAACCCAAATTTGAAAATTTGTTTACAAAAAGTCAAACCAAATTGATAGATCTAGGGGTGGGCAAACGGGTCGAGGAACCGCGGATCCAAACCGAACCGAACCGTTTTACTCCAAACGGTTCGGTTTTAATTTATAAAAATGTGAAACGATTCGGTTCGGTTCCGGAACCGTTCTTAAACGGTTCGGTTCCGGTTCCAATTTTTTTTTTCAAACGGTTCGGTTCCGAACCGATTACAAATTTACATATACCCATACCATACGGCCATACCCAATTAAAAACCTAAATATCTGTCTCGAGAAGCTCTCTGTCTCTGTGTGAGATCTCCCTCTCCCTCTCCTCTCTCTGTCTCTGTCGAAGAAGCAGCGAGATCTCTGTCTCTGTCGAAGAGAAGAAGCAGCGAGATCTCCCTCTCCTCTCCTCTCTCTGTCTCTGTCGAAGAGAAGAAGCAGCAGCAGCAACAGCTCCCTCTCCCGTCTCTGTCGAAGAGAAGCAGCAGCAGCAGCTCCCTCAGCGAGATCTCTCTCTGTCGAAGAGAGAAGCAACAGCAGCAGTATATCTCTCTGTCTCTGTCGAAGAGAAGAAGCAGAAGCAGCTCCCTCTCCTCTCTCCGTCTCTGTGTCGAGAAGTAGCAGCTCCCTCTCCTCTCTCTGTCTTTGTCTCGAGAAGAAGCAGCAACAGCAGCAGAAAGCCACCACCACCAGCAGCAGCAGCAGATGGCGGGGAGGATGAAGTGGAAGAGGACGAGTGGGGGAAGAAGGAAGGAGGGAGTAGTTCTACAAAACAAAGGAAGTGGAGTTTATGCAGAGAGGGGAGTCAATGAAGAAACAAATGGAGATTCTCATTGAACTTAAGACCGCTCTTAAGCAATAACGCCAACAAAGTGTTGCAGCTCAAGACTCGAAAGAGGATGCTTCCATTTCTTGCCAAATATCATGTGGTATGTATGATATTCAATTTTCTTGAGTTCTGCCTTACTAGGATGAAAACTTACATTATAGTAAATGAGATTGTTATGTTACTAATTGTGTCCTGTTTTTCTGTTTTCTTGGCAGAAGAAGAGTCCATTAGGGAGTCAATAGACCAAGAACAGCTACAAGACAACTCGCCATGTGACATTGAGGTGAATAATGGGCAGTTACTGGAGTCACAAAAATCAAAGGAGATAGGAACGTCAAAGAGAATAAAGAGAGAGGAAGGAAAGATGAAGACCAATTCCGGTCATTTATTCAATTACCAAGGAAAGAATGTGAAGATGAACATCCCCCTCACTACACCCATTCGAACACTCTCTGCAATCACTTACTTAGTCCGGGAAGATTTAGTCCAACAATCGAAGAAATGTGGTCCTGATGGAAGTAAGCTACACATGAACAAAACAAAGCTACACCATGCTGAATAGATGATCAAGGGAGCTCTCATTGAGCTCTATAAAGGGTTGGGTTACCTCAAGACATATAGGTACAATATAATCACACCCAGGCTGAAACCACCTAATGAAATTGATGTCTAAGGGTTATATACTAATTAATGTTCTGGTATGATGTTACAGGAACTTGAACATGCTTTCTTTTGTAAAGATATTGAAGAAATTTGACAAAGTAGGTGGTGGGGTAAAGCTACACCATCCTTTGTTTGAACATACTGGCCCAAACAAAGGAACTTAAATACCGAGACGTGTTCTTGATAGGCACCACATCTCTGACGGCAGTGGTTGGGATCATGTTTGCCCACTTGTATCTTGTTGCAAAAGGGCATTCATCAACTCAAATTCAAGCAATTTCTGGGCTTCTGTTATTGGTAACTTTTCAATCTTATAACCCTGGCCAGTATCTTATCAATAATTTTCCCAATTTATTTCAGAGTTTCACATAATGTGGTTAATACGGCATAATGCTTTTACTTATTTTGACATGAGAACTAAAATTTCAGCTTTGGTCGTTTTGCAGCTCTTCTTACTTTTGCTCATATGCCCTTTCAATATCAGTTGTCGCTCTAGCAGCTACCGCTTACTTGGGGTTCTGAGAAATATTGTATTGGCGCCCCTCTACAAGGTTGTCATGCTTGATTTCTTCATGGTTGATCAGCTCTGTAGTCAGGTAATTAAGCTCATATTCTATAGGGGTTATTTACTCTGTTTGTAGCTTTTTCAACTATTGTAGACAGTTTGGTTGCTTTGATGTTTTTGTTTGGATTTAGTCCAAAAACAGTAATCATTCTAGCAACTCGTGTGACAATAAACTACGGCAAAGGTGGTTAATGAAATGAGATTCTTTGTTTCAAGGAACCGTTTGGAACCGAACCGTTGTAAATGGTTCGAGTTAGGTTCGGTTCCAACGTTCAAAATAGAGGAACCGATCCGAACCGGAACCGTTAAAATTTTAAACGGTTCGAGTTAGGTTCCTCAAAATTTGGGACCGAACTGAACCGTGCCCACCCCTAGATAGATCGGCAGATGAAGAGGACGAAATCTGTACCTGAATGAGTACTCTGTGAGTGCAAAAATTACGAAGAAAATTGAAAGAGGCGTAAACACAATTTCGCTTCGCTTGAAAAGTTCACACGCGCACACAAAACTTTCTACCAAAAACATGAGACAAATAAACATACAAAACACTGGATGCAAAGAGATCTAAGACGAGAATACAAGGAAATATAATTTACCTTTGATGAGAAGCAAAACTTGTGTTGGAGGTATTTGTGAGTATCTGATACGATGGAGTCATAGAGGAGGAGAGGAGATCGCGGAGATGAGAGATCTTCGAAAGAGGTGAGATTGAGCCTCTGATGCGATGGAGATCAAGAGATCTTTGATCAACCCTTCACAGAGACGAGGAGAAAGAGATCTTCGAGAGTCTCTGATGCTAGAAATGAGGAGGTCTTCAATGGAGATCTGATGCTGGAGAGAGGCGAGGAGATCTGATGCTGGATAGAGACGAGGAAAAGAGATCTTCAATGGAGGTCTTCCATGGAGATCTGATGCTGGAGAGAGACGAGGAGACGAGAGGTTTTGTGTCCTGTGAATCATATTCCCAGTGTGAGTGAGGTGTCTGATTCCCACCATTGGTGGGAATCTATGGCACGTGCTGACATCCCTCACCCACCAATAAAATCTCAAACAAACACCCAAAATGCTATTCCAAGTGGGAATAGGATTCCTATTCCCATGGAATGGGTGCAACCAAACACACCCTTAGTACACTAATGATGGCCTGTAAGTTTTTGTCATCTGAGATGGAAGAAGGGGCACACTTGTTTTGCTTCTTCAAATCTCCAAGGCACTTGCAGATCAACTTGTTCACCTTTTTCATAGATCTTGAATATTCTCCAACTTGATTTGCAAGACCATGTTCTCCCCCTCTTTTTGTCATTCTCTCCAAGAATTGTGAAAAGTAATAAGGAACAACTTAGGGTGTGTTTGGTTGCATGGAATCCTATGTCATGGGAATCCATGAGGGGACCCCTACATTTTAGGCTAAATTGATGTATTACTCCACATCCACCATTTGATTTTGTGATCAATGATGAGAATGGAAGTCCCATGAACATGGGAATCACATGCTTTGGGGGACCAAGGAGTGGGATTCCCATGTTCATGGGATTTCCATTCTCACCATTGATCACAAAATCAAATGGTGGTCAAATGGTAGATGTGGAGTGATATATCAATTTAGCATAAAATGTAGGGGTCCCCTCATGGATTCCCATGGCATAGGATTCCATGCAACCAAACACACCTTTAGAAGAATGTTTGGATATGCTAAAATATTCCAACTTCAATCCAGGAACAACTTAGGAGAATGTTTAAATTTGCTAAAATATTCCGACTTCAATCCAACATTACCAACCACACTTACATACCTATAAATGCAAGAAATTTACATACCCGGTGAAGTGGATAACATGAATGTTTTATCAGTACAAAACACGTTTGTGAAATCCATTGATTATAAAATTGCAATGTGGGAAAAGAAAAAATAAACCTGAATTTGACATGAAACCACTTATATGTTTACATGATCGAAGCATATCACTCTATACTACATTCCTTGTATAAACCCTAGATAAGCCATTGAGAATTCCTTTATTCACCAAAATTCTAGTTGTATTTTAGTAAATTCTCCCATATTAGATATTGTTGACCATGTGATTTGTTGATTGTCAAAGAAAAACTTAAGCAGATAGAAAATTGTTTTCTTTTAAGGAGAAATGGAAAGTTTAAGTTTTCTGAAGTTTTGAACGAAATTCAAGGTATAAATACCCTTGTAACCGAGTGATCACCTGTTGCTATTTCTGCATCGATAATATTTCTTTGAAATCCCTTGCATAGTAATTGATGATACATTAAACCGTCCTCTGATCAGCACCATACACGTGTCATGATAATCTCGTCAACAGAACAAAGCAGGCCCGATTTCATACTCAATCCAGCGAGGCCTAAACAACATTAAGCCCATTATTGACAGATTCTAGAATGTTGGACCCGAATTGCAACGTGCCACTAAGCCCACACATCACGCGGTCAAGCCCAATACTCACAAGCCCTGATAAAATAAGAGTAATCCCCGATAAGGCAAGTATCTAAGGGATCGACCCGAGATAGGTAGGCTAGCAGTACATCGGTTCCGACTAGGAAATAAATACTAGAGTATAAGTCGGCCAATGAAACTTTCTTGCATGGACAACACTCAGAAAGGGAAACCTCTCCCGCAGATCTAGGAGAACGAAGGGCCTAGTCCCCAGAGAGCTCTAGATAACATGTTCAGGAGAGCCACGCTGCCTCAACAGCTTCGCAATGGACCATAGGTAGAGGAGCGGTCAATAGAGACACAATGTCTAGAGCCGACAGGCAACAACACAACCCCATCCGTAACGGGGCCACGAACCCAGACGTGTTGTTTAATCTCACGGTCCCTCCGTTCATGGATCATATCATGGATGAACCGCTGCCAAAGAAATACATACCACCGAAGCTAGAGTTATATGACGGGACATGAGACTTGTTCGATCACTTGCGCCACTTCCAGCACATTATGACACTCAAGGAAGGGTCTGATGTGATAATGTGCTGATCATTCCCTGCTAGCCTGAAGACGTCAGCGCTGACGTGGTTTGACAACCTTCTTTCAAAATCTATCGATTCATTTTGGACGTTGGCGATAATGTTCCTCACATGCTTCATGGGCATCCACGACTCAAGAAGGGCTCGCATTATCTGCTGAACCTAAAGCAAAAACAGAACGAGACGTTGTGGGGGTACGTCACTCGTTTCAATGATGAGTTGACCCTCATCGATGACTGTAGTGATGACACTGTCGGCACGAATTTTACTTCGCATCTGAAAAGAGGTAAGTTTTACGACTTCTTTACCCTGGACCCCCCAACCAATATGAAAAACTTGCTCAGGGTTGCCTAGAGAAATATCTCTGTAAACGAGATGCTAGCCGCCAAAAGGGAAGCGGAGTCAGAGAAAAAACCCTCTATCCCCAAGGACAGGAAAGATGGGAAGAAGAAAGAGTACGATGACAATAAGAACAAAAGGAAGCGCACTAACAACAAGACCGATTCAGGCCGCACCACGAAAGACAAGGCCTCGAATTATGTCTGGTCCAAATCAGTCACCCTTTTCAACACCAGTTTGTCCGACATCCTTGATTCCATCAAGGATTGGGAAGAGCTGAAGTGGCCACCTAAGCAGCGAGGAGACCCCTTTGGCGCGACAACAACAAATACTGCTCCTACAACAAGGAAGGCAGACACGATACTGAGGATTGCAGAAACCTCAGAGGAGAAGTCAAGTACTAGATCAGGAAAGAAAACTCAAGGAATTCCTAGGCTAAGACAGGAGGCATGGTTGAGCAGACGCTATCAAGGAGATTGAAAAAGAAGCTTCTGGCGTTATTTATGTCCTCCACGGGGTCAGTTTTGAAGGGGAACAATCTAATAGGTCTCGCAAGAGGACACTGATCGAGATGCAGACACCATCTCAGTATGAGGACCGACAAGTGCAACATGCACGAGTTCAAAGCCCGATCTCATCACTGACGTTTACGGAAAGGGATCTCCCGGGGTACATTATCCTCACAATAACGCCCTCGTCATCTTCGTCCTCATCGCTAAGTGGAAGGTAAAGAGGGCCTTGGTGGACACATGAAGCTCACTCAATGTCTTATTCCTCAGCTCATTCCACAACATGCAACTGCAGGAAAATGACTTAACCCCCGCCACCCACCCCATGGTCGGATTTAGTGGAGAGAAGTGCTTACCCATCGGGAAGATCAATCTAATGGTGGTGGTGGGATAGCCACAATTACAGAAGTACCTTGTCCAATAGTTCATGGTGGTTGATGTTCCGTCCACCTACAACATTATTCTGGAAAGGTCGTGGCTTCTTCATATGAAGGTCGTGGTTTCCACTTTGCACCAATGCATAAAATAAACAGCCAACCAGGCCCAAGGAACTATCAGAGGAGATCAACCTGCAACAAGAGACTGCCATTATTCAGCCCTGAAACAACTGAATTATTGCCAATTGCAGCTCAGGCCCATAAAACTAACATGTCAGGCACCAAGCCTAGACAAAAAAGGAGAATCACTCTATGAGGGCGGAGGAGCCCCGATAACTGAAGTGCAACTATGCGGTGAGCCAGAATTCAGATCTAGCAACACAATCCAGACTAATAAAGAGCTAAGTAACGATACTTTAGCAAACATGCACCTACTCCAAGACCTGTTAATCAGCAAAAAACTGCCCGCCAGCACGAAGTTCAATATTCAGTAACTTCTCTAGTTTTAAAAAAAACACTTCACTAAAGGGACTATGCAACCCAAGACAAGACCATTTGTGCCTCCTCCAGGGCCGGGTTAGCTTAGTCCCCACTCTGAGTTAAATTATTTGTTGCCTTGATTTCATTTTTTGTTTTCTATTTTCCATTCAAGTTTAGAAGAATTGTTCGTGCCAAACACATTCCAAAAAAAAAGATTTTATTGATTGCAATGAGAGTTATTACAAAGCTTGCCGACCAACTAGCACATCAGTTTATACACTCAACAAGTACACTCAAGTATGTAAGTCTGATGCTGGTATCTATCCGCTGAAACAATGATAGAAACTTTGATCTGCTAATCCGCTTCCAGAAGAGAAGGTGGTGAAAGTAAAACATCTGCAATAAAAGATGAAAGAGCACACTTAATTCATTGCTCCATCGAATCACCTCACAAGGATGATTTGAAAGTAGCAAGCAAAGTACTTGAAGAAGGCTGTGAGTACTCCCTTGATTCTTTGCTCCGCCAATCTGCCTCGCGTAGAGGAACGAAAGGAAGAAACAGAAAGCTAATGAAAATATCCTTGAACAACGGGATCATCGAGGTCTCACAGTGCTGCCAAATGGGGATGCCTCTCAAATGTGTAATGCCTAGGGTGACGCAGAGATACCACCCTTGGGACGAGAGTCACGACCTCCAACGCTCCCATCAACCATAAACTATTTGCGAGGACCATCCTCCGACAGAAGTAACGGATGAGAGATGCTTGAGCACCGGAAGATGGAAGACAGACCTGACCCACGAAAGGAAGTCCGTAACTCTTCTTCACAATGTAAGAAGATATTACAATATCTCATGAGATCAATCAGGTGCTCACCCAAATCAGGCGGCACTGCATAATAACAAGTCTTATCAAGACTCATTTGCGCAAATATCAAAACATTGAAAGACTCCAGTGAGGGAGATCTTCCTTCAGCCTTTGGAAAACCCAAAGCAAATTCTTTGGTAAGATGCATTTGATTAACATGCTTTATTATTCTCATTGCAGTGCTTGAACGCATAATAGCTAGCCTATATACAGGCATAATGATTTACGAAGCAGTGTCAGCCAACAATTATTTCATCATTAAATGTCGCACGGGAAATCAAAAAAACGTCGATTCCAATTGCAAACTGCACAAGTCCACGTCTTTCGAATTAATGACCTTGCAAGCAACTCCATTAATTGAGGGGAGTAATTGATACCGAATCGTGTCGCAATATGCGCCATATCCCTGTCACACTGATCTACAAAGATTTTTTTTCTAATTGGACCCCTCTATTAATGGGCCCAAGCTTATGCCTTGCTAGATCCGGCCCAACACATGCAAAGGAACAAACAACAAAGGCCCTGAGTGCCACAAAATAAGGAGCACGCCTACAAAGTATTACCATTAAATCCAAGGCATTCGCACTATTATTATTTCGCTGCTGTTCATGAAAGCCGATCAATCCATTATTAGTCCAATCAATCGATTCGACTCTGGAATCATACCGTCAGGCAAACTAAGTAAGTCAGGACACCCAAGTCAGACTTACACGCCCAAAACCTTATTCTGACCAAATCTTAGTCAACTCTGATTGATTACAATAGCTTTTGGTTCGCTCTAACACCTAGCCCGCCAAAAGCGAAAAACGATGGGTTAGAAAATGGGAGCTTAGTCAGCATTGTAATGTAACACCCCTAAATTTCATAAATATAATTTATTTTATTTTTAATTAAATAAAATAGGGTTACATTTAATCGAATGTGAATTTCGAAATTAGGGTTTTATTTGGTGAGTTAAAGGGCGGGTGCTCTCAGAATTTTAGTGGGGGCGAATAGCCACCCACACTATATAAAGAGAAACTCTCTTTTCTTTCTCCTTCCTTCTTCTTTTCTCCTTTTCATTCCCTTGTGTTTTCTTTTCGATGGCGGCGATGGGAATCGCGTGATGAAGATGAAGGATCAGGGAGAGCATTACAATGGAAATGTCGTAGGCTTGAACTTGAGTACAGGGGAGCCAATTGATCCCCAAATGGAGGGTATTTTTGATAACTACTCTGTAAAGCGCCGTAGCGGCAGCGAGGATGACTTCATGCTTGAGCTCCAAATCAAGCTCTTGTCGAGCTCTCTCACAGGGTACTCTCTGCAAGCAAACCCAAACAAAAACCCTAGAGAGAAATCGATCTCATCACCTGAATCGAATCGATCAGATTTCTCTAATGGCGAGTGGATCACCAACGACAATGAGTTCATCATCACCATCATCATCTCCACCATCTGCTGAAGAAGAGATGGCGATGGCGAGATCAGGAAGATGTTCTTCTTCTGCAACTCGTCTGCTCTACACTCTGGAATCACCTCTCTCTTCCTCTGTATGTGATTGCATTCGCCTCTCTAATCGCTCCCTACTCGCCCTCACTCTCCATCGTTTTGAAGCTCTTTTCAAACTCTCTCTCTCTATTCCATCCAAGATTTCCAATTGGGATGAAGAACGCAAGATCTGGCTTCAAAATCATCCTCAGTTCCCCAACAGAGTTAATGGTAAACCCAGGATGTTGCTCGTCACTGGCTCTCCGCCCAATCCCTGTGATAATGCAATTGGGGATCATTATTTGTTGAAATCAATCAAGAATAAGATTGATTACTGCAGGTTACATGGGATCGAAATTGTTTACAACATGGCTCATCTTGATAAGGAGCTCGCTGGATACTGGGCCAAGCTCCCTTTACTAAGGAGGCTCATGTTATCGCACCCTGAGGTCGAATGGATCTGGTGGATGGATAGTGATGCCCCTCCATTAAGTTGTCTGCAAAGGCTTAGTGAGGAACACGAGAACCCACTTCCACTGCAGTTGGGGCCATCACCGTTGCCTCGAGATGTCTTGTGTACATTTCCACGTGTGGGGACTGTCTTGCGGGTAAGAGTTCAAGAAGCCAGGACATTATGTGGGCATCATTTAGTACACGGTGGTATATGGGTGAAGTTTATTAACATGGTATGTCAAGATTTGAGTCATTCAGTTCCATATTTCTTCCTCTATTGTTCCTTTTCTTCCCATTGTTGCGAGGTGGTGATGATTGGTGTGGGAAAAATTGCGAGGTTGAGAAGAAGTGGCGGATTGGTTGCTGGAGACTGTGCTACTAACTAGTGAGTTTTCTTCATTCTTTCTCTCTGAGTTTTCTTATTTCCTGATTCTTGCAAAACCTTTGTTTCTTTACTGTTGAATTCTATATTTGCTGCTATGTCTATTAAATAGCTCTAAATGCGCGATTGAAAGTTTTGTGTTATTTGGTGTATATGTATACTGTATGTATATTGCTTGTATGGAAATGACGAGTTTCATTTCAGGAAATCCAATTGTTAGATTTTAGACCTGTTGAGAATGTGGTTGCCTTATTTGTGGTGTTTTGTGTTGCAAATGCTTGCTCTCCAATATTTGTGATCTGACTGATGTGTGAGATTTTCCTAGCTTGCTGGGTTCATGTTCGGGGTCACCCATGTTTACCAGTTTATTGATTGGGTGTGACTTTGTTTGGTTGGTGTTTGAATGGTTGATGAATATTAATGCATTGTGATAAATTTGGAGATTTGTATGCATATTGACTTGTTTATGCATTACGAAGAATTGAGATATTTGAATAAAGGAGTGGCTTGATTGCCATATTGTTACAGAGCATGATTAATGAATATGCTATGTTTTCCCCAAAAATGTGGGTGAATAGATTGTGGATCAATTCATGTATGACAAAATGTCATTGTGGAAGAATTCTGAATTATGAAAAATAAATGATATTGGTAAACCTGGATTTTTGAAAATATATATAAATCACTTGGACTTGTATCACTTAGAACTACCACATCTCTGTTGTTTATTATTTCCCCTCTCTTACTAGAGAAACTAAATGACCTACGGGTCGTCTTGCGGAGTTGGGGCACCCATTTCTTACTAGAGAAACTAAAATAACCTTCGGGTTAGTCTTGCGGAAATGTGGTGAGTTTGTATGCCTAAAATAGGCTTTGATATTTATCCGTCAAAAATGTGACGTGAGTTTATGCGCATTGATAGCCCAAGGGTGGCTTTTGGTACTCATATAGTTAGGGGTATCCGCGATGCATGCCTGTATGTGATGTCCCCACTTAGGCATGGATGACGGAGTAGTCCTCCTTTATATGAGAGAGGCATACGGGCATGTATGTTCGGCACGGAGGTGGTGCGAATGTGGTATCGTCTAAGTGATCAATCCGTTAAAAAGATGAACCTAATTCAAATAAATAGAATAAATTACGTTGCATTGTTTCTAGTCCTTTTTATGCAGGATGGCAAGTCCACTAATATTTCTGCAGGTCCGACTTGCCATAGTCAACTCCTATAGGGTAAGTACAGGTAAATGCATATTTACATATTACGATGATGATATGATTGCCTCGTTGAGGAACTAAATTCTTTGGACTGTGTTTTCTTGCATCACACCTTTGCCTCGCTGAGGAACTACCTATTGGTGTGATGGTTTGTTGTCTGTGTTTCGCTTGATGTTTATTACGTGCGATTTTATTGATTTTTGGGATGAAGATTTCTCACACCAGCTTTATTGCTGACCCGAGTGAGCTTTTGCTTCTTGGGTACATTCCTTTGGGAATGTAGCCGATTAGCTTTTCAGGTTCAGAGACTTTTGAGCAGCGTTACGGGAGTTTCGCTAGTGGGGCTAGTGACGTCCGTTTTCCTGGTTAGAGTTTTATTAAAAATTTTAGTTTGTTCCTATTTTCTAAATTATACTTTTTGTCTTTGCTGCTAAATGTCTCTGTCGTTATTGAATTTCACGTCCCGAGTTTTGGGGAAATGGATAATCCTACGTGGATTTTGGATTTTCGTTTTCTTCGAAAATCGGGGCGTGACATGTAATACCTGACTGCGATGGCTTGTCAGGGACCACTGTCCAATTATAGATAATAGTCACCAAACCTCACCAAAGCTTAGTCGATTTCGACCTATGACGATAGCTTCTAGTACGCTCTAACGCCCAGTCCGTTAAACTAAATTGGTGTCAACAATTTAGGGAGTGGCGGCTTAGTCAATGTTTCGATGCTTGATCAAGACGGCTTTCCAGGGATCATTGTCCAAACATGGGCAATAGTGACCAAACACGATCAAAGCTTAGTCGGTGGTGACCGACGACAGTGGCTTCTAGTCTGTTCAAAGCCTAGTCCGCAAATGACAGATTTCGACGGCTTAAAAAGTAGTTTGGGCGGGGTCTGGGCAGTCTAGGCGGAGTTTGGGCGAGTTTTTTTTTAATAAGGCTGATTGTGTTCTTATTTTATTTTTCTTTCCCCTTTTTTTTAGAAATAAACAATTTACTTGTTTTTTTATTCAGTATATGTCTGAATGTAGCAAATGATGATTACTTAATGGAATTCTCAAAAGATCTGCCAATACCAATTTTAGTAATGTAGATTTTATCAAACATGACTGAGGTCATTCATGCAATTTGAAGAAAAATAAAGAGTAGGTTTGGATATTTGTCCACAAATTCAACTTTGTATAAAGTACCCATCATGACCAACTTCAGTCATTTGAGTTTTAATAAATTTTGTTCATAATTGTTAATTTTTCATGTTTTTAAATTTTCATATGTATCTTGGCATTAAATTGGACGTAATTGATAAGGTATTATGCTTAATTTTTGTAAATTATTAAAGTTAGAATACAAAACCTAAAACCGCCTAAGCCCTTGGGTGCTAGGCACCTGCTTGCCATCCACCCACCGCCTAGCGCTTTTTAGAATACTTGTCAGCGCTTTCGACGTCTGATTAAGATGATTTGCAAGGGATCACTACTCGTATGCAGACATTGATCGCTGAACCCCGACCAAAGCTTATTAAGTGGTCGCTGATGACGATGGCTTTGGTCTGCTTGAAGCCTAGTTCGCTCCACGCGGATTACGACAGCCTAGAAAGTGGGAGCTTAGTCCGTGCTCATGTAGCCTGGTAAAGATGGCTTGCCAGGGATCATTAGCCAACTACAAACAATGATCGCCGAACCTCGCCGAAGTTTAGTAAGAACGACAGGCGATGATAACTTCTAGCTCATTCAATTTCCTATTCTGCCACGAACGGATCAAGATTGGTTGGAAAGTGGGAGTCTATTCAGTGCCCTCAACGCTTGATCAAGATGCCTTGCCAGGGACTACTGTGGTCGTCGAAACCTGACCTCGGTTTAGTCAGTTATAACTGGCGATAACAACCCTGGTCCAATTAAGCTTATTCTACGAATAACAGGAAAATGCGAGTCAAAAGTCTGGCCAGAGCTCTGGAAACTCGACTCAGATGACTTGTGAGGACTATTGTCCAATCATTTACAACAGTGCATGTGCTAGGACCACAGTCTGACTAATTCGCTTATAACAACAACAATAACTTCCAGTTCAACAGTCAACCAAACTGCCAAACAAAAGGTGAATTACACACCTCAACCTCTAAGAAAATTCTGACTAGAGTTGCATAAACTATCACAACACAAGGAATCAGAACTCTTACCAATAGATCAATCATAAAGCTTTGTAGCCTAGCAAAGCCTACCATCTGACAATTAATGTCGAAATGAGACAAAGCAGGTAAAAGCTAGCAGAAAAAACAAAGGAAAAACAAACTATGCACAATACTATTCATTTGCAAGCCAAAAAGAAAATACAAGGTTCGCCCCTCATCAAGAGGAAAGTCAGATACAACAAAACCAAACTTAGTAGGGGAAGAAGCAGGAGACACATCTGTACGTGCTGCTTCTCGATCACCCTCATCAGGGTCGCCTTCTTCTTCAGATGAATCGGAGGTCGCTTAAACCTTTGCATATGCAATCTCTTTATAATAGGAGAGATCCCAATCAGGATGCTCCTCCTTTATCAAGTGCAACAACTCTAGCCTTTCATGCACGACACTGCTAAACTCAAACGTGCCTTGGGCCTTAAAAAGCTTCTCCTTGCACACCCTTGATTCAGCAAGCTCCAACTCCAGCCGCTCAAGCTCCCCTGACAGCGTGTCAGTATTGGACTGCTCGACACTCACCTTATCATTGACAATATTCAACTCATTTTATGCCAGAAGGAACTGCTCATCAGCGGTCTATTAACTCTTGACGTTAAAACAACGTCAGCCTCCAACTGCTGACAATAGACCGTCCATTCGGACTCCTTATTGATCCTCTCCGCATGCAGAGCCTGCAGTTCAACCTGCACTCCGGCCACAGTCTCACGGGCAAGCTGCAAGTCACGACGGGTAAGGTTCAATTCATTATCGAACCGATCCCTCGCTAACACTGCCCTTGCCAAGTCGGACTCAAGCGTTTCCAAGCGAACCTTCTGAGCCTCCGACCTAGTGCATCGGGACTCAACTCCAGTATCTGGGTAAGCTTCAAGTTGCTTCCTCAGCGACCCAATCTCGTAGAGAACATTAGAGTATGACTTCTGCAAGTTTCCAAAAACCCGCTCCATAATTTACACTCTTTCACGAGCGACCTCAACTTCGGTTCCAGTTGCGGCCACTTGATTCAGGTACGACATCCCTAGCACAAAATGTTTCTGCTATTTATCCATACGCTCTCCTAGCGTCGCTCCCACTGGCTAATATGTTTCCTCGAAGCGTAAGAAATGTCAACCTCCTGATGCCAAGCTTGGTTGTTCAACCTTACTACGTCTGGAGCAAATAGACTGATCCGAGCATCCAGATGGAGATCCTTCGATACCGAAATCACCCCAGCACCGCCCTTGGTTGTTTTCATTGCATTAGGGCCCTTATCAAAAACTTTCCCTTTGCCTGCGACAATCAACTTTCTTTCACGCGCCGATTCAGAATCAGTTAATGGGGAAGAGGGAAACGCGTTATTCCTTGGACCCGTCGCCAATTTAATATGAGAACGGGAGTGAGATGGAGCACAATACGGGTGACAAGGAGGGGACACTTCACCATAACGTTGACGATCGGTCGACTTTTCAACGGGTTCATGATCGAGAGAAAGGTGGGGCTCAAAGTCCTTTATTGAAAATGGACGACTAGACGAAGCTTCCACGCCCGCTTGCAGCAACATTTTGTTCCAAAACTCTGCCCATTTTGTAATCAGTTTGGTTACATCCTCCATGCCCACCATTTGCAGATACTCCCTCTCCAAGTCAGGAAGGGAAATAGGGGTCTGGCCCGAGCATCACGCCCCTCGGAAACATTAGTCTCATCTGGCACTTGCCCGATAACATCACGCCCCTCGGACGAGTCCAAGCACATGTGGACAGTTCTAGGCAAAGCACGAGACCTCTTTAGATGCACAGGCGAAGAAAACACCTCATTTATTTCTGCCATCCTTGAAGGGCTTGGAATAATCTTGGGAAGTTTCCTCTTCTTCGAAGTAGACGCACCTTCGGGCTTTGGCTTCTTTACCAGAAAAAGAGTAGGAGCCACATGCCAATGAGCCCACATTCCGTTGCGCTCGACATTAAAGGACTCAATGACATCCTCTACTGGCAGACAAGGCATGTCGCGAAACACATCCAAAGTTGTTCTATCCTCAGCAGAATGTGGCGAAGTTGGGAATTTTCCTACAAAAGCTGTGCAGGTTAATCTAATATGCAGTTAACACGAGCAATACCAGAAAAAGAGTCTAACTTACTCAGTAGTTTGAATTCATGCTCAACCAGACGACTAGCAAGCTCAAAGTACGTCAAGTTTGTAGGAACCATGAAGTAGAATTTCTGCCAGGATTTAAAATCATCAAGTAGGTTGCAAAAGTAGTCCAACGATGTCAGCTCACACACAACGTGCTCATTTTTTCGAGAATAAGTAAGCAATTGCACCGCCCTCGAAGATTCCTTAACCCTAATCAGAAAGGCAAATTGAAGCATACCTCGGTGAAGACAGGTAAACTCCTCAAGAGTGGACAATCGCGTCAGATCGGCACCCAAAGTACAGAGTACCAGATCGTCAGGAATCCCGTATGTGTTACGGAGGACTTCCATATTCGATTTAGAGAGCAACCTCTTCTAAAAAACTTGCGGCCCTTAGCAAACAATTTTTCAGAAAGTTGATTACGGCCCGCCATGAAAGATAATACAAGATTTTTCATATGAAGGTTAAGCGAAGTCAAAAGTACAGAAGGCAATACTACAAAGAAAAATCTCTGGGATTGAAAAATATATAGGCTACACTCCATAGGCAGGAGATCTATATAGAAAATAGAACTCCGCCTTTTCCTTCTTTCGAGCTGACGCACACCCAATTAATGAAACTCACCGCTCGAGGAAACGACTCAGACTCAACCATCATGTCCGAACACTTGCTTCATGAAATGACCCAGTGAACCGATAAGACGACCTACCAACTTGGGGGGGGGGGTGTAGCTGATATACATCAAACCGTCATCTGATCAGTACCGTGCGCGTATCATGATAATCTCGTCAACAGAACAAAGCATACCCGATTGCATACTCGATCAAACGAGGCCCAGACAACATTAAGCTTACTATTGGCAGATTCCAGAACGTTGGACCCGAATTACAATGTGCCACTAAGCCCACATGTCACGCGGTCAAGCCAAATACTCGTAAGCCTTGACAATGCAATAATAAGCCCTGATAAGGCAAGTATCTAGGGGATCAACCCAAGACAGGCAGACCTGTAATACATCGGTTCTGATTAGGAAACAAATCCTAGAGTATATGGACAACACTAAAAAAGGGAAACATCTCCCACAGATCTATGAACACAAGTCGTGTAGAGAAACTATCCCACATGGACAATTCCTAACTAGAAAAGGATCTCCAACAAGATCTCTTTCCCTAGACTATGCCACAAAAGGCTTAGCCAAACAAGCATTCTCACACTATAAAAGGAAGATAAGGTTGATAAACTTAAGGTACGCTACAAAATCCCAATTTGTAGCCTTAAGCTTCCCCTAGGCCTTATCTAACTTAAGCATTGAAGTGCCATCAGCTACCACACGGTGGTCCTTGGATCATGTGTGCTACTTGTGTAGGTTTAGGTAAGCAGCGAGGAAGGAGAGCAGGAATCGACTACATCAGTAATCATGTCCCATTGCATAGTCCATTTTTGAGTCAAGATTTCTCAAAAGCATAACTAAAGCCCTTTTATTTAATGTGAGCGTATGAGGAGGTAAACCACTTGGGCAAAAAGAATTCAAGAATTCTTGTTGGCACAAATTACGACTATCATTATCAACCAATTGAAGGAATTAAAGACGACCTCATCTCCATGAAAAACGTTTATCACTTATTCGTTAAGCAATTGAATATACTCATTTGTCGCAGGTATTAAAGCTCATTGTGTGATGTTGTTTTTATAGTGATCATTGAGATGTAAGTTTGGAAAAACTGCATGTATAAACTGTTTCAGGAGTGTTCACCTACCCACGACATGACAATGTCATTATGTAGCTGTATCATGTCATCTACAATGCATGGTTCAACTACGTCTCTCACTCGCAGTAGAAACTTTGAGAAAATAGGATCTAGCAGAACACATATATTTTGTTTCAAACATAGTACTCTGACATGTTCGCATATTGAAGAATAATGTGATGCAAACGTCAATTGTATCTGTTCATGTACCATCTTTTACTACAGGTAAAATCTGTAAATCTAAGACAAAGACTTTTTCTCCAAATGGCAAATCAACTCCAGTTATATCTTTGAGTGTTCGGTCCAAAGCTTGAAAGGCATGAAGATGTGTCATTATTGCTTTGTCCCAAATAAATAAGCTTGTTTTTTTGAAGAAGTTCAATCAATATAGTCTATTTCAGAATAGTATATGACGAAGTTGGTTTCAAATTCAAAGGTATGTTGAAACGTGAATGTGTTGTACAACCTCCTAGCATCATTGTTACTGCTACACATGAAGTTGCCACTGCAATTGCAATGCAACCTTTATTTCATAAGTGAACTATATAGAAAGGTTTTCTCAGTCTCTCCTTGACCATCAAGAAAAAACATATGACCTTTATTTTGAGTAATTGAATTCGTTATTATGTCTGATGATACAAAAAAACAGTCAGCCTTTGGTTAACAGCAAGATTCGAGCACACGAAGACAAATGTAGTATGGTGTAAGACCAAGGCATCTCCCTTGGGAAAAATCCGTATTACTTCTCCACCACGTGAGAAGAAATTACGAAACTTTTGATCAACTACGTGCTCACCCATAACAGGTGACCGCACATAACAACAACTATATCTGTGCCTGCCAATGCAAATGTCAGAACATTCGGAGACTCCATAGACAGAGACCACCTTCAGCCTTTGGAAAACCCAAAGCATTTTCTTCAGCCTTTGGAAAACCCAAAGCGTTCTCTTCAGGCAAGAACATTACAAAAGATAAGCTATGCGAAAGATAGTGCCTACAACGATTGAAAAAACACCATTATATAGACATGATGGTTCACCAAGCTAGCACTCAAGCATTAACTGCCAAGCATTGAATACCGTACGGGAAATTGGAAGACGATGGTTCCCAATGAAACTGCACAGACCACGTAATCCACGCTGTACACACAAGGCATCATGCAGGAAACCCTAGCCCTTCCTCTGCGGGCCCATGAGCTCAGCCTATTATTCAAAAATCAATCTGTCACATGCTTGGCACATGCACTAGAGATCCTAGTCAACTTTGACATACGGATGGTACCTAAATGTTGATGGATTAGGTTCGCACGCCCCCTAGCAGGCGAAACTTCTATTCAAACCAGGCAAGCTTAGTCAGCCAAGACTGATGACGATGGCTTATGGTTCATCCCGATACCTAGTCCGCCCAGCGTGGGCATCGACGGTTTAGGAGGTGGGAGTCTAATCAGCGCTACCACGCCTGGTGATGACGACTTGCCAGGGATCACTGCCTCATTCGCGGTCAGTGATCGCCAAACTTAATCAGGTAAGCTTAGCTGGTGACGACCAACAATGAAAGCTTATGATCAAAGCCCAAACCTGTAGCCCCCACTGCGAGGGTGTAGATGGTTTGGAATGTACGAGCCTAGTCAGTCCTTAAATTGATTCCGACGACTCGCCACGGGACCACTATTTTTTAGCGTGGCCGCCGAATCACCAACCCTGGACTTGTAGCCCCCACTATGAGGATTTAGGAGCCTAGTCAGTCCTGAAATAATTCCGACGGCTTGCCACGGGACCACTGCTTTTCAGCGTGGCCGCCAAAAAAACTCCCAAATTTGTAGCTTGGTGCACTCAAGTGTAGATAATTTGGATGGTGGGAGCCTAGTCAGTCTTGAATTGATTCTGATGGCTTGCCACGGGACGACTACTTTTTAGCCTAGTTGCCAAATCCTTCTCGAATTTGTAGCCCCCACTGCGTGGGGAGGGTGTAGAAGGTTTGAAAGGTGGAAGCCTAGTCAGTCATGAATTGATTCTGACGGCTTGCCACGGGACCACTATTTTTCAGCCTGATCGCCAAACCTTTACTCCTTGACTCTGTAGTGTGCTCTGCTCGGACATAAATAATTTGGAAGGTGGGAGCTTAGTCAGTCCAGAATTGATTCTGACGGCTTGCCACGGGACCAATGCTCTTCAGCCTAGAAACCAAACCTTTACTCCCTGAATCTGTAGTCCACATGGCTCGGACATAAACAATTCGGAAGGTGGGGACCTCAAGCAGCCCGCCACATGACCTCTGCTTCCTTTTAGAACAGCTGACGCGAACATGAATCTAGCTGAGTCTGCATTTTCACAATCAAACGGATTGACATTCTAATGTTAAGCGAATTCCACTCGTGCCAATACAAAAATCTTACGGCCACTGCCCAGATAAAAGCTACTTAGGATGTCAACCCGAGCTTACGACGCCTGACTTGGCACAAACGCTCTGACACTCACGCTCGGTCATCACAACTTGCTCATAGCAGCAGCTACAACCGACCGGCTAGACGAGCTTAGTGGAAGAAGAAGCAGGAGTTGCGTCCACACACGCCGCAGCTTGGACACTAGGGATCAAACTGTCTTCCTCGCTCGATGACGTCGAGGTAACAGACAGGTCCACATATGACATCTTCTAATAACGGCTGAGATCCCACTCTGAATGCTCCTTCTTCATTTGCGCCAACAACTCCAACTGTCCATGTACAACCCAGCGAAACTCACATTTGCCTTGTTCCTGGATAAGCTCTTCCTCCCGTTCCTTTGCATCAACAAGTTCACACTCCAGTTGCTCCAACTTGCCAGTCAGCGCGTCGACTTGAGAGTACTATGTGGCCAGACTGCTCTTCATGGCTCTAAGTTCATGCCTCCCCAATTCGAGCTAGTCCTCGGCCTTCCTCGCTGCTCGAGCATAAAACTCCACATCGAATTCCAACTGTTGCTTCTTAGCAGCCCAGTCGGCTTCATTTGAAGCACTCTATTCAACGAAAGATAGCAGTTTAGAACTCACCTTAGCCGTAGCTTCCTGCGCAACCTCGACTTCTTGGCTGATACAACTCAACTCCTGCCTAAGTCCGTCTCTTTCGGACACTGCCTCTGTCAGATTATGCTCAAGGTCCTCTAGACAAGTCCTCTGAGCCCTAGTTGCCATGGTTGACCGACCCAACCGCTTCTCTTTAGCCTTCTTCTTAAGCCGCTCAATTTCATGAAGCGCATCGGAATACAACATCTGCATATGTGAGAAGACACGCTCCAAGGTGTATACTCTCTCACAAGCCACCTCAACTTCCATCCCAACAATGGACACGTGGCTCAAATGAGACATTCCCATCATAAGGTACTTCAAGCCTTTATCCATACACCCTTCCAACGAATCCTCCTCGGGTTTTGGAACATGATCCATCAGCCAGCTGTGACGCCTGCTTATATGCTTCCTCAAAGCATACTCTACATCCACCTCTTGGTGCTAGAACTGTGAACTCAGTTTCACCAAAGTCGGTGCAAACAGGCTTATCCGTGCTTCTGGACGAAGTTTTCCCTGATTGGGAACTATGCCAGCACCACCCTTCACAGTCACCACCGTCCACATGCTCTTCTCCGCGACCTTTCCCTTGTCAACAACAACAGCCCCTTTTGTGCGAGACGACTCAATGGGATCTGAAGGGAGAGAAGGCAGTGAAATATCCAAAGGACCCTCCAACACCTCTAGCTGAGGCCTAGAGCAATGCGGACTGCAAGAAACATGACCGGTACCATGACCACTGTCAGACGAGGCAACTATGGGCGATCAGATTCTACCACCTCAGGCAAATCCTCACAAGAGCCTTCTGCCGGAGCGGCCTCATGAAAATCAGCACCAGCGGATGAACAACACATTTGAAAGGTTATTCCAGAATCGACGTTCATATCGCCGAAGAGGATAAGTTACCACCTTTGTTATGAATCGCCAAAGTCTTAAAACTTCTCCATTGTTCCAATCAGATCCTCAAAATTCTTAATAAAGAAAAAGTAAGTGGACTTGAATTGAATCATGACTATATAAGCAATTCTGATATTAAGATTCAATATATATGATATCGTGGAAGTGGACCTTTGATTTCCTTGGACCACGTAAGAATTCGTCGTCCGATTAAATCTTATTGTTCCTGGATGCTCCATAGGAATCAATCGATATTCCTTTCCTCTACCGAAAAAGGTTCATTTCGAATCATGAGCTTTTTTTTTAATGATTTTTTTATTTTCGTTATGGTAATGCAAGGCAAGAGGTCGGAAATACGGTTGTTTCTTATGATGAAAAAAGCTTTTATGTTATGTGAAATTTACAAAAACCCGATATTTTAAGGTCGGTAATGTTAGAAGATGTCGATATTTTAGGATTTCTTTAAAATTTGACTTTATATTTATATATGTATTTAATTAATATTGGAAATTTATTATTATTATTATTATGTAGAATTGACTTGGAAATTATTATTATATAGAATATATAAAGATTTTTCTATAGAGTTAGGATAGATACTTGACTTGGAAATTATTATTATTATTATTATTATTATTATTATATAGAATATATAACGATTTTTCTATTGAGTTAGGCTAGATACTCAAAGCCTCGACCTGCGTGTCACTAAGGTTCGACCTGTCTACAACTCCTGCAAATCGCAGGTAATCCTTCTCCAAGCCGAAAACACCAGTCTTTGCCTCTACAGGCCTAGCAAACTCCTGCTCCCTCTTCACCGATGCGGGTCGTGTCGAAGATGACCTGATTCTAAGGCGAGACCTCTTCCTCATGAAGGCGGCTAGAGTCTCAAACGACTCATCCGCATCAGACAAAACATGAGCTTTTGCCCTAGTAGCCTTCCTCTTCCTGGAAGGGGCCCCATCTTCCAACTTAATGAGCGACTTTCGATACAGAGTAGGGGCGACGTGCCAGTTTTTCCACAGCCCACTACGGATGAAGTTGGAAACCCTTATGACATCAACCGCATTTCTTTTTGGCAGGGCGCAAAACTTTTCTATGGTGTTCTGCTCCTCTAAGGTAAGAGGAGTAGTGTGAAACCTTCCTATAGAAAAACGCAAGCGATGGTTAATTGACCCACTATCAAGCATATCAAAGTCACAAGAAAAGAGATGAGCTTACCAAGCGACCTGAACTCTCACTCGAACGGACGAACCTTGCATTGAAAATACTTCGATTCCACAGGGGCTAGGAAACAATACTTCTGCCAGAACTTGAAATCATCAAGCAGCTTAATGAAGCTATTCGGTGACTTCATCTTACAAACATCATTAATCTTTAGCCGATGAGAGGTCAACAACTGAATTACCCACAGAGTCACGCTAATATCGGCCTCCTTAGCACTGAGCATAATCAAGATGATGATCCTATATCCATTGGGCTTCAACTGAACCGGAGGAATCTGTAAGAAGTCCAAGAACTCCCATATTACATCCAGAATCAGAAAACACACTCCAATTTGAAGCATCTAGCGGTGTAAATAGATAAAACCAGCCGGATGTGACATTGGCGTCTAATCGCCCATCAGAAGATACAACGGCAGGTCCTCAGGGACCCCAAATTTCATACGAATTTTGGCGAGACCAGGTTCAGACAACAACCTGTCTTCGAAAAACTCCAGGCCCTCGGCCAAGACAACGTCATCAAGATTGTCTTCTTGAGCCATGAATAAGATGAACAATCTTTCTAATCAGAGAGGTAGCTTCGAAAGCAAGGAAAGTAGAAGAATCAAACTCTACACAACTGATGACCTAAATAAAGGTTAGCTTCTTGCATCTTTTTCGTTGAACTAACGCACATTCAATTAATGCAGCACGTGGCTCAAGCAACAATTCAAACTCAATCATCATGACCAGCGCATCCCTTTAAGAGATGGTTTAGCGAACCAATGTGACGACCCACTAACTTGGGGGACGATCATACCAAGAAGCCGTACTCGTGTCATGATGATCTCGAGGAATTACGACCTCAAGCGTCAGCCCAATACTGATCCGGTCCAAGCGGTTCTAAGCCCACCCAACTACAGTCCGCCAAGCAAACCCAAACTCTCACAACATGCTAGGCCCACACGTCGCACAACTATCCTCAATACCCTAAGCCCTATTTGGGGAAGTATCTCGAGGATCAGATTCGGACGGGCAACTACAATTGCTCTCTGCTTCCAACTAGGAAACACCAAAGTATCTTCCACACAGGAAACTCCCTTCTACATATTGCTCTTGGATTGGGATTTATCTCCCGCGTATCTAGGAGCATAGAGCTAACATGGAACTTCCCTCCTACAACACGACTCCTAATTAGGGAGGGGTCTCCACGAAGATCTCCTTCCTAAATTACGCCTACTATGTCCTAGTAGGATCAGGACTCCTTGCACTTTAAATAAGACATGAGGTTGGTAAGCTAAGAGACACTATAAATTCCCTGTTACAACATTACACCTTCCTTAGAGCCTTGTCTGACTTTAGCATCGGAGTGCCATCGACCACCCCATGGTGGTCTGTGGCTCACGTGCGTTACTTGTGCAGGCCAGCAGAACTAGGTCAAAGCAAGGAACGAAAAATACTGCATCAATGTCAAAATCATATCTTTGATCAGTGTTTAATATTTCGATTGAACCCAAATCTTCATCTGGAATAGGCAATCTTTGTTCTTCTAATAGGAAATTGAGCGTGTTCTGGAACTTGTCATTGTCGTTAGTGATGGCTGGTAAATCATTATCAGATATACCCTTTTCATGTTGAGTTAGTAAAGAGTTCAATTCTCTAAGGAGCCAATTAATATCATGATTTCATGACTGGAAGAATGAATATTAGTAATCATGAATTGATGAAATTCGTCACATAACTCACGTGCATTGACTGAATCGAAATAAACCAATATTATGCTAAACAACCTGACTAATAATGAAGAAGGAAATCGAGTAGAAGCAAAGAAAATTGAGTAAAAACAACTTCTAAAAGAGTATCACGTAATGCAGAATCACGTTCTGGTAGACCCAATTGTTCATATGCTTGCTTGAACGATGTATACTTAATCGAGTTAATTGTCATGAGATACTCAAAAGAAGTGGCACCCCTAACATTGTTTATAAGTATTCGTAAGTAATACCATTCACCTTCTAATGGTGAAGCAACACAAAACCTTCCAATTACTTTAACATTACTCCTTCTTTGCCAATACCTAAAACTTTTATCCCATATGTAATGTTCTGGAAATTCTCGATAAAAATATTCTCTGGCACATTCCTTAAAAAATATTTCACATTCTTGATGCTTGAACAAATGTCAACGTTAATGTGACAATCATATTTCTTTAGTAACCATGGGTTGTATGGAATAACCCAACGATTATCGATGGCAATACCACTGCGAAGAGTGACTGGTAGGGTATCATCTCGCCTTCTGTAAATGAGATATGAATCAGTACCTTAAGTAGTCTTTGGAGCAAAATTTTTTTTTTTTGCATCTCCTATTTTTCATGTAAACACTCCTAGGGTTGAGGTGGCCACATGGTCCATGAATCATATGTTTGATGATAACATTGTAAAATTCAGGCTCAATATTTGGATCTGGAATTTATGCTCTAACAACATTTTCATAATCATCTGGGGTCGCAACTTATCATTTTCATCGAGAATAATGAGAATGTGAGCATGTGGCAAACCTCATTTTTGAAATTCAACGACATCCACAAACTACCTTTGCTAAAACCCATTCGTAGAACATATCTTTTTTCAACTCTGGGCTTTTAGCATAAAATATCCTTGTGTCAGATCAGGCCTATCAGATGCCACTAGAGCATGTAATAGTTGATTTATTTTGTCTCAATCCGTATTGCAGGTCATTGTTATGATCATATCTAGCTTTCCATATTTTTGAACTAAAGCCAAGTTCTCATCACATGTAGACCCAAAGATTTGAAGGCAAATGCATGATTGTATGAGCGAATATTTTTTCGAAAATGTTTTCCTATGTTTGATTGTATCATGAATAATTCATTAATTCTAAGGGAACGGGTAGTTGGGGAGCATGACCTCTTCATTAAGGCAACATAAACTATGTCTCTTGTCGAAATAGTTTTGCATGAAAATGATTACATGTTATTATGTTGGTGAAATGAAGACATGGAAGCATTTGCGTATCAACAAAATCTTTAGCGCACATTTGGTATCCCCTGTTACTGGTCTTGTCCTTCTTCTTTTTGTTATTCTAGTAGACGGTGTTTGAATATTGAGATTTGTACCTATTTTGTACAATGAATAAAAATAAATAGTGATAATAATAATAATAATAATAATAATAATAATAATAATAATAATAATAATAATAATAATAATAATAATAATAATTGATGCGGTTGTTTTTTTGCTCTCTGTTTTGACCTTAACATGAGCCACGGACCACCATTGTGGTGGCCGATGGCACTCCGATGCTAAAGTCAGACAGGGATCTGAGGATGATGTAATGCTGTAAACAAGAAAATTGTAGCGTGTCTTATCTTACAAATCTCATGTCTTATTTATAGTACTGGAGTCCTGGTTCGACCAGGCTATCGATGACGTAGTTTAGGGAAGAAGATCTCGTGGAGATCCTTATCTAATTAGGAGTCGTACTGTGGAGGGGAGTTTCCCTATTAGCCTTGAGCTCCTGGATACGTGGGAGATAGTTCCCGTTCCGAGAGTAATCTGTAGATAGAAGTCTCCATGTGTGACATACTCTTGAGTTTGATTCCTAGTTGGAAGCAAAGAGCTGTTGTAATTGCCCATCCGAAGCTGATCCTCGAGATACTTGCCTTAGCAAGCTTACGGGTATTGAGGATAAGTGTGAGACACATGGGCTTAGCATGGTGTAATAATTCCAGTCCGTCTGGCAGATTGCATTGGGTGGCTTAGAACAGCTTGGGCCGGATCAATGTTGGGCTGACGCTAGGGTGTGTCATTCCTCGAGATCATCATGACACATGTACAACGCAGAGGAGGGACCGTTTTGGTGTATCATCAATTACTTCCCCCGAGTTAGTGGGCCATCACATCGGTTCGCTAAGTCACTTCTTGAAAAAATATGTCGCTCATGATGACTGAGTCTGAATCGTTGTTTGTGTCGTACGCTTCATTAATTGAATGTGTGTTGGTTCAGTGGAGAAGAGATGGGAACCCAATCCCTATTTAGGTCTTCCTTTATGCGAAGACCGACTCTTCTATTTTCTTTACTCTTAGAGATTTTTCTTTGTTCATCTTCTCATTGAAAAAATTGTTCATCTTCTTCATGGCTCACCAAAGCCATTTTAATGACGTGACTTTGGCCAAGGGATTTGAGGTTTTCGAAGATAGGCTGCTTTCTGAATCTGACCTTGCTGAAATTCAGAAGAAGTTTGGGGTCCCTGAGGATCTGCCACTATATGCTCTGAAGGATGATTAGACGCCAATGTTTCCACCGACGACATTTATTTGTTTGCACCGCGGGATGCTCCAAACTGGAATCCGCTTCCCTGTTCTTGATGTAATTTGGGACTTCTTGAATTTTCTTTGAATCCCTCGTGCCCCGTTGGTACCCAATGGATACAAGATCGTTCTTCTCATTTTGATCATAATGAAGGAAGCTAGCGTCCACGTGACTCCACGGGTGATCCAGTTGTTGACTTATCCTCAGCTGAATGATCACACCGTGTGTGAGATGACATCGCCGACTTGCTTTGAGAATTTTTCGGATGACTTCAAGTTCTAGCAAAAGTATTGTTTCTTTGCTCCTGCAGATTCAAAGTACTTCCAGTTCAAGGGTCGTCCGCTCGAACGATAGTTCAAGCCATTTCGTAAGTGTAGCTTTATCTTTCAATTCTGTTGTGCTAATTTTATGTTAACCGATGCTCGTGTTTCTTTGCTGGGACGTTCCCCACTACTCCTCTTACCCCAGAGAAGCAAAACACTATAAAAAATTCCTCGACTTGCCGAAGAAAAGTGTGGAGGAGGTTATATGTACTACCAACTTTATTCGCAGTGGGCTGTGGGACAATTGGCATGAGGCCCCCACTATTTACCGATCGTAGTGAGTTAAGCCCGAAGGCGGCCCCCTTTTAGAAAAAGGAAAACTGCCGAAGGTAAGGCTCCTATTTTATCTTGGACGGAGGGGCTTTCTAAGTCGCTCTCCTCATTTGTGGCTTCGAAGAAGTCCCGTGTTAGGACTGGGTCGTATTCCAAACGGCTCGCTCCAGTAAGGGACTACTTACGATTAGCAGGGGTTGAAGATGCGTCGAATCTTAGTGCCATGCAGGCCGAAGCTCTGAGCGAGAAGCTGATGTTGGCTGCTGTGGCAGCTTCTTCTGGTGCTGATTCGTCTGGGATCGTTCTGCTAGAGGGTCTTGATAAGGATTCTTCTGAGGTCTCGGAGTCCAATCGTTCCACTGGTGGGTTGTCTGATAGTGGCCGTGTTGACACAGACCAGGTTTCTCATACTCCGCATTGTTCCCCATCTCACTCCAGGCTGCATCTCAGGGTGATGAAGGGTTCGTTGGACAACTCGCTTCCTTCTCTTCCTTCGAATTCCGCTGAGTTGTCTCGCAATAAAGGGTCAGTTGTTGGTGACAAAGGAAAGGCTGCGAAGGAGGGCCTGGGAGCAGTGGCGACTACGAAGTGTGGTGCTGGCTTAATTTCTAATCTGGGAGAGCTCCATCCGGACACACGGATAAGTTTGTTTGCTTCGAACATAGTGAAGATGAGCAATCAGGCCTGGCACCAGGAGGTTGATGTGGATTATGCTTTGAGGAAGCATAAGCGGATGTCATAGTTGGCTGATGGATCATGCTCCAAAACAAGAGGAGGATACGCTAGAAGGGTGTATGGATAAAGGTTTAAAATACCTTATGCTGGGAATGTTTCACTTGAGCCAGTGGCTGTTGCTGGGATGGAAGTTAAGGCAGCTCATGAGAGGGTGTACACCATGGAGTGTGTCTTCTCGAACATGCAGAGGCTGTATTCTGACACGTTTTTTGAAATTGAGCTGATGAGGAAGCAGATTAAGGAGAGGAGGCTTGAACAATTGGTCGTTGTTGTTGAGACTCAGAGGGTTCATCTGGAAGCCCTTGAGTCTGACTAAGCAGAGGCGGTGTCCGCGAGGGATAGATTCAAGCAGGAGTTGGATCTAGCCCACCGTGATCTAGGGGTTGCGCAGGAAGCTGCGGCTAAGGCGCATTCTGAATTGTTGTTTCTCGCTGAGCAGAACGCCTTGAAGGAGGCTGATTGGGCTATTCAAAGACAACAGTTAGAGTTTGATGTGGAGCTTAATGCTCGGGTGGCAAGGAAGGCTGATGACCAGCTTAAATTGGAGCAACATGAGCTCAATGTTGTAAAAAGCAGTTTGAATACGGGCCAATCCTAGGTCGATGCGCTAACAGGAAAGCTGGAGCTGTTAGAGTGTGAACTTGCTGAAGTGAAGGCGCGAGGGGAAGAGCTTCCCCCAAAACAAGGTAAGTGTGAATTCTGCTGGGTCATACATGGTAGATTGGAGCTGTTGGCGCTAATGAAGGAGGAGCATCCGGAATGGGACCTCGATTACTATAAGAAGATGTCGTATGTAGACTTGTTAGTGGTTTCTACTTCATCAGATGAAGAGGGCGATCCGGATCCTGATGCTCAAATTGCGGCGCGTACAGACACAACTCTTGCTCCCTCATTCGTTAAGCTTAGCTCTTATGTTTTTATATCCTCTTCTTACGAGGAATAGAGTTTGTACACTTGTACCCTTTTTGCTTCAACTGTTAATGAAAACATATTGATCTTGAGTGTGTTCTGTACCCGTATTTGCTCGATTTCCCTATTGCGCGCTTTCCATTTTCCTTTGTCGTTTTACTTTGACATAGGCTAGTCGGGTTGATAGGAAGTTGAGTGGTCTGTCTGCTATTGAGAGTTTGACCATTTGTGTTGCGAGTGATTCAAAGTCATCGTTGCTTAGTTACATCCATAGTGAGCGTTTCGCGGATGGTTTGGAAGCGGGCTATGCTACTCAGTTGTAGCCCATCTTTAAGGTAAGCCATTGGGGGCTTGTTTCTTCTACCTGACTGTCGATTGTGGTTGCTGGCATGAGTGAACTGTGATAGTTGAGCACGTGTGTTGTCTTTGAGCTAGAGCGCTTGTCCCGAGTCAAGTTTCGCAAGCTTGGGTTGGCATTCCAAGTAGCACTCGTTCGCATGTTGGCTGGACGATTTATGGGTTGACATGAGTGACCTTTGCTGATAATAGAATGCCAGTCTGTGTGAGCGTGAAGACGCTGCCTGACTTGTGATTTATCTCTGCGACCGCTATTTTGAAAGAGAGCGGTGGTCGCGTGGCGAGCCGTCTAGGGCTCCCGCTTTTTGAACCGTTTATGTTCGAGCAGAGTGGACTATAGGTTTGGGGAGTGAGGATTCAGTGATCATGGTCTGTTGAAGAGCGATGATCTTGTGGCAAGCTGTCAACATCATTTCGGGACTGACTAAGCTCCCACCTTTCAAGCCATCTACACCCGCGCGTAGCGGGCTACAAGTTTGAGATGAGGGGATTCGGCGACCATGGTTTGTTGAAGAGCAATGGCCCTGTGGCAATTCGTCGAAATCAGTTCGGGACTGACAAGGCTCCCACCTTCCTAATCATCTAAATCAGTGCGCATCGAGCTACAAATTTGGCTGTTTTCGGCGATCATGGTCTATAGAAGAGTAGTGATCCGATGGCAAGCCGTCAAAATAAGTTTGGGAATGACTAAGTTCCCACCTCCTAAACCAAAACCATCTACACCCGCGCAATGGGGATTACAAGTCTGGGGTTGGTAATTCGGTGACCATAGTCTATAGAAGAGAAATGGCCCCGTGGCGAACCGTCGACATCGGTCAGAACTGTCTAGGCTCCCACCTTCCAAACCATCTACACCCGCGCAGTGGGTGCTACAGATCTGGTCTTTGATTTGAAGCTGTCGTTGCCAATCATCACCATCTAGGCTTACCTGATCGAGTTCGACGACCGTTGTTCACGAAGGGGGAAATAGTCACTGGCGAGTCGTCATCACCAGGCGGGATAGTGCTGATTAGACTCCCACTTCTTAAACCATCGTCATTCGCACTGGGCAGACTAGGTGTCGAGATGAACCGAAAGCCATCGTCGTCAGCCAAGGCTGTCTAAGCTTGCCTGACTAGGTGAGTGCTCCGCCAACTACGGGCATGCGAGCCTATATCCACGAGTGGAGTGCATTGTATGGACGAGTTATGAAGAGACATGTGTATATTGAATCGACTGGTGATATGCAGGTGTGATCTGTGTGTTAAGAATGACTAGGGTTTCTAATGCTCGTATCAGGCACGTGGTAGAATAGTATTTGAATAGTGAGCCGAGCCCATAGAGTGAGAACTAGGGTTTATTGTATGAAATAAGTTACGTGTACAACAATGATTGCATGGTAACACGCGTACAGCGTAGATCGCAAGATGGTTGAGTATCGGCCACTCCTCCCAATTGACGGGGTTGTGTGTAGCCTCGTTGATTAGACGAACATGGTCTTGTGCAGTTTCCTTGGGAACCGTTGTCTCCTCATTTCCCATATGGTATTCAATGCTGACAGTTAATACTGAAACGCCCGTTTGGTGAACTATTATGTCTATATAATGGTGTTTCTTCATCGTTCTGGGCATGATCTTCTACAAAGCGTACCCCTTGTAATGTTCCTACTTGAAGAACATGTTTTGGGTTTTCCAAAGGTTGAAGGGGGATCATCATTGCTGGAGTGTTTGAATATTCTGACATTTGCGCCTATGAGTCGCGATAAGACTTGTTGTTATGCGTGGTCACCTGCTTTGGGTGAGCACCCAATTGGTTTGCTGAGATCTCGTAATTTTTTTCTCATATTTCGAAGAAGTACGAACTCTCTCCCAAGGGACGAGTCTGTCGTTTATTCGCACGTGCTTCGGTGTTACCTTGTGCCGCTCTGCACACAGGTAGACAGATCTTGCGGCTAGTTTATTGTTGATCGAAGTGTTGGCAGATGCGTCGTTGCTTCTAGGGGTGGTATCTCTGAGTCACCTCGAGTATCATGCATAGGATAAGTGCCCTCTCTTGGCAGAACTGTGAAACCTTGACCGCTTCGTCGCTAGTGACCATATTTGTCTATCCTCTTCTACCTCCTTCGGGAGACCAGATGTCGTTTGAAAAAGTCCGCAGCTCGTTGCAAGGTCTGTATTGCCGTTGTCGGATCACTTTGGGGTGATTTGGCGGAGCAACCAACTGCTCTATACCTTGAAGGAGTCTGAGCACCGCACAATGACGTTCTCGTCATATCGGTCTCCATTGCAAGGTGGGAGGTGAAGAGGGCTTTGGTGGACATGGGAAGCTCTCTCAATGTCCTATTCTACAATGCAGTCCGTGGTATGAACATCAAAAAGGAGAACCTGACATCCTCAGACTACCCGTTGATTGGATTCAGGGGAGAGAAATGCTTCCCGATCAAGAAGATAAGGTTAGCAGTGGTGGCAGGAGAGCTACAACTGAGAAAGGTTTTGTTCCTAGACTTCATGGTAGTAGAGGCACCATCTACCTACAACCTTATCTTAGGAAGACCATGGCTCTACCAGATGGAAGCAATCGTCTCCACCTTTCACCAGTGCGTTAAGTACATTGCTAACCACTCTGAAAAAATGATATGTGGGGACCAACTTATGACACGAGGTTGCCATTATGCTGCACTGAAGCAAATAGAATGTTCCCAGATCCAACTTGATCCCACAACGCAATTTGTTCTAGAGCCAGACCCAATGACTATGGATGCATTACTCCACTCGCACGAGATCCCAACAACGGTGGCTCATTTCAGAAATGAGGGAGGTTCAAACATTACAAGAGCAATCCGCTCTTCAACCCAGCAGAACAGAGAGGTCAATGCAGACGGGAGTACAACCCCTCGACAATCCATCAGCGCGAAAATTAACTCCCACATAAGGTTTACTCTTCAGTAACCTAAGAGACATCAGTGAAGCTCGACAGTTTGCTAAAAGTATCAAATATCCTGCAAGGAACATGCTTATTCACTTCAGGGTCGGATCGACTTCTCTCCGCCAACAGTTAGTCTATTTCAGTTGTTTATTTTTCTTTTCATAGTCAATGTAAAGATTTAGTTCTTAGAAGCTTATGTGATTTGCAATCGTTTAAGAAATAAAAAATAATTACGCAAACACACTCTATTGATTATTGGAAAGATGTAACAACGAGCACCCTAAGGCGCATACAAAAGACTACATACTACGAGCATCTGAATCTGATGCGACATAACATAAAGACTCGCTTAAACAGTCCGACTACATAAGAAGACTTGGAAGTTAAACAAAATGTCAAAAAAAGAATATTTTTCATTAAGATAAAGTATCTCAAGTATTAGATATGTATGTAGCCGGAAGGTTCTCTAATTTCATGTTGTCTTGGACTCCAGTGAAATAGATGTAAGAGTTACATTTTGATGATACACCGAAGCATCATCTCTTTTACACAGTACACGTGTCATGATGATCTCAAGTAATAGCAAGCCCAAACATCATCCCAACATTGACCCGGCCCAAGCGGCATCGAGCCCGCGTAACACAGTCCGCCAGACGGACCCAAATTACTACAGCCTGCTAAGCCCACACGTCGCACAGCCATCCCCAATACATGTAAGACCTATTAAGTCGAGTCTATCGGGGATCAGCTTCAGACGGACAAGCCAACATCACATTGTTTCCAACTAGGAAGCAAATACTAGAGTATAAGTCGTACATGGAAACTTTCATCTTTGGACAACACTCCAATTGGGAACTATCTCCCGCGTATCTATGAGCACAGATCTAACAAGGAAACTTTCCTCCTCAAGAAGACTCCTAATTAGATAAGGATCTCCAAGAAGATCTCCTTCCCTAAACTACGCCACCGATGGCCTGGTCGAACCAAGACTCCAGCACTATAAATAAGACATGAGGTAGGTGAACAAAGGTACACTACAAATTCCTTGTTTACAACATTAAGCCTTCCTCAGATCCTTGTCTGACTTTAGCATAGGAGTGTCATCGGCCACCACAACGGTGGTCCATTGCTCACGTGCGTTCCTTGTGCAGGTTAGCAGGTTACCAGGTCAAGGTCAAGGTCAAACAGAGAGTGAAAATTGACTGCATCAGTTTGCGCTGTCCGTGGGGGAACGAAAGAGTTCCTAGCAAAACACTAACATCATCTCTCTTGAGTTCAAGAAGATGGTGACCACCAGATCCCATAACAATGGAGACTAGGAGGACGCATCCAACGCTCCATCCGATATCATACCACTGCTTCAGGCGGCACTGACGACACAGGGGAACATGCTCTCGCCCCCGTGCTGGCGGCAACAGCAACAGACCCCATAAACAATCTGCAATCATTTTATATACAACAGATCTTGCTAGCGATGAAGACACTCAAATCCATGAAGCAGAAGCCGAATGAGACATTAAGAACATACGTCACGCGCTTCAATAACGAGTTGACTTCTCTCAACGTTTGTAACGATGCAACAACTGTCGCAATCTTCACCAACGGTTTGAGGAATGGCAATTTCTATAACTTCCTAACTCTGGACCCCCGGCAAATATGGCAGACCTGGTAAAGGAAACACAAAATTACATCACCCTAGATGAGGAACTAACCGCAAGGAAAAAGGTCGAATCTGAGGAGAAACCCTCAGTCCCTTCCAACGAGAGAGTAAGGGACGAACCAACAAGCACGATATACATCCTCCATGGGGCACATTCAGAGTTCGAACAGTCAAACAGGTCCAGAAAGAGAGCCCTCAGAGAGATGAGGGTTGGAGCGATATGTAGCGATTGACAGATGTCACGCGGTCGGAGCCATGATCCTCATATATCACTAGCCTTTACGGACAAAGACCTCCGAGCGTCCAGCTTTTGCATAATGACGTTCATGTAATCACGATCTCCCTAGCAAGCTGGGAAGTAAGGAGATCCTTGGTGGACACGGGGAGATCATTGAACATTCTATTCCTCTGCACGTTCCCCAACATGCAGCTAACGAAAAAGGTCCTAACTCCTGATAGCCATCCGATGATTGATTTCAGCGGCGAAAAGCACTTCCCAGTGGGAAAGATACAACTAACAGTAGTCGCGAGAGAGCTACCGATTCAAAAAATCCTGTTTCAAGAGTTTATAGTGATCGACACATCGTCTACCTATAACGCTATTCTGGGGAGACCATGGCTACACAAAATGGGAGCAGTAGTTTCCACTCTGCACAAATTCCAATAGTTAGTACCTTACGAGGTGACCAAGCAGCGACCATAGAATTCCAATACATGACCCCATAACAGCCTGATAGTTTTTAGCTGGCGACTAATTCTGCGGCCAAGATGTTTCTTAATCTTGCTAAAGAAATTGGGATATAGCAACCAACCTCAGACGATGAAGCTCCAGTGAGCCCCGGGGGCAGACCCAACATCGATCAATCGGATGAAGAAACCGTCACGGTTTACCTCAAGAGCCCTATCAACAATAGGGTCGTTCAAATAGGTTCCTGCTTGAGCAAAGAGTTGGCGGAGCAGCTGACAGAGCTACTACAGCAGAACCAGGACGTCTTCGCCCGAGACATGGTGGGAATCGATCCGTCATTAATCACTCATCGCCTAGAGGTGGACCAAATGAGGAAAACCATACGGCATAAGAAGAGGCCCGTGGCGCCTGAAAGAAATACAATCATCAATGATGAGGTACAATGGTTACTCAACATGAACATGATCAAGGAAGCGCGATACCCGAACTAGCTGGCAAACATCGTATTGGTAAGGAAAAAAATGGGAAGTTGAGAGTTTGCGTAGATTACATGGACTTGAACAAGGCGTGCTTGAAGGACAACTTCCCACTTCCCCGCATCGATCAGATCGTGGATGCCACATCCGGACACAACCTTTTGAGCCTCATGAATGCTTACTCAGGCTACAATGAAATATTAATGCACCCCAAGATCAATATAAGACCTCTTTCATAACTGAGAGAGGAATATACTGCTACAGGGCGATGTCGTTCGACTTGAAGAATGCAAGTGTGTGACATATCAACGACTGGTGAACCAAATGTTCAAAGAACAAATTGGCAGGAACATGGAGATCTACATAGACGATATGCTGGTCAAGAGCCTCCGCAGCCCCGACCACATAGCAGACCTCACCGAAGCATTCAACCAAATCCGAATGTATCAGATGAAACTCAACCCACAAAAGTGTACGTTCGGAGTTGAGTCAGGGAAATTCCTAGGTTACATAGTAAACTAGAGGGGAATCAAAGCTTATCCAAAGCAGATTTAGGCCCTTCTCGACATGAAACCCCCCGCCAACTTCAGAGACATTCAAAACCTGACTGGGAGGGTGGCAACACTCAACAGGTTTATATCCAAATCATCAGACAAATGCCTTCCTTTCTTCAAAATAACTGAGAAGAAGCAAAGGATTCTCATGAGATGAAGAGTGTGAACAAGCCTTCTAGAAATTGAAGGTGTACATGGAGAGCCCTGAACTGCACTCAAAACTGGCAACATGAGAAACGCTTTACTTGTACTTGTCCGTCTCCAAGCATGCCGTCAGCTCAGCCCTTGTGTGGGACGAACGAGGATTCCAAATACCAGTGTACTACGCCATCAATACCTTCGTGGAAGCAGAGGCACACTACCCAGACCTGGAGAAATTAGTTCTGGTACTGATCATATCCTCGAGGAAATTGAGGCCTTATTTCCAGGCCCACTCTATAACAGTTCTAACCAAACACCCATTCCGCACAGTACTGCACAAGCAAGAGTTATTCGACAAGATGGTTAAATGGTCGGTAGAACTCGAATAGTTTGACATAAGCTATGCCCCAAGAACCGCCATCAAAGCCCAAGTACTAGTGGACTTCATCGCCAAGTTCTGATCAAATTCAAATCATACCGCAAGCGCATGGTTATCTATTGAGTTAGATAACGGCAAATACAGGTCGAATCCCACAAAGAGAGCTATAAAGTTAGGAAAACTATCTTCATATCTCTTTTGAAACTTAACCTAGTTAGAAAAGAGGTGAATGGTGAAATGTTTAAAATAAAAATGCAAAATAAAACCTAAATGTGAGAGTTAGGGCTTTGGGTTTACCATCATGATTAGATGGCACCATTTGGCCACTCTTAGATTAATCATTCCAAATTCATTAACACATCCTAAGGTAGATTCTCATCTCACCTTGGGATGGAGAATATGGATTTATGGTCAAATTGATTTCAAGCTTTAATTATATTAGTAATCTAATAATCAAATATGGATTTAAAAGCATACAAGGAATCCATACTTAAATGAAATACCAGATATCTAACAAATCAAAATGAAACTTAGACTAATAATATGTAAACATTATAAGTAAGAGCTTATTAGAGAAATTGCAATGATAGAAACTTATCTAATCTTGAACTTAAGAAGTAGAAGAAGAAAACATGAATTGAATTCATATGACGAAACACAAAACATCTAACTTACCTCATTGGTTCATGACATAATCAAGTTACAAGAACAATCTAACTACTTGCTTCTCTAATACATTTACTTGAAAATAAACTAAGCTAAAAGAGAACCATCTTGGAGACATCCCTCCATGGGCTCACCCTCACCCTAAGGTGGGATGCTAGCCAAATATGGTAAGCTTTAGGAATTGCCTTCACTTATTATTCTAAACTCTACAAATACTACAACTTCTCTCAATTTGATTACAAGTCTTTGGTTTTCTTCCTTCATCCCAAGTATACTCCAAGCATGAGGTATTTATAGGTGAACGGGTGTGAGATGGTGAAATAAAATAAGGAAAAAAATATGGTGGAATAAAATAAGAAAAAGATAAGGGAATATGTTGAAAAATGGATGGTGGAATAAGGAAAATATAAAAGAATATGGTAGAATAAAAAAATATATATATATAAGAGAATATGTTGGAGAATGGATGGTGGAATATGTAAAGAATCCTTTTGGCCAGGATGAAGTTGTCATGTGGATGTCCAAATCTTCAAATAATTTTCTCGAGATCCGTAGATGATGGTGCTTTGTGGGCTTAATTTTATGGACCTTGGGTTTAAAAATCATTGGTAATGAATGTGTTATCTTCCAATGGACTTTGTTGTTGTTGAACTTAACCTTATTGTGTCATTTTGTACATATTTGATGATTAATACTTGAATTCCTGCATTATACAAAAAATACACGTAATAAGAGTATTTTATTAGATAATAGAACAAAACAAATATAGAATTAGGGGCTTAAAATGTGTCATTTATAAGGCTATCAAATCCCCCCAAACCTATATTTTGCTAGTCCTCGAGCAAAACAAGAATAAAAATTAACTTTCATAGTAATCATGATTACATTTAGCATATGTAATAAGCCTTTAAACCTCTAGGTTTCTCCTAATGGACGAATTGTAGTCTCGTGAGGGTTTCCAGAAATGATACCCACAAACATTAGTGCTACTCTAGACTCAGACTAAAAACTTTAGTAAAAAATAACCTTTTCATTATTTAACCTCAGAGAGTTCCTACTTGAATGTGTAAGCCTCGAGAGATGTATTCTTGTAACTTCTTGATCAATATTAAGTCAATAAGTGACATCAGTAAACACTATTCAAAATTCAGGAATTCTTCATTCAAGTTTATATAAAGAGTTTGATCATCTACTTTGTTGAAAAATTCAGTTTAAAAGTGGACATATATATGGATCACATTCTAGAAAATTTGGTTCAACTTTAAATCTCACAAGGTATATAATCACTCAAAATGAAATCACTCAGAGATTTGGCTATTTTCTCTCAAATGTATGTGAATAAGATGAAACAATGAATAAGAGATAGTTCACATACAAGACAAAATATCAGAATTCGAGAATATAATAAATATGATCTCAAGAAAGAATATCATCCTCTGAAAATGTTGATTCATTCACGATAATATTTCTTAATTCACCCTCCACACTTCGACCATATTTTCCTAAGGATCAAAAGATTTTGACTAGGTTGTAACGGGGCTTAGGAAAGGATAACATTGAAGGTTAAGGACAAATAAAAGTACTTTTGACAAGGTTAGAGGTCTTCTATAAGTGCTGAATTTTATGGATTGACTTAACTCCTTTTTTATTAAAGAATTTTACATCTTCATGGATGTGGAAAACAATGGCTACTTGTATTTTTTTTTTAAGCCTTGTACGAAATGGTAATGTGATGTGAAATTCTTTCTCTTCGTTTTGGCACTAAGAAGTGGGTACTTATCCATTGATGGTGATAAAACTTTCTTTGTTAATCATTCATCTCCAACCTTTCTCAAAAGTACAAGAGCCAGGAAAAATATAATTGGGTTATTTTGGGGTTATTAATTAGTGGGTTAACAACAAAATTGTTAATATGATAGACTTCAAACTTGCTCCAAGGTTAAACAATACATGGGAATGTTAAAAGTCTCAATCTAAGCAAATAATGATTTTTCTTCATTTCCCAAGAATAACATGGTTTCTATGTCTTGGGTTAATTTCACAATATACTATAGTGGTATGATTCAACTTTATGTTTTATTCTCAGTTTTTTACAGAAACAAAGAATTATAGATATCATGCAACAAGATAATGTAAGACTCAAAAAATTCAGAATTAGCTTATAACCCTTAGAAAGGAGAAATGTTATAAATCTCACAAAGTTCAAGTCTCCACTATTATTCTCATGTTCACCAGATAACTAATCAACTTTTCAACTTTAAACAAGAACATTGAAGCTAAAACACAACTTTCAATGCAAACTCTTAGAAAACGTATAACTTACAAGTAATACAAACTATTGTCTAATATTGACAAACAAGTAACTTTCAAAGTTTCAAATCTTACACTCAGATGCCTTTGTAGCTAGATTTATGAAGCCTAATCTTATCATGGATAAATATTTGGGTTACAAAGACCGAATTTTTTTAATTGACTGAATAAATTGGACAACCCATTTTCAAATGAGACATATGTTTTGAAATATCTCCCCCAAAACCTAAATCATACATTGTCCTCAATGTTCTAAAATAAGACACTGTGGGTTAACATGAACAAGAGAGAAACAATAATAAGTAGAAATGGAAAGGGTTACCATTAAACGACATGAATGCTCAAATGACTTCTGTAAGATCCAAAAGTAGACTCTAATCAAATCATAGTCAACTGATTTTTTTTTTTTTTTTTAAATTCAATTGACTTAATATGTACACTAAAATTTTAGTCTAACAATAAATCATACAATAACAACCTAAAAATTTGTGGGTCATTCCAAATATTATTATATGGGACAATAAGATGCAATTGATTTGACATGCCCCACAAGTGAATCCAAGAAAACCTCTCGAAATTTAATTTTATCTTTAGCTCAGAAAATGTTTTCTCAAAAAAATGATGCATGTCCAATTTTTCAAAAGGAGTAAAATCAATTTAGTGTTCTAGGAGAGGCCATCGGTCAGGCGTGGCTAGGTCATCGACTTCTTCAAGTTCTTCACAATTTGTTTTACATTTCCCAAAATATTCCTCCAAGATTTTTAAAACATGCAATTCAAGTCTAAACTCGGGGAAATTTCTAATATTGGGTAGAATGTTTACAAAATTTTCAGGTTTCACCTTTGCATTGGACATGGATGTTCCAACAATGGTCAAAAGATCACAATAGTCACATGACAATTCAATTAAATAATCACTTATGTCAACATATTGCGTGTACGTAGGATTTACATCAATAAGCACAGGGTTAGGTATAGAATCGCCATGACTAATTTCATCTTGAACACAACACTCATGATTCATTTGCAATCCTTCTTCATCACATTGTCTCACATGTTTTATCCACTCATCTTGTTCTACCTGGGGAGTTTGAGAGGTTGATATAGGTATATCAATGTGGCACAATTCATCAAATCTTTCATTATCCTCTAATAGACTTTATTCACATTCATCCTCAACATTTATCAAGGCATCATTTTGAAGCCTTAAATCACAAATCTCAGACAAAAGTTGGTCAATGGTCTGCTGACTTTGTTCTATCTCTCGTATGGAATGACTTAAGAATTGCATATATTGATCCAGGCTCTCTTGGAATGAAGGAGAAATGTTAGTTTTTTCCTATGAGCTAATTGGATATGAAGATGATGTAGATCGCATATTCTGCATAACGTGGTATGGATTGGTTTTTACAGAAAGCATTGTAGGATAACTAAGGTAAGGCTTATTGTTAGTCCAGCAATTGTAGCTCAGTTGGTCGGACATCCACTCTCCTTGTGAGAGGTCGCGGGTTCGAGACTCACTAGTTAGAATTTTGTGAGTTTTCGCCCAATTATTAAGAGCACATTTGCTCCGCCGTTGATAAGCTCGGTATTGAATGCATCTGCTTAGATGGACTAGACCAGAGCGAAGCGAAAACGAGTCTTCATGCAAGGTGGAGGCGATGGACCGGAGCGAAAGCAAGTCTCTATGCGAGATAGAGGCGACGGGGATATTAAGTGGCAACAATATTGTAGCCTTCGAGCCTGGTTTGGTTAACCCTATAGGTTCAGTCATGTAGCCTTCGGGCATGGATTAATAAATAAATAAAAAATGTCAACAATCCAATTTTTTAAGGCTTATTGTTATGCACATAATGGGGATCAAAGGATGGTGTGGACCTAAAAGATTCATAACCCCAATTGAGTTGGTGTTGGTTCCAAGGTGGTTGGTTTTCATATCCATATGTGAAAAATAATTAGTATAATCAAAACTTGATTCTAAGGGTTGACCTTGGTTTACCGAGGCAAAGTAATTTTCCTCAGCATTGTCATCATCTTCCCAATGAAATCCATAATTGTATGGATCCTAACACAAGAGAAACTCCTTGACGCTTAACTTGAATCAATTTTGATTGGATTTTTTTTAAACTTTTTTTTTAAATGACTAAAATCTTATGCAACCTTAGATGATATGACCTAAACTAAATGCAATATGCAAATGTACCTAAAGAGGGACGCTAATCGTGACACTCAAACAAGGCTCAACCAATTCCTATCCATCCATCTAGCAAGCAACAAGTTGATTATTTTCAATTATGTGTAAGGGACGATTGATTTTTAAAACCCAATCTAATTGAAGTGGAGAATCTCAAAATCAATTTTCACCCTAGTTAGATTTTTCCCATATGTCTTGTAAGTAAGTAAGATGTAGCTTATTATGTAAAAATTCCCTAGACCACCACACTAGGCAGATATGAGTTCTAACCAGGTTTTACCCTGTTTGGTATGCTAGAACTGGCTAAGCCTTTGAAAAGCTCTTTAAGATCCAAGGATTTCTTACGATATTTAGCTGTCACTTAAAAACTTTCAAGAACCCTGTGTTCCTAATCAAAATAAGATTAGACTTGCGAAAAACTCCGTCAAAGCACCACTCTCTAAGTGAAAATGTAAGAAATGGCAGTGCAGTCACACTGGTATTTACTAGCGCATACCAATTGACACTAAAGCAGCCTTACTTTGATAGAGTCTAGTTTTCTGAGTTCATTTTATTAAATTAGGCCAAGTTTGAACGTATTGGAGTGATGAGGTAAGTGATCAAATCCCACTCAGTTGCAAATAGCCAGGTCCGCTCTTATGTAGTTTAACACAGTTGGATATCTTGCAAAAATTTAAACACTCAAAAACACTTTAGAAACACTTATTGCAAGAGATTCGAAGTGGGTTGAGAGAGGTACCTCACTTTGCTTCCAGTTGTATCTTAGACTCTGTTTTAGTTATTACAACTTAATAGTACAAATTTAAATCCTCACAATCACTCAAAGGAAGAAAATAAATGTCCTAATTATGATCAAAGTATCCTCTATTGTTCACTAAGTTCACCAAAGCTCTTCTCCAAGTATCCTTTTTGCAAAAACCTTGAAAGTTACACCATAGGAGAATGATTGATAGCTTAAAAAACAAAGTATAGAACCAAAGTTTTGAAAATCATTAAAGTTTGGCAAAACAGTGTATTACTGGAAATTTCCAGAACTGATAGATCAACTTTGAAAAATCGTGCAAAGATCAATAATTAAAGAAATTAAGATTTTAAATTTTTCATGAATTAATAACAAACCAAAGTTTTCTTAGAAAAATTCTAAAAATTCATTTGGCAGCTACAAAGTTATTGAAGTCAAAGTAAACAGCAAAAAAACAGTATATTGTCCAGATTGTGTAGATGTTGCAAGAATTCGTATTCTGTTTTAACCAATTATCCAAATTGAAATCCAAAAGATTATCTAGAAACTAGACAAGATTTAAAAAATGATAGAATTTGGAAACGCTCAAAACAAGTTTATCAATCAATAGAAACAAGAGTCCAAACATCGGTCATCTGCAGCAGTCAAATTCCAGCACAAGCTGTCCAACTTCAAAAATTCGTTTCTCATAACCTTTGATCCAATGACCAAATGGAAAGATTTCCGTGAAAGTTTAGATCATATACATTTACAAGATAAATTGAAAAAAAATAAAATAGCAAACAATAGTTGGTCTAAAAAATGTAAACATGAAAATGTTACAGAGTTTCCAGACTACAAATGTTATCAAAACAATGTAAATACACCTAAACTATGAAAATGAACCTAAACTAAACTAGTGATAAACATTCAAATTTGATTTTAAACTAATTTTCTTTTGCTCTACCCGGCAACGACGCCAAAAACTTGATCGATCTCAAACCATATCGCAAGTGCACGGTTATCTATTGAGTTAGATAACGGCAAATACAGGTCGAATCCCACAAAGAGAGCTATAAAGTTAGGAAAACTAATTTTCAAATCTCTTTTGGAGCATAACCTAGTTAGAAAAGAGGTGATTGGTGAAATGTTTAAAATAAAATGCCAAATAAAACCTAAATGTGAGAGTTAGGGCTTTGGATTTACCATCATGATTAGATGACATCATTAGGCCACTCTTAGATTAATCATTCCAAATTCATTAACACATCCTAAGGTAGATTCTCATCTCACCTTAGGATGGAGAATATGGCTTTATGAACAAATTTATTTCAAGCTGTAATTATATTAGTAATCTAATAATCAAATGTGGATTTAAAAGCATACAAAGAATCCATACTTAAATGAAACACCAAATATCTAACAAATCAAAATGAAACTTAGACTAATAATATGTAAACATTATAAGTATGAGCTTGTTAGAGAAATTGCAATGATATAAACTTATCTAATCTTGAACTTAAGAAGTAGAAGAAAAAAACAAGAATTGAATTCATATGAAGAAACACAAAACATCTAACTTACCTCATTGGTTCATGACATAATCAAGTTACAAGATCAATCTAACTACTTGCTTCTCTAATACATAAACTTGGAAATAAATTAAGCTAAAAGATAACCATCTTGGAGCTATCCTTCCATGGGCTCACACACACCCTAAGGTGGGATGTTAGCAAAACATGGTAAGCTCTAGGCCTTCAATTCACTTATTATTCAAAACTCTGCAAATACTACAATTTTTCTCAATTTGATTACAACTCTTTGGTTTTCTTCCTTCCTCCCAAGTATACTCCAAGCATGGGGTATTTATAGGTGAAGGGGTGTGAAATGGTAGAATGGATGGTGGAATAAAATAAAGAAAAAAATATGGTAGAATAAAATAAGAAAATGATAAGTGAATATGTTGAAAAATGGATGGTGGAATAAGGAAAGATAAAAGAATATGGTAGAATAAAATAAGAAAAAGATAAGAGAATATGTTGGAGAATGGATGGTGGAATATGTACAAATTCCTTTTGGCTAGGATGAAGTTGCCATGTGGATGTCCAAATCTTCAAATAATTTTCTCGAGATTCATAGATGATAGTGTTTTGTAGGCTTGACTTTATGGACCTTGGGCTTGAAAATCATTGTAATGCATGTGTTATATTCCAATGGACTTTGTTGTTGAACTTAGTCTTATTGTGTCATTTTGTGCATATTTGATGATTAATACTTGAATTTCTGCATTATACACAAAATACACATAAGAAGAGTATTTTATTAGATAATAGAACATAACAACTATAGAATTAAGGGCTTAAAATGTATCATTTATAAGGTTATCAAGTTCACCAGCGGAGAAGAACCAAGGGCAGACCTTCAAGCCCAAGATTCAGACAATCAAGAAAGAACCTTGCATTGTGACGGGTCATTAACAGGAAAAACAAGCGGAACTGGAATCACCATGCGCTCCCCAAACTGCTTCACCCTCGAGAAAGCCATCAAATTTAGTTTTCCTACCTCAAATAACGAAACCAAATATGAGGCCCACCTGTCCAGCCCGAAGCTAGCTAAGGGGATCGGAATAGAACAACTAACAACGTATAATGACTCAAGACTGGTAGTCAACCTGGTTAAAGGAGAACTCAACAACAAAAACCCCTGCATGATAGCCTATCGCGGAAAGGTACTCCGTGCAATAAGTGGGTTCAAGAGGTGTGAGCTCTTACAATGCCCCCAATACGACAACAAAAGAGCTGATGCACTGGCTAAGGAAGCTTCAGCTGAAGTTTCGAATGGTCTCATTAAATACCAAAAGCAATCAAGCATTGACAAAGAAGAGCCCAGCGATGTTTGCGCCACAAGCACAGAGGCGAGTTGGATGACTTCGATTCTCGAATATATCGAAAGTAGAGCCCTACCAACCAAAAAGGCCGAAGCAAGAAAACTCAGAAGTAGATCAGCGCTGTACACTTTCCTAAACGAAAAGTTATACAGGAGATCAACAATCGGACCCCTGCTCCGATGTCTATCCCCTCCCGATGTAGATCAGGCCCTGAGAAAGACCCACGACGGGATATGCAAAAATCATCTGGGTGGGAGAACCCTTGCCCATAAAGCTCTAACCCTCGGGTAATATTCGCTGACGATGCAACGAGATGTCAAATATATTGTCCATAAATGTGACAAATGTCAGAGGTTTGTGTCGTACACGCACATGCCTGCCCCACCACTGACACTGATGACTAGTTCGTGGCCATTCACCCAATGGGGGATGGACATAGTTGGACCACTCCCAACATCAACCGGTAAAAATTTCCTTCTTGTGGCATTTGGCTACTTTACCAAGTTGGTCGAAATAGAGCCCCTATCCAAGATAGGGCAAATCCAAATAGAGAAACTCATATGGGCAACCATCGTCTACAGATTTGGTATTCCCAGAGTATTGGTCAGAGATAACGAAACCTCAATTTGAAGGTATCAAGGTTAAAAAACTATGTGAAAGTCTAAACATCAGTCGCCATTTCTCCTCGCCAGGGCATCCACAAGCCAACGACCAAGTAGAGGTTATTAACTAAACGATCTTGGAAGCGATCAAAAGAAAAATTGATGCAGCCAAGGGAAAATGAGTTTCAAAGCTACCAGGAATGCTCTGGACGTATTGGACAACCAAAAGAATCCCAACCGGATAAAAACCCTTTGCCCTAGCCTATGAGTCAGAAGCCATGGTTCCGGTGGAACTCAAAGTGCCTACCTTCCGAATGGAGGAGTTTAGAGTAGACGATAATGATGAAGCCTTGCACATCGGACTAGACCTCTTCGAGGGAAAGTGTGATCTAGCCTCTGCCAAGATAGTTGCCTACCAGCAACGAATAACAAAATATTACAACAAGAAGGTTAAGCCACGCGAATTAAGAGTGGGAGACTGAGTACTCAAAAAAATCAGCAGAACATCAAAGAAACGGGAGAAGGAAAACTGAACCTAAATTGGGAAGGGCCCTACAGGGTGACCAAGGTCAACAGACCAGGGACATACTGGTTGAAAGACATAAACGGTGACGAACTTAAACGACCATGGAATGTAGAACACCTAAAAAAATATTATCAATAAAAGTATTTGTTTTTATTGAACTTTCACTGTTGTTCATTACAAGCAACGCAACGTCCAATCATCTCACTGTGGCCATATCGAAAAGATCAAGCCCGACACCTAGTTCGCTGCGCGCAGATGACGATGGCCTAGGAAGTGGGAGTCTAGTCAGCGCTCTCATGCCTGATGACGATGACTCGCCAAGGGATCATTGCTCTTTTATAGACAATGATCACCGAACCTAACCAGGCAAGCTTAGTCAGTTCGCAATTGATGACGAAGGCTTCTGGTGCACCCGATGCATAGTATGTTGCGCGCGAATGACGATAGCCTAAGAAGTGGGAGTCTAGTCAATGCTCTCACGCCTGATGACAATGACTCGCCAAGGGATCATTGTTCTTCTAAATACAATGATGGCCGAACCTAAACAAATAAGCTTAGTCAGTTCACAACTAATGACAACTTCTGGTGCACCCGACGCCTAGCCCGTTGCACGCTGATGACGATGGCCTAAGAAGTGGGAGTCTAGTTAGCGTTCTCACGCCTGATAACAACAACTCGCCCATGGATCATTGCTCTTCTACAGACAATGATTGCCGAACCTAACCAGGTAAGCTTAGTCAGTTCGCGACCGATGATGACGGTTTCTGGTACGCCCGACGCCTAGTCCGCTGCACACGGATGACGATGGTCTAAGAATTGGGAGTCTAGTCAGCGCTCTCACGCCTGATGATGACGAATCTCTAAGGGATCCTTGCTCTTTTACAAGCAATGATCACCGAACCTAACCAGGTAAGCTTAGTCAGTTCGCGACTGATGATGACTGCTTCTGGTGCGTTCGATGCCTAGTCCGCTGCGCGTGGATGATGATGGCCTAGGAAGTGGGAGTCTAGTCAGCACTCTTACGCCTGATGACGATGACTCGCCAAGAGATCATTGCTCTTCAACAAACAATGTTTGCCAAACCTAACCAGGTAAGCTTAGTTAGTTTCGTGACTGATGATGACGGCTTTTGGGGTGCTCGACGCCTAGCACACTGCGCACGGATGACGATGGCTTAGGAAATAGGAAGTAAAAGTCTAGTTAGTGCTCTCACGCATGATGACGACGAATCGCCAAGGAATCATTGATTTTCTATAAACAATGATCGTCGAACCTAACCAGGTAAGTTTAGTCAGTTTGCGACTGATGACAATGGCTTCTGGTGCACCTGACGCCTAGTCCGCTGCACGTGGATGACGATGGCCCAGGAAGTGGGAGTCTAGTCAGTGCTCTCATGCTTGATGATGAAAACTCGCCAATGGATCATTGCTTTTTTACAGACAATGATTGCCGAATCCGATCAGGTAAGCCTAGTCAATGACAACTTCTGGTCAACGCCCAATTCTATAGCTCGCTCTGCATGGGTGTAAATGATTTGGAAGGTGGACCAACCTCGCGCGAGCCTCACGCTCTGGGCCTCGCTCCCTAACAAGGCTCTATATAAATACACATTTGTTATAACCTCACAACATGTATACACAAACCAATAATCTCAATTATGAGAATAAAAACTCAATATTTTATTTGAAAAATAAAAATTAGGGATGGGCAGGTGTCAGGACTAGTACCATTGGTCAGGAAAATCAAGGTTCAGAGGCCTTTCAAGACTTTCTTAATGGTCTCAAAACTCAATGTTCCCTTTTGAAAAGTGCCCAAATGCTTAGCATCTATATTATAGGGGGAAGGTTTGAGCTCTTGACTGTGAGGACGTGTTGCCTCCATTGCATAGTCGGGCCAGACTGTACCGCTAGCATTTTTATTGTTTTCTTTGCATTGCTTTTCAACTTCAAACTTGTATTTCCATCGATCGATAGCATCGAACTAGTCTTGAGCAACGTCCTTCCGAACGTTCCTCCCCATTGTAATCTATTGAATGTTAATGAGAGCTTTTGTTGACTATTGTGCATTGTTATATTGTCTACAGATTGATATTGTGCATTCTCAAGTTAATATTTGTGCTCGTCAAAGTAACTACTCATAGGCTTACTAGTGAACTGGATAACTAGTGCCGCACGGATTGCTAGTCTGTGACAGTTGGTATCAGAGCCAGAGCTTGTTGAATGCAAACCACGATGCAGGAACTTAGTGAGCGCCTTAGCGCTGTGGAGGAACGACAGGCTAGTCGAATGCATAGACTAGAAAGCAGAATGGACCAGTTGAAAACTTTGGGAGAACAGATTAGTCGGTTGGATGGACTCTTTTCACTAGCAGACAGAGTGGATTCACTGGCTGAGCATGTTGATAATTTAGAGGGACGGACAGTCGCTATGGAAGAGTCGCCTCACCCCACAGCTCAGGTGATGAGTGACTTCCAATTACAGCTGGAGGACTTATTTGCAAGGGTTGGCTTGCTGACTAAGGCCACAGGGACGACTGATCACCCTAGGATGAAAGTGCCTGAGCCCAAGTCATATGCGGGGGTACGAGATGGGAAGGAGTTAGAGAACTTCTTGTTTGATCTGGAGCAGTATTTTCGCACGGTGAACCCCGAATCAGAAGAAGCCAAGGTCACCATGGCGACCATGTACTTAGTAGGTGATGCGAAACTATGGTGGAGAACCAAATATGCAGATATGGAAGAAGGTCGCATCCTTATTAGAACTTGGGCAGACCTCAAGAAGGAACTCAGAAATCAATTCTTGCCTGAGAACACTGATTTCTTAGCAAGGAGGAAGCTCCACACCATCAAACAGACAGGCAATATTCGAGACTATGTCCGACAATTCTCAACTTGCTTGCTAGATATTCGAGACATGTCTGAGAAGGACAAAGTTTTCTGCTTCATGGAACAAGCTCAGCCGCTTCTACAAGCAGAATTGCAAAGGCAGAAGGTGACAGATATTACCAGTGCTATTGCGGCAGCAGAAAGGTTTAGCGATAATATGCCCATGGCTGGATCCACTTTGCTCAATCACTCCACAGCTAGAACTGGCAGTACCAATTCAAGCTCAGGGTCGAATGCTCGATCACCTCACCAAAACTGGGGAAACTCAAGTCAGAACCGAGGAAACTACAATTCTCGCCCGTCCAACCAGAATTGGAGTTCCAACAAAAATTGGAATGCCAGCTCTAGCAACTCAAATTACAACAATAAAGGAGGGCAAAACTACTCTGGGCAGTGGAGACCATCTGCACCTGCCCCATGCATTCTTTGCAATAGCAGGGATCACCCAACAAGCAAATGTCCATCCAAACCAGCTCTACACTCATTAATGTCCTTGCTTCAAGCAGAACCTTCTAACTCGACTGCATCGAGCTCGAACCCCACCAACAATGAGACCTCCCAGATGGGAGCTCTACGCAAGCTCAATGCTGTCAAAGGAGAAATGTATGAGCACCCACACAAGAAGGCTTTGCAATACATCGACATCACTATCAATGGGCTCCCTTCCCAAGCATTGTTGGATTCAGGAGCGACAGACAATTTTATTGCCCCAGATGAAGCTCGACGTGTGGGTCTGAACTTAGAAGGAGATGTGGGTAAGTTGAAAGCTGTCAACTCTGAGGCAATCTCTATTAATGGTATGGCTAGAGCTGTGCCACTACAGGTTGGTCCATGGGAAGGAAGATCAAACTTCTTAGCCGTTCCACTTGATGATTTTAAGGTGATTCTTGGCCAAGAATTCTTCCGAGGAGCTGCAGCAGGACCATTACCTTTCATGGACTCTTTGGGGTTTTTCGGACCCAGACTACGCATTGTACCAACCTCAATTCGACCAACAACTCATGATAGAATATTGTCGGCGCTTCAAGTCAAGAGAGGCTTGGCCAAAGGAGAAGATACATACTTAGCTATGCCAAAGCTAGAGATGGAAGATGATACTAGCAAAATCCCTGAGGAAGTTGCCCAAGTTATTGCTGACTTCAGCGAAGTGATGCCGAATGAATTGCCAAAGAATCTACCTCCCAGAAGGCTCATTGATCACGAAATTGAGTTAGTGCCTGGTGCCAAGCCGCCCGCACGTAGTCCATATCGCATGAGCCCTCCAGAGCTGACCGAATTGAGAACACAACTAGATGGCTTGTTGGAGTCGGGATTCATTCGGCCATCTAAAGCACCTTATGGGGCACCTGTTCTTTTTCAGCGGAAACATGATGGCAGTCTTCGCCTTTGTGTTGATTATAGAGCCTTGAACAAAGTCACTATAAAGAACAAATACCCGCTGCCGCTCATTGCAGACTTATTCGACCAACTTGGATCCGCCAAATACTTCACAAAACTCGACTTGAGATCAGGTTACCATCAGGTTCGCATTGCTGCTGGTGACGAACTAAAAATTGCTTGTTCTACTAGATATGGGTCATATGAGTTCCTAGTAATGCCCTTCGGCTTGACCAATGCTCAAGCTACATTTTGCACCCTTATGAATGGCCTGTTCCGTCACCTTCTGGACAAGTCCGTGGTTGTCTATCTTGACGACATTGTGGTTTATAGTGGGACGATAGAAGAACACCTACATCATTTGCGAGAAGTGTTTCAAATCCTTAGGGATAATCATCTCTTTGTCAAGAAGGAGAAGTGCTCATTCGGCCAGACCCAGATCAATTTCTTGGGTCATGTTATTGGAAATGGCAAGATTCGGATGGACATGGAGAAAGTCAAGGCAATCCATGATTGGAACTCTCCAAAGAACGTGTCTCAACTACGTTCTTTCCTTGGACTCGCAAACTATTATCGTCGCTTCATAAGGGACTACTCTAAGAGAGATGTTGCCCTGAAATTTTTTTTGAAACAAGACCGAACATGGGAATGGGATAGGCAGTGTGAAGCTTCATTCCAAGACTTGAAATTGGCCGTGATGAAAGATCCAGTATTGGCCTTGCCAGACATCACCAAGCCCTTTGAAGTACAAACAGATGCATCTAATTATGCCTTAGGGGGAGTTTTACTTCAAGATGGTCACCCGGTAGCATATGAGAGTCGAAAGTTGAATGATACAGAGTCTCGTTACTCAGCTCAGGAAAAGGAATTGCTAGCCATTGTACATTGTTTACGGGTGTGGAGACACTACCTCTTGGGATCTCAAGTCCTTGTTAAAACGGATAATGCTGCAGCAAGCCATTTCCTTACTCAGAAGATGCTAACCTCCAAGCAATCTCGATGGCAGGAAAAATTAGCAGAATTTGACTTAGTATTGGAATACAAGCCAGGGCACACTAACAATGTAGCTGATGCACTCAGTAGAAGGGCAGACCTTGCAGTGCTAACCCATACTGGTCCGAGTCACACCATCTTGGAGAAGATCAAAGTAGGCCTACTGACAGATCCACAAGCGAAGGCGATTACAGAGTTGATCAAGCAGGGCAAAACTCGACCGTTCTGGATAAAAGATGGAGCAATACTCACAACTGGTAATCGCCTCTATGTTCCAAGAACTTCTGGTTTGAGGAAAGAACTTTTGAGAAAATGCCATGACACCCATTGGGCGGGACATCCAGGTTGGAGACGAACACTTGCATTGCTAGAGAGGGGGTACTATTGGCCGCAGATACAGGAGGATGTAATGGCCTATGTTCGAACATGTCTTATTTGCCAGCAAGATAAGGTTGAAAGAGATCGACCAGTAGGCTTACTAGAGCCCCTGCCTGTTCCAACTCGTCCTTGGGAAAGCGTTTCCATGGACTTCATTACTGTGTTACCGAAAGTGGAGGATTTCAGGAGTATCCTTGTAGTTGTTGACCGATTCTCAAAGTATGTGACCTTTGTGCCGACCGGACTAACTTGCACAGCCGAAGATATGGCGCAATTATTCCTCAAGCATGTAGTGAAGTATTGGGGACTGCCCGAAAACATTGTTAGCGATCGTGATGCTCGATTCACAGGAAAGTTCTGAAAGGAGTTGTTCAAGCTCTTGGGATCCAAACTTAATATGTCGACAAGCCAACATCCCCAATCTGACGGACAGACTGAGCGCTTTAACTCTATGCTTGAATAATACCTTCGTCATTTTGTAAGTGCAAACCAGAAAAATTGGGTGGGACTACTTGATGTTGCACAATTCTGTTTCAACATACAAAAGAGCTCAGCTACTCACTCCAGCCCCTTTCAGTTAGTCACTGGTCAGCACCCATTGACACCACATACAGTGCTGACCGGATACCAAGGACCCAACCCAAGAGCTCTTGAATTTGTCAAAGCCTGGCAGAAAAACATTGAAGTTGCTCGAGCCTATCTTGAGAAAGCCTCCCGTCACATGAAGAAATGGGCCGACAAGAAACGACGGATCGATCCTTTTGAAGTCGGGGACTTGGTATTGGTGAAGCTAGATATGTTCAACAAGTATAAACGGACAGCTAGAGCACACAACAATCTGTTTCGCAAGTATGAGGGACCGGTACAGATTATTGAGAAAGTAGGCAAAGTTTCCTATCGCGTCAAGTTACCACATTGGCTCCGTTTCACCCATCCTGTCTTCCATGCAAGTAACTTGAAGTCCTACCATGCAGATGCCGCTGATCCCACAAGAAATGTATCTACCCGAGCATTGCCTAAGCATCCTACTAAGCCAGATCGAGAAGTGGAAGAAATCTTAGCTGACCGCCTCATCAACAACGCAGGCTCGAATAGAGAGTATTTGGTCAAGTGGCAGGATGAACCTCCTTCAGAGATCAGTTGGGAGCCAGTCGAGCATCTACTGCCATACCTCTCAAAGCTGGAAGAGTACTTGGAAAAGTTCGCTGCGAGGGCGTCAGCGAATTGAGTGTGGGAGAGTGTCAGGACTAGTACCATTGGTCAGGGAAATCAAGGTTCAGAGGCCTTTCAAGACTTTCCTAATGGTCTCAAAACTCAATGTTCCCTTTTGAAAAGTGCCCAAATGCTTAGCATTTATATTATAGGGGGAAGGTTTGAGCTCTTGACTGTGAGGACGTGTTGCCTCCATTGCATAGTTGGGCCAGACTGTACCGCTAGCATTTTTATTGTTTTCTTTGCATTGCTTTTCAATTTCAAACTTGTATTTCCATCGATCGATAGCATCGAACTAGTCTTGAGCAACGTCCTTCCGAACGTTCCTCCCCATTGTAATCTATTGAATGTTAATGAGAGCTTTTGCTGACTATTGTGCATTGTTATATTGTCTACAGATTGATATTGTGCATTCTCAAGTTAATATTTGTGCCCGTCAAAGTAACTACTCATAGGCTTACTAGTGAACTGGATAACTAGTGCCGCACGGATTGCTAGTCCGTGACAGCAGGATCCAAGATTGACAACAACTTTTTAAGTATTATTTATATTAATTAAAAAATGATTAGAATTAAGAAATTTAATTAGGTCAAAACAAGTCTCTACGAAGAACACAACATCTCTGCGTTTTCTAGCTCTTTGCCTATTTGGTTGTGTGTTTTCTGTTTGCCTCGTCTCTATTGTTTTTCTGAGCCTTCTTCCCCCTTAGTCATTGCCACCCTTTATTATCCAAATGAAATAATATATCCACAAAGTTGTTGTCAATACATGAATCAATCTCTAAACCTTAGCCGCCTGTATTCTATAAATACACAATTGTTGTAACCGCGCAACACATACACCCAACCAATAATCTCAACTATGAGAATCTCTACGAATCTCATCGTTGTTTTTCTCCTCCCTATTGTTCTCCATTAATTCTCTTTGCATGATTGCATCAGTCCATGGAGTGAACTTTTACATCAAGAACGAATGTTCATTCACTGTATGGGCTGCAGCGGTACCAGGTGGAGGACGAGGACGGCGATTAAACTCAGGTAAAAAATGGACTATCAGCGTGAACCCAGACACAAAAAATGGCCCGAATTTGGGGACGTACCGGTTGCAGTTTTGATAGCAATGGCCGTGGACATTGCCAGACTGGGGACTGCAATGGGCTTCTAAATTGTCAAGCTCGGGGTGTTCCTCCAAATACCCTTGCAAAATACGCTCTAAATGGCGCCGGTAACCAGGACTTCTTTGACATTTCCTTAGTTGATGGGATTAATCTGCCCATGGACTTCGCCCCAACGACAAGATGTCGCGGCATCAGTTGCAGGGCTGATATCAATGGGCAATGCCCAAGTGAGCTACGGACTCCTGGAGGCTGTCACAACCCATGTACTGTGTTCAAGAGTCCAAGACCCAGCAATACTGTTGCACCCAAGGGCCTACTAACTTGTCCAGGTTTTTCAAGGACCGGTGTAGGGATGCGTATAGCTATCCACAAGACGATCCAACGAGCACGTTTACTTGCCCATCTGGTGTCAATTATAAGGTTGTGTTTTGCCCTAGGCAAGGTGGTTCCTACAATTTCACTTCTCTTCTCAAGTCTGTAGTTGATGAAGTTTGAGTTGTAAGGTATTTGAAGCCACTTCTGTAATTTACAAGTAGAATAAAAAGTGTCATGTATTTGTAAAAAATTTACTTGCTTTTAGTAATCAGTCCATATGCTATATGTATGAGAACCTAACGCATTGTTACCTCTTTGTATTCTTGGGGGTTCACCTGCTATGCTCAGGATCTTGGAATACAATGCAACATAAAACAACCTAAACATAAATGAACTAAAGCATTGCAATTCAAAGGCTTTGAAATTTAAGAAGCCTATCCTATTGAGACTAAAAGTCCATTTCACCCGTTTCGTAGATTTCGATCTTGATATATGCTAGATATGACATCTCTATCAGTTTAAGTTAATAGAGAAGTTGACAATTTAACATAGTATCAAAGCTTTGGTTCGAAAATGTTCGAAAAGGTCGAATGTTCGATTCTCGTCAAGCACAATTGCTGAGATAATTTTCAATTATTGCGCTGAGAGGGAGTATTGAGACTAGAAGTCCACTCCACCCATTTTATAGACCCCAACTTTGATATATGCTAGAAAAGCCTAGAATCCAAATCCAGCACAAGTTTGGGGCCTCAAAGTTTTGTGAGGCCCATTTTAGTGCATTTCCTGCTTATACTGAAAGCAATTATGAATCTAACCACTGGCCTATTCCGGAGATGTGACACGTCAAAAATCACTCTAATCTACATCATAATAATAATCCAACATGATTGCTTGAATAAAATGGATTGGACCAACTTGAATTTGTGGTGTTTATGTGCCCTCATGACCGGGTTGTTATTGGATGCTTTGGTTGTGGCATATTCTCGAAGAAAATAAAAAAGATATTTTGGTAGCTTACTTAGATGCTTAAATCTCTTACGTTGAGTATCACATATCAATTTTAGTTTGTCAAGCCATAAGTCCACAATCGCGCTTTGTGTCAATCTTCACTTTGATATAATATTTTTTTAAAAGTACTATAATGGGCGGTTGTTATAATCATTGTGATACGAATGAATTTAAATAAGGAAGAAGAAATTGAGACAGGAGGAAGAGGGAGTAGAATTATTTGGGTTAATAACTGCTTGCTTTCGTATTCCATTCGTTGGGCAACATTTAGGGTGTGTTTGATTGTATGGAATCTTATGTCATGAGAATTCATGAGGGGACCTTTATATTTTAGACTAAACTGATATATCACTCTACATCCACCATTTGACAATTATTTGATTTTGTGATCAATGGTGGGAGTGGAAGTCCAAAAAACATGGGAATCACACTCTTTGGTCCCCCAAAGCATGTGATTCTCATGTTCATGGGACTTCCATTCACACAATTGATAACAAAATCAAATTGTGGATGTGGAGTTATACATCAAATTAGCCTAAAATATATGGACCCCCTCATGAATTTCATGGCATAGGATTCCATGTAACCAAACACACCCTTATAGCCTTACATTTACATCACAAATAGGTATATCCACAAGTTGAAAAATAGAAGAGTAACACCTACCATTCATGCTGAAGATCAGCACATTTGAGTTTATTATGCTAACAGACTAAAACAAACTTGACCAAGTCTAGCTTGACCCAATCCACTCTACTATGCCATTTCACTTTGTGCTTTGCATGGCATGCATTAAATGTAGCACATATCACATTGTTATCTCAATGCGTATCTAGCGCAGGTCAACAATATTGATTCATGCTAACGTGCCATTGGGTGCTTTGAAAAACCTCTAGCAACTTATGGTGACGGCCATAGGATTATAGTTACAAAAAAATACACCCTTCATGACAATCAACATGCTTTGTCACATAAAAGTTATTTGGACCACTAATTGCAACAACCATACAAAAGGTTGTCACGACAAGCCAATAAAAGACCACCAAAATGTGGCATCATTTGGCGGGGAAATTTTAGTGACAAATTTTCTCAACAAATTTTACAGACCGTAAATCCAATTTGGAGGAAAACTTAACTCCGTGAAGCTCATCCAATAGTTCATCGATCATGGGAATTGGATACTTATCTTTGATTGTTATGACGTTCAGGGCTCGGTAATCCACACAAAATCGCCAAGTTTCGTCTACTTTATTTACTAACCGACGATGCTAACAAACTATTACTAGGCCTTATCAGTCCAGATTGCAAAAGCTCTTTAACAATCTTTTCTATCTCTGTTTTCTGATAATAAGGGTATCGATATGGCCACACACTCACAGGTTCCGTGTTCGACCGTAATGGAATTTGGTGGTCATGTGTTCGCCTTGGAGGCAAGCTGGTGGGTGGTTGAAATACATGAGAGAATTCAGCTAGGAGACGTCTCATATCTGGTGAACATGAGATTGGTTGGTTGCTGCTGTTTGAAGGAATTATTTGAAAAAAAAAAAGTCTTGTGTTTCGTAACCCATTGAGCTCCTTGTCACTTAAGGCTTTAATGCCAGCACGACTCAATCCTTGGAAGGTGTGAGAAACCCCTCCAACTTTGAATGACATGGTTAGCTGCTTGTAATCCATCTCAATTGTGTCGAGAGTTTCAAGCCATTGCACTCCCAATACCAACTGGCACGCCGCTACGGAAAGAATGTAGTAGTCCGCTATGGCCGAATGACCTTGAATGGTGAGGGTTAGCGCTCGGCACTGGTCAATGCAATCTATTTTCTCTCGATTTGCGACCATAACTTGAAATTTCTTGCTCCGGACCACTGGTAACCCGAATTTAGAAACTATGGTTTGGTTGATGAAGTTATGAGTGTTGTCGCCTTCTATTAACACCGTGACATTCTTGTTTTTTAGCTTGCTGAGGACACGTATTGTTTGTGGATGCTCGGTACCTGCAATTGCATGAAAAGAAATTTCAAGACTTCATGATTTTCTGGTTCTTGTTGAACATTGTCGACCTCATCGATGCCCAATAGGGGTGAATCTTCTATCATAAATAATTGCGGTCGTTTGCAATGATGGCCTGGAGCGAACTTTTTGTCACAATAATAGCATACCCCCTTCTCCCGCCGTTTCCGTGCCTCTTGATTGGTGATTCGACAAAATGTTGCTGGTAGAGTATTTGAGCTTTGGTTCATTCGCTGGTTTGGGGGAGGTCCTAGCACACCTGCTGTTGGGTTGGAGGATGCCTTCTATGTTATTAAAGTTGACTGGGGTCGAATTTGTTGGCTAGATTTTCTTTGTAATTGGTTTCGTTCCTCAATTACTCGAGCCACTCCTATTGTATCCGCCAGGCTACCAGGTTTTTTGATTTTCATGCCTAGGCGAATGTTGTCTCGAAGTCCTACAATAAAGCAACCAATAAGAAATTTTTCGGGCAAGCCGTCAACTAGGTGGGAGAGCTTTTCGAAGGCTTCTTGATAAGCTTCAATAATTGAGGTTTGTTTAAGGCGAGTCAAGGATTCTGATGGGTCCTCATAATCAGTTGGACCAAAACGGAGTAATACAGCTTTGGTAAACTCTTCCCATGTGAGTGGTCCGTGAAATTTTGTCAACCACCTATGCCATTGTAAAGCAATGCTTTCTAAATGGAAGGAGGCTAGTTGAACTTGTTGACCAAGTACAACATTTCCGAAATCCAAATATTGTTCTGCCTTGTAGATCCGGCCAATTGAACTTTGGGGAGGACAATTTGAGTTGTTGATGGGGACGATTGCGAAAAGTATCTTTAAGTGCAAATGGGTTGGTTTCGGTATGGCTAGTGTCTAGACTACGTGAGTGTCGTAGAGTTTGAAGCTCGGTTAACACCGTTTGTAGGGTAGCATCAACTGATCGAAACTTGACTCATGTCATGCTAAGATGTCATTGACATCATTGCAGAATTCTGCATTTGTTTTTCCTTGAGTGTCCATGATTGATTGCTCTGATACCGCTGATATGAATGAATTTGAATAAGGAAGAAGAAATTGAGTCGAGAGGAAGAGGGAGTAGAATTATTTGGGTTAATAACTGCTTGCTTTCTTATTCTATTCATTGGGCAACATTTATAGCCTTACATTTAGATCACAAGTGGGTATAACCACAAGCTGAAAATATGAGAATAACACCTACCACTCATGGTGAAGATCAGCACATTTGAGTTTATTATGTTTGCAGACTAAAACAAACTTGACCAAGTCTAGCTTGACCCAAAATCCACTCTACTATGCCATTTCACTTTGTGTTTTGCATGGCATGCATTCAATGTAGCACATATCACATTGTTATCTCAATGCGTATCTAGTGTAGGTCAACAATGTTGATACATGCTAACATGCCCTTGGGTGATGTGAAAAACCTCTAGCAACTTTCATGACAATCAACATGCTTTGTCACATAATATTGATCTGGACCACTAATTGCAACAACCATACAAAAGGTTGTCACGACAAGCCAATAAAAGACCACCAAAATGTGGCATCATTTGGCGGGAAATTTTTAGTAACAAATTTTCCCAACAAATAATATGTACCATTGGGGCTATAGGATTACAGTTACAAAAAGTGCACCTTTCATGACAATCAACATGCTTTGTCACATAATAGTGATATGGACCACTAATTGCAACAACCATACAGAAGGTTGTTGATTGATGCGAAAAACCGACATTAATGTCGTTGCATGATTTTCGACATCAATCAAAGAAATATCTTTTATTTTTTTTTCCTTCAACCTGCAATACACTTCAACAATGCATAGTGGAAGTAGGGGTTATCGACTACTTCACGTAGATTAGAAGACCAATCTGATTTTTAATTTGAAGAATAAATAGAAGAGTAAAATAATGGATGGTGAAAATAAACTAAAGTTAAAGAAGAAAGATAAATAATTGAAAAAGGAGAAACAAAGATAAAACTTAAACTAAAGTTACAGAAGAAAGATAAATAATTGAAAAAGAGAAACAAAGATAAAACTTACTTTTTCAATGGAATTAAACTGTAGTACATGCACTTCTCTACTAAGTAAAAATATAAAGCCAAGAACTACAACTAAAAAACTCTGTAAAAAAAAACTATCAAAGAAAAGTCTCCTTTATGGACTCCATGTATGGGGTTTTTATAGGTAAAAAGGGTTTGAGTGAAACAAGGAAACATGGTTTGAGTTAAACAATGAAACATTGTTGAATGAAACAAGGAATGGTTGAGTGAAACAAGGAATGGTGTTGGAGCAGAATAAGGAAACATGTCTTGTAGAGATTTTTTTATGATAAAGTTGGTCATGTGGACGTCTAAATCTTCATATTGATTTTCTCGAGATTCGTAGTTGTTGTTGTTGCTTTGTGGGCTTGACTTCATGGGTCTTAGGATTGAAATTCTTTAATCCTTATGAATGCATTTGAATTTCCACTGGGCCTTCTAGTTGATGAATTTAGCCTTATTGAGCCACTTTATGCATAATTTGATATTTGTGCTTGAATTCCTACAAAATGCACAAAAAACACGTAATGAGATATTTTTATTTGATAACTGGACTTAACAATTGTATATTTAGGGATGTAAAAATTGATGTTTTGGGTGCTTATCAAACCACCCCTAAACAACCTTTTGCTAGTCCGCTAGCAAAGAACAACAAAAACAAAGATAAGAACACAAAACAAAATATTTTTATTCATCCTAAACTTCTAAAAAAAATCAATGCCACTTTCGTTGGTATGACTCGATTGCATTTACAATATGCAACAACGCCTTAAACCTTTAGCATGACACTAAAAGAGGAGTTTTAGCCTCCTGAGGGTTATCCAGGATGAGTGTCCTATTTTTCATGAGTGTCCTATTTTTCTCAGAGAATGTCCTTTTTATTCAACCACATAAAAGACAAGAGATATATGTAACTTCTTACTAAAATGCACATTACAAGTGAGCAACTTTGGAACAAGGTGTGTGTATGTGAGTAACCAACAAATGCAACTTTTCGTGTCAAAGTAACATACATCCTAATCCACCTTTGGAATAGCCGTTTTGATTACAAAATTCACCAATTAATCTCTCTGAAATGATCACTCTGAGTTTGGGTAAAATATTTTCTCTCTTGCATGTGGGAAAAGAGGAAATGCGAAAATTCAAACTTCTCACATGCTTATAAGAATAAACGGACATGAAAGAGAATAATAGTCTCATGGAAGGAATGTTGATCACTTGCAAGAATGTTGAGTTACCCACCATAGCGTTAATTAGGACTTCTCTAAAATAAAAATGAATATATATATATTTTTATATGAGGAAGAGTGGGGTAGATGGTAAGTAAATAAATGTTTCTGAAAATGTAGGGTCTTCAAATAGATTAATAAGGAACTCATCAATCACTTTCTTTTATTTTCCTTTCTTCTCAACCTTTTTTTATTTTTATTTTTTATTTTATTTTATTTTATTTTATTATTATTATTTTTTATATTTATATATAAATTTTTTTTTTTATATTTATATATATAAATTTTTTTTTTTGAAGTACCTTGGACTTTGGATTTTCACTTTGCACTCCTTTCTTCATAAATCTTCCTAATATTTTTCAAAAATATAAAGGGAAAAATGGGTTTATATATATATAATAAAGCAAGACAAAAGCTCACATTGGTATTGGATGAAATGTTTAGCAAGATAGTTTTGAGAAGGTTCAGATGGACAAGAGATGCCTAATTTACCTTTTCAGGTTTGATAATGGTTATAAGTCTCAAATAGACTACAAGACCTATGTTTCTCTTAACTCGAAAAAGATGTCATCCTCAGTGACCAACCAAAAACGAAGACTAATGAGACTTCACAACAAGTTAATGTCCAATAAATTTTTAAAAGTCATCATATGACTCAGAGTTGTGTAAAAACACTCTGAATAAAATGAAAGGTCTGATAGCTCACAAGGTTAAAGTCTTCACTATTATTCCTCTAGATTCTCAGGAAGTTACTTACTTCTGTATTCCAAACTACATCTAAGCTCATTGTGCAAAAAATTATTTGTTCCTGAATGCTCAAATGCAATATTTACTCTAGTAATAAACTTTCAACATCTCTTTGCCTAAATGTAATGAATCGAGTAATCCAATCTCATCATAGCTAGGATACCACACCATTTTTTTATTTTATTTATTTTATTATTTTTTAATTTTTTAGAAAAGATTTTCAAAAGATGTATGGATTTTGATGAATCTCCCCACCCCCAAACAAATAGAACATTGTCCCTAGTGTTAAACAAATGAAATGAAAATTAGAACCTATTACCTCGGGTGATTTGTTGAACATTTGTACCGTCCCTGCAATGAAAAAGAGTGAGTTGGTGGGGGGGGGGGGTTTATTTTTTATTTTTTTATTTTTTTGTTTTTTATGAATGAATGAATGCATAAACAGACTAGGGTGCCTCCCAGTAGCGCTAAGTTTAATGTCATTGCCGGACGTAATGGGGGTGGTGGATACCACCCCCAAACAGGCTTAGTGGAGTAGGAATTTGTGGGCGTGACTAATCCTCATAGTTAGGATCATTCAACTAAATGGTTTCCACTGACCTTGTGGGAAGTTCATGGTATGGCTTCAGTCGCTGTCCATTTACTTGAAAGAGACTACCATTTGTAGGGTTTTCTACGGTGATGGCTCCGTAGTCTTTAACATCATGTACAATAAATGGACCAGACCAACGAGTTTTTAGCTTACCTGAAAAGAGATGAAGACGAGAGTTGTATAGTAGGACTTTCTAACCAAGATGAAACTTTTTTTCTCATGATGTTTTTGTCATGTATCCACTTCATTTTATCTTTGTAGTTCTTGGATAAGTTATAAGCATCATACCTCAATTCTTCTAGCTCATTGAGCTGAAGTTTCCATTTTTTACCAGCCATATCGAGGTCAAAGTTTAGACTCTTTGTAGCCCAATAAGCTCTATGTTGAAGTTCAACGGAAATGTGATAAGGTTTACCAAAGACCAATCTATAGGAAGACATTCCTAAAGGAGTTTTGAATGCAGTTCGGTAGGCCCATAAGGCATCCAAAAAACGTAAAAACAAACCTTTCCGATTTGGATTGATAGTCTTTTCGAGGATGTTCTTGATTTGACGATTCAAGACTTCAACTTGACCGCTTGTTTGAGGATAGTAGGAAAGGGCAACTTTGTGAGTAACCTCATACTTTTTAACAAGATGCTCAAAGACGCAGTTACATAAATGCTTACCCCATCACTAATGATACCCTTGGGGGTGCCAAATCTACTAAAGATAAACTCTTTTATGAATGAAATAACAATTTTGTGATCATTGGTCTTAGTGGCAATGGCCTCTATCCATTTAGAAACGTAATCCACTGCAAGAATGATGTATTGATACCCATGGTAGGACGAAAACGGTCTCATAAAATCGATCCCCCAAACATCAAAAACCGATGTGTCGACGAGTTATTCGCCCAAGTTGTTGACATCAGCGACAGACTTTACAATACTCATTGGCATCTCGAAAAATGGTAGGCCAATAAAAACCTGATTGGAGAACCTTCTCCGCGGTTTTCTTAGAACTAAAATGCCCACCACAAGCTTGATCATGGCAAAATGAGAGAATGCTCAACTATTCAACTTCTAGAACACATCTTTTGATTAGTTGGTCAGGGCAGTATTTGTACAAATATGGCTCATCCCAAGAATAATACTTGACCCTAGACAAAAACTTGTCACGATCTGGCTTAGACCAGTGTGAGGGGAGTTCCTCAGTTGCTAAAAAATTGACAATGTCGGCATACCAAGGAAGCTCTTGTTCTACCAAGAGAAGTTGTTCATCTGGGAAGTCCTCTTGAATGGGCAAGATACTAGTAGATGACTGTGATGTTAGCCTAGACAAGTGGTCGGCGACCGCATTTTCTGTACCTGACTTATCTCGTATTTCAAGGTCAAATTTTTGAAGCAAAAGAACCCATCTAATCAGACGAGGTTTGGTGTCCTTCTTATTGAGAAGGTATCTAAGGGCTGCATGGTCAGTGTACACAATGACTTTAGCTCCAATGAGATAGGAACGAAATTTATCTAATGCATAAACAATGGCTAACATCTCTTTCTCCGTGGTCGAGTAATTGAGTTGAGCCTCATTCAGAGTTTTGCTAACATAGTAGATGACATGAGGAAGTTTGTTAACTTTCTGACCCAAAACTACACCTACAGCGTAGTCAGAGGCATCACACATAATCTCAAAAGGTAGCACCCAACCAGGAGCTCGGATGATAGGAGCTGAGACTAGTTCAGATTTAAGATGCAGAAATGCAGATATGCACTTGTCGTCAAAAAGAAATGGAACATCCTTGGCTAAGAGACTGCTCAAAGGGCATGCAATCTTTGAGAAATCTTTCATGAAGCGGCGATAAAATCCAGCATGCCCCAAGAAAGATCGCACATCTTTAACAGATTTCGGAATCGAAAAAGATGAAATGACATCAATCTTAGCTTTGTCCACCTCAATGCCTTTTGGAGAGACAACGTGCCCAAGAACAATGCCATGTTTCACCATGAAGTGACATTTTTCCTAATTTAGAACAAGACATTTTTCTTCGCAACGTTCTAAGACAAGTGAGAGGTGATGTAGGCATTGGTCAAAAGATGAGCCGAATACTGAAAAATCATCCATAAATATCTCAAGAAAGTTGTCCACCATATCATTGAATATGCTAGACATGCATCTTTGAAATGTCGCGGGTGCGTTGCATAGCTCAAAAGGCATGCGACGATAAGCGTAAGTACCAAAAGGACAAGTGAATGTGGTTTTTTCTTGATCCTCTTGTGCAATAGGGATTTGATTGTATCCAGAATATCCATCCAAGAAACAATAGTAAGGATGACCCGCTAACCTCTCAAGCATCTGATCAATAAAGGGAAGAGGAAAGTGATCATTTCGAGTATTAGAGTTCAACTTACGATAATCAATGCATACTCTCCATTCCTTTTTCTCTCTTTGTGGCACAAGTTCCTTGTTCTCATTTTCAACGACTGTAATTCTTGACTTCTTAGGAACCACATGGACTGGGCTAACCCATTGGCTATCAGAGATAGCATAGATGATGTTTGCATCTAGGAGTTTCAACACTTCTTCTTTTACAACATCTTTCAAAATGGGATTTAGACGTCGTTAAGGCTCTCTGGATGTTTTGGTTTCATCTTCCAAATAAATATGATGCTCATAGACAATAGGATCAACACCCTTGATGTCATGAATATTCCAAGCAATGGCTGACTTGTGAGCTTTAAGGACTTCCAACAACTTGTCACTGTGTTCCTCAGTGAGATCTGAGGCAATAGTCACTGGATAACTCTCCGCAGGACAAAGAAATGCATATCTTAATTCATTTGGTAAAGGCTTAAGTTCTAGTAATTTTTGAGTGCTTGTGGATGAGTCACTCTTTTGTGACTGTTCTCTAAAGGAAGAAGATGAATACAACTCTTCCTCATATTGATAACGTGATAATGGCTCAGATTTAGGTATATGCATTATGGGCACATTATCCAACATGTTGTTGACCTCTTCTATAGCCTCGTCCATATCTAGGATCATACCAAAGTGTGAGAGACAACAAAGCAATACGTCATCTGGTGACGATTGAGCCATAGACTCAAAAGATCGAATAATACACACTTCTTCTTCTTCCTCAATCATATCGAGATCATCTCTCCTTTGCAAGGCCTTAAAAATATTCAATTCAGCTTTAAGGTTCCCAAAGGAAACAGACATGCTACCGCTTCTACAGTTGATGTTAGCCTCCGCAGTTGCTAAGAAGGGTCGCCCTAAGATGACAGGAATTTGATTATTTGGGCTCGGGCTAGTGTCTAAGATGATAAAATCAACTGGATAATAGAAATCTACAACTTGAAAAATCACATCCAGAACTATTCCTCTAGGGTATTGTTTTGACTCATCTGCTAGCTTAAGAACTACCTTTGTTGGTTACATCTCCTTTAACCCAAGTTCTAAATATATATGATAAGGTAAGAGATTCATACTCGCTCCTAAGTCAATCAAGGCATGACTTTCAACGGGAGGAGCTGCCCAGTCAGAGTGTTGCCTCTTCTTCGGAACAACGATGGGAGGCACAATCGCTTCCAAGTCAACAAGCGTGGATGGGCTGGGTTGGGCTAGTCAATCTTCTCTTCCTCGTATGACGATTGACAACCCTCTCAGCCGGTGAACCTGGCACAGGGCAAACACCATGAGAACACCGCAGCAACCCACTGCACACAACATTGTCTGGCATTGTGATCTCCTCAACGGATGTCAAAAGGAGTTTGAGAAACTCACTCTCTATCTGCCTCTCTTCCTCGCTAAGAGACGAAATAGTAAACTTCCCTGAAACAAAAGAATAACGTCAGAACTAGTGTCGCATAAGGGATATACAGAAATATACAAACAATACGCCGACAACTAAGAAACTCACCAAGATCAAACTGAAAGTATTGGGACACTCTACGACTCCCAAGCTTGAAGTACGCAGAATCCACCGAAGCCAAGAACCAATGCTTCTCCCAAGATTCAGTGCCATTAGTCACCAAGCGTAGACAAAAAGGAGTTTATTATGCAGAGAACCTTGGGGTCCAATCGAGCAGTGGTCAAGTGATGGATCGTCACTGGGGTCAAACGAAAGCCAACGCCATGAGCGCTTAGAAGAATAGAAAGCATAATCTTGAACCCGCTCGGAACCATTTGGGCGGGAGGCATACGGAAATTAATAAAGAAATGCCAGACGTCATCTAGTACTGGAAACCGAAGCCCAGACTCAAACATGCATCGGTGCAAACTTATGTACCCCTGGGGAGGTGTAGTCAGGCCCAAACCTCCAAACGCGGGAACAATTTCCAGATCTCTCGGAATACAGTACAAACTACGAAGCATGATCAAATTGGTTTCGTCGACCAAGATGCCTTTGAAGAACTTGACGCAAGTGAAATATAGCAGATCCTTTACAGAAAGTTCAACATTGACAACCATCGGTAGAAAGAACGAATAAAATTTCACAACGATACTATGGCTCGAAAGAACAGTGCAGATGAATGAGAAAATCTTCATCGAAGCTGAAAATATTTATAAGGAAGGAAAATCACACTTTCCCTCCTTGAGCAGTCACGTACCCATTAATGTCATGCGCCACTTGAGACAAACTCTTTGAGTTCAATCATCACGATGGTACAATTGTTTTTGCAAAGAGTCAATGGACCGACTTAACGCCCCACTAACTCAGGGAGAGTAGCTGATGATACACAAAACGGTCACATCCTTGAGTCATACATGTGTCATAATGATCTCGAGGAATTACAGGTCCCAGCGTCAGCCCAATACTGATCCGACTCAAACGGTACAAAGTCCGCCTAATTCAGCCCCCCAGACGGACCCGAATTCTTATAGCATGCTAGGCTCACACATCTCACAACTATCCTCAATACCCATAAGTCCTACTAAGGCAAGTATCTTGAGGATCAGCTTCGGACAGGCAATTACAGCAACTCTCTGCTTCAAACTAGGAAGCAAATACCATAGTACATTCCATGCAGGGAAACTTCCTTCTTCGGATTGCTCTTGGATTGGGAACTATTTCCCGCGTATCTAGGAGCACAGAGCTAACATAAAACTTCCCTCCTACAGCACGACTCCTAATTAGATAAGGATCTCCACGAAGATCTCCTTCTTAAACTACTTCGATGGCCTAGTAAAATCAGGACTCCTGTATTATAAATAAAATATGAGGTTGGTAAGCTAAGGTACACAACAAATTCCCTGTTTACAACATTACATCTTCCTCAGATATCTGTTTAACTTTAGCATCAGAGTGTCATCGGCCACCACAACGGTGGTCTGTGGCTCACGTGCGTTACTTGTACAGGTCAGCAAGTCAGTGAGATTATGTCAAAGAAAAGAGCAAAACATGACTACATCAACTATCATAAATTCAAACTCAAATTCATAAAAGGAGAAGTGGGAGGAAGACGTAAGATAGAAAGTATACAAGGAGAAAAATAAGGTAAATAAATTTTTTATTTCTTGGCGATTAATTCGTAGAAGAGATAGAGTTAAATTGGGAAGAGAGAAAGATTATCGTTGGGAAAGGATATAGAAAATTTTGGAGAGATAAAATATGACACCTAACCAATATTGTTCACCCTTGGAATTCATCAATTATATGGTTGAGATTTGTTGGCTTACTAGTTGTCACCCGATTCCATTCCAATTTATTATGCATTCCACTTATATATATATATTTGTGTCTTACATCCTTTAAGTCAACAAATATCAATATTTGGCTTGATGACATCACATCATCAAAGCCTATTCCTGATACTTTCGGGATCGGCTACACATATTTTGATTCTCTAAGCAATGCGGTCTTTTCACATATCTTCGCCTAATCCAAGCTAAAGGATGTCTTCCTTCACCGTCTTCATCCAAGTTTTCAACGGTTGTCTCTTCCATTTACACCTTCCAATAACTTGTCATTCTAGACATTTTCTAATTGGCGTCGTGTTTGGTCTCCTCCGCACGTGGCTTGATGGCATCAACCACAGAAAAAAAAATTGATGTCCATCAATATGAACACTACACCAAATTGACATATTAGTAACAATCCCAAAACATTATCATTATTGTGATGTAACAGTTCACCAAATAGTTTCACACAGTTTCAAAAATAAAGTGATACAAGAATTGGATTGCCATGAATAGTATGGTTCTGCAAGTGATACTATTCATGGTGATCCAATTTAGTGTATCACTTTATTTGTAAAACTGTTTTTCAAAATTTTGACTGAATTTAATTTTGACTTAAAATTGTTTGAAGGATTGTTACATCAAAAAAGTAATATCGTTTGGGCTGTTGTTGCAAAACTTCCCATTTGTTGTAGTGAACGTTTGAGAATGGAGTGCCAACGGAAATAGAAACAAAGGTTTATTTATTGTAAGAACCAATTGTGTCACCTTTTGAGCATCATCACAGAGATATTAGCCGAGTCAAACAAAACATGGAGTAGGCATGGGAATAAGGAACAATATTGATTCTATGTATAGTACGGACTTGTATGTAATAACATGGTGATGAAATTATTGTAATAGTGAACTTAGGATATGTTGAGATATTTATATAATCTCAATTACGAGGTAAGATATTTGTGTATCGTGCCTGTATAAGGCTTTATTTTCTACCACTGTAAAAGAGGAGATGGATTATTTTGTGTGTGAGAGAGTAAAGTTTGTAGAAGGAAAAGAAGTAGTTGCGAGTCTCGAATATACTGCACATTTATATATTTATTTTCACATTTATTAGCTTACTCATAGGGTAGTGCTCAAACCCCATATTTGAATGGGGCGCAAAGACCACTTTGCATAAAAAAGAGTCTATGACATTGTGAACTCACGAGCGAACCCAAACCAAAGTAATTGCCACATATGTTGTACTTGTTTTTTTCACAAAAGAAATGTAAGGTGTCTTATATACGACCATACCTATCCCAACAAGTTTGATAAATGTACTAAAGAGCCTAAACACCTTCACCAAAACATTTTGCTAATGACCATTTTTTCATGATGAGTGTTACAAAAACTCCGTTACAAAATGTTATAGTGACAGCTAAGGGCGACTGGTCATAATAGTGGAGACCTTTTAGGGTATGTATGGTTGCACGAAAAATCATCATCATCATCAAAGCTCATTTTCGATACTCTCGGAGTCGGTACATGTATTTGGTTTTCCAAGCAATGTGATCTTCCCACATATCCTCGCCTAATCCAAGCTCAAGGATGTCTTCCTTCACTGCCTTCATCCAAATTTTCAATGGTTGTCCCCTCCGTCTACACCCTCCACTAACTTGTCAATCTAGACAATTTCTAATTGGCGCCGTGCTTGGTCTCCTCCGTACGTGACCAAACCACATTAAATGTCTTTATCTAATTTGTTCTCTATGGACGCTACACCTAAGTATCTCCTAATTCTTTCATTCCTAATTTTATCCTTAGGTTTTACCGCGCATTCATGTTAACATACGTATTTCTGTTACCGCCATCCTACGCGTATGTTTTTTCGTAGTAGTTCAACATTCTGAACCATAGAGCATGGTTGGTCGAACAATTGTCTTATAGCATTTCCTTTTTAACCTTGCAGACATCCTTCTATCGCATAATACTCCTAAAGTCATTCTCCATTTCGTCCAACCAGTTTTAATCCTATGGTCTACATCTTCTCCAGTAGCACCATTCTTTTGAATTATAGATCCTAGATATCAAAACATGGAAGTTGAAACAATTTTCATGAATTTGATTCTGAGGCTTTTCCCTTGGATTTGGATTCCCATGAGTAGCGAGAAAACAATCTTATGTAGAATCAATTTTCTGTCAATAAATAGACAACCAAACAACAAAAATCTGTATAATAAGGGAAATGTATTCTATTTCCCAAGAAAAATGGCTAACCAAACAGATCCTTAGCGGTGTTGGCTACTGTCATAAAAGGTAATTTTAAATTTAATTTTAAGTATTTTTTGAAATAAAAAAATATACATATCGTGATAACCTGACCGTTAGTAGCTCTCCTTTTGTGACGATGTCTAATTTTGATTTTGTGACAACACGACCGTCATAGTTACTTCTTATGACGTTATTAAATTTCAAAATACTGACAATGTGACCAACATAAATTGTATTTTACAACATTATTGTCGTCGAAAACTCACAACATGTGTTTTTGTGCCGGTATATGGCCATCACTAAAAATATTATTTATCTCATTTTATTCCAAAATATATTTTGCCAAATTTTCTTAAAACTTGCATAATTTTTTTGTTCAGACTAGTAAACAAGTTCGGCTCAAACATGTATAATAATCATCAATACCATCTTAATCTATAAACTCAAATTATAAGGCAACACATACTCATATTAATCTAATAGAACTCTATTCATCGAGCACTAAACTTCTCAAAACAACCATTTTTTACAAAATTAAATTAATCCACCTAACATTGAAATCCTCTAAAAAAAAACTCATCTAACATATAAAAAGTTAAAACAAAAATCTTCCCAAAATCTAAGTGCAACATAAAACTACATTAAAACTCCAAGACTTGTTCACCGTGCTCCTTCCTATAAAAAAAATTATAAGATATTAGTACCTAAGCATGATCCAAGTAAAATAAAGTTAAGACCTAGAATGACAGCTTTCTCATTGCACAAAAAAAAATGCTTCAAAGGTCGTCCAGACAAATTTAGGACACTATATCTAGTTATTTTTATAACTATTTTTTCTCCAATAACTATAATTTCTTTAACAAATAAAACTATGTATACTAATGTGTCTAAGAGTATGGTTTTCCAATAGTTGGAATGAAAAACCATAAGTTGACTTCCAAAAAATTTTAAAAACATATATTATATAAAAAAAAAATGTATAAAACTCACTTGTTATTATCAAGGAAGTATATTTTGTGTGTATCACAAATTGCTCCACTACCCATGCTTTGAGATCATCTTCTTTCTTTTGAATGTTGATCTCTATCTTTTCCATCTTCTCATTATTTTCTTTGTTTCCCTTTTTCAATTTATCCACCTCTTTATTCAGTTCTATATTAACTCTTTGTTTTTTCCCATTACTTTCCCATTCTTTCAACTCAATCAACTATTTTCCAGCACTTCAAACTTTAACTGATTATCATCATTACGAGATGAACTACAACCCAAACTCCTCGTTTGATTTTGAGGCTATATGAACAATTTGTAAATACTCCATGCTCAAAATAATTTTGTAGATCATAGCATCAGTAAAAACGTTCAAAGATTGGTATAGTGTATGAAATGATTCAACTCTATGTCTTGGCGGTCTCACAGTCTTGGGATCTAAAAATCAATCTAAGGAAATACTTTTGCAAAATAAATTCAAGACTCGATGCATAAATTAATCAAGTTAAACTATGATTTGTAAAACTTATACTACTTAAATATGCAAGATAGATCTCAAATACAATAAGATAAATAGACATACATAAGTAAGTAAAGAGAGATCAAAAGACAATACCACACACAAATATAACAAGGTTCACCTAAGCCGGGTTTGATTGACTCTGACATGTTACTTCTTCGTTGGAAGGGTTCACAAGCATTAAGGGTATATTATTTAATTAAAAGATAATTATATTCTCAAATAACGTCCACAACCTCACAAGGTAAAATCGTCGCGCTCCAATGGGACTTACCGACACAAACCAAGTGCTCTGCTATGTGAGTTACCTTGGCCGTCATAGTGGGATACAACGCAACCAAGTTTTATAGATGTGTGCTTGAGATTTACGAAGATACAACTTTGGTCTTATGATCGTGCTCCGCGAGACTTACCGAATAGCTAAGAATCACACATCATAGATTGTCACACAACCGACTCTTACCATCTGCTTGGGATCTCCGGGTGACAATTACTCGTACGAATCCACTCCACAAATTTTAGAACCACACAGAGAAAATTGAGTTTAGACAAGCTATTATTCAAAGAGGTTTCTCTAGTGGTGTCTTTCAAATAGACGAATGAGAGAAAATTTAGCTCGAATATTTTATTCCTTTATAGAGTAGAAGTGACGTTCACCCTTACAAGTATAAAGGTTTAGGTAACAAAGAAGTTTTCTCATTAGGGCCTTTAGATCTCAAACAAAGTGATTATTTGGTCTAAGTAAAAAATCACTTTTCAATCCCTAAATCTCTCTATTTTCTTTTGAATCTTAACCAAATATAGTATGGAAAGACTAAGAGATTTCCTCTTGAACAATGGATAAAAACTTGTTCTTGTTGGATCTGCTTAGCTTGAATAGCTCTTACAAGTTTCTCTTGAACTCCAAAAATTATTGAAGGGAAATGAGGTTGCAACTATTTATAAACTGATCCTGGAGTTGTGAAGTCGACTTCGCTAACCTAAGCTTCTGCATTTTAGAATGACTAGATTCAGAATGCTTTTTTGCTTTGTCAGAATGGTATCCAGTTAAAAGTACACTTCAACAGTGAATTCGACTTTGCCATGACTAGATAGATTTTTAAAACAAAAGTTTCTCTTTTATCACATGACATTGTACTTGACATGGATATCTCCTTTAACCACACAATTGTATTTCTCTTGAGGGAATATCCATCTCAAGTTGGGAGGATAACTCAAATTCAAGCTTTGAGTTTTGGCTTCTGATGCGTTCAGATCTATCTTCACCAATCACAAAGGCACTCTGATGCTTAAGTCGGATACCGGTTTGAGAAAAAATGAAGATTGAATGTAAAATTGCAATGTATATATACTCGCGTATATGTGTGTGTACCTTTCTTCCTCGTTTCATCGATTATTATAGCGAGCTTTCCTTCACCAATTGTCCCTGCGATCGAGGGCGTGATGGAGGGAGGGGATCTTGCATAAGATCTTACCTGTTGCACGACTGAGTACTTCGATACTTGGCTATGTTTAGGATCCAATGCTTGATTGGGCTAGAATGATTTTGTGCGGGTGGATCTCAGGCATGTGACAGCGCTGAGATCCACTATTCGGGCCTGTAACAACTGAGATCCACTATTCGGGCTTATAACAGCTATGAGATCCACTATTCTGGCCTTATTGTCCTGGGACAAACCCTAAGACCCGTGCCTTTGGGGCTGGCATGTCTTAGGCCTAGGCACCTGACTTACGAATTGAACAGTAGTCTTGCAAATGGGTCTGCTTGGGACTACGCTGAAGCCTTTTACGTGTTAGGATTAGTCCATGCCACATGTACGACTATGATTGATTGACTATTTGATGTCTCATAAGCTCCCACACATTTTTGCCTCTAAATAGCTTTTGACTCTTCATTTAAATTTTGGTCATCCATAGGCTAATTTTGTATTATCTTCATATGCCACTTGTCTTGGTCCACGTTATTGAACTTTAACCATCTTAAAATTGTCTTCTTGAAACTTTGACATTGCTTGATCGACTTTAATATTTTTTTACTTTGATTTCTTGAGTTGACTTCATCCATCGTTGACTTTGGCTTTAACTTCAATTGGCACATGATTTCATTTTATCTTCTTGCATTAACATCTTTGGTCGTCTCTTCACGGTTGCATTTGAATGATCTAATTTCATCGATCACTCACAATCCAATATACATGACTTTATAATTTAGGCATACATTTTTACAATAAAGCTTGACTCAATTTATATTTGTTTATAAGCTTAACCAATATTGTTTTTGCTATAATTTAAAAATGACATTTTCATATACAACTACAAAATAACTAAAACACTTCATTAAGTAGCAATAATAAAAATAATCACTTAACCCATGTCCAAACTTTGAACTATGAAGTACTAACTTAAAAAAAAATTGGAAACTTCATTAATAAAATATAAGCAAATGTCCTTATGTTGATAAACCGCTAAATATAGTCATCTTCATCGTCTTCATCAACTCTAGTTTGCAATGATTGTAGTTAATGAACTCCTCCACAGAATTATCATCCTCATCAATAAGTTCTTGGTTTTGTTCAACAAACTAACAACTCTCTCCCTCAATTTCAGTTCTACTCCCCGGAAACAATGCCAAAAACTGATGCACTATTTTACTAGCACACAACTTAAAACCATGTTTTATAGTCATAGTAAAGAATAAGGAGGGATCATTCTAAATGGGGATTAGAGGGCTTGCTAACTAGATAACTAACACTAAGGGGTAAAAAAGACAACTAACTAAATAAACAAGGAAACGGGGGGGGGGGATTGGATGTTCTAATTTTATACTAAGAAAATTACCACAAGAATAGTAAAAACTTGAGGAAAGCCGATGAGAAATTAATTTGCTAAGGGCTCTACCTCCACACATCAAACACATACTCATGAATTAAGCTTCAGATTCTTTCACTAACTCGTGAATGAAAATGTTCAAGATTAACCGTGACCACACTGTATTAACCTTATTATTTTCCCAAATTCGTTGAATTAAACTCAGTGTCGCTTTCAACCCATTTTCTTGATGCATAATTAGGAATCATAAGTTAGATAAACAATCCGAGATCATTAAGCTCTACGGAAAATGTGAACATTGACTAAGCAATTACAAGTATGAACAATATCTTGTTCTTAACCTAGGTTTTACGTAACATACCAACGTCCATTGGTAGTAACTACTTATAAATATAGGATCGTGACTATTTGGTTAAACTTTTCTATATCCTAACATCAAATCCTAGCATGTTCTAAGTTGGCCACCTTAACAAACATACATAGATAAGTTTTCAATAAAATAGTTAAGCAAAACACATTCATTAACTGGTAAGGAAAAATTAAATCTAATTATCCATAAAACACATGTTTAGGGATTTGAATTCGCCCTTAGCTAAAGAGGTTTAGCTAGACATATTAATCATGGTTGAATAGCAATTCATAATTAAGTATGAAACTAAAACAAGAAATTAGTGGATAAGATATGAAACACTCATGTTGCTTGAATGCAGCGGTGGTTGTGGAGAGAAGCTGCGTGGATACACGTAGCGGAACGAAGATAACAAACATTTATTCTTTTGTTTTGCAGTGTGGCTGAAAAAGGGATCGAGAGAAAGTTGTGCGTGAGGGAGGCTGCAATCGACTCTTCTGTGTGAGATGGTGCGATTTGCGTTTTGTTGCATGGTGATTGTTGCTATGTTGAGGTGTGGTTTTGACTGGTTGGCGATGGCTTGTCAGCGAGGGCTATTAGGTGAGTGAGAGGGTTTGTCGACAAGGAGAGATCATGCAAGAGCGGTGATCGACCTGGTCTGTTGTATGTAGACGATGTGTGGTAGTGGAAAGGGGTAACGTTTTGATGGGAGTAAAGTGTCGGGTTTATGGTTACGAGAAATGAAAGAGATGGACAGTGGCGGATTTGCCGATGAACAAGAGAAGAGTGGAGGCGATGAGTTGTTGCTGCGAGGTATTCTTCTTTTTATATATTCTTTCTAGGTTTCCCGATTCATGCACACCTTCTTGCGCCACAAGTTCTTTCTAAATCCAAAATTTGCATATTTTAGGCTTCTTTTTGGAATTTTACTCATCACAACCTACAAAGGCACAAAAACAATAATTACTACCAAAATAACGAAAACTAGCTAAGAAAATAAAGAGAAACAAAGTAATAAAGTCGCACAAATATGATCTTATCATGTGGCATCGTCGAGTCATTTGTATTTTCTTGCATTTCTAAGATAGGTTCAACAACCAACCCCACACTACACCAAAAGGCCAATTTAGCTACAGGGAGGTGGCCACGGCTCTAAACCGTTGGTTTAATTGCCACGGCTAAAAACCGTGGCTATAGAGGCCAACGGTTTAAAATCGTGGCTAAAAACAATACACCAAAAAAGTTGCAACGGTTTAAAACCGTGGCTATAGCTGCCCATGGTTTAAAACCGTGGCTATAGCTGCCAACGGTTTAAAATCGTAGCTATAGAAAACAGTTTTGCGCTTTAATTGGAGGGAGCAGTTTCGCGCTTTGGCGAAAATTTTTGGGGAAAAACAGACATGGGAGAGGAGATTGCGCTTTGGCGAAAGAAATTGGGGGAAAAACACAGTGGAAAGGAGAGCAGATTTGGCGAAAAAAATTGGGGAAAAACTAGGGTTTTCGCCTTGCAGCTCCCTTTCTCTATTTTCGTTTCGATCGTCTTCGCTTCTCTTCCGAGATGGGCAAATCTAGCAAGAAGTCTCAGGTAACACTTATTCCCCCTTCTCTTGTATTTCTGATTCAATCGATCGATGTTCATGTTCTCTGTTTCTCGGTCTTGTGTAGGTCGTTGTAGCCACCGAAAGAGAGAGCACAAACACTGAGAAGAGAAATCATGTCTTCTCCAAGCAAACGCCGAGAGATGGATTTGATGAAACTGTAAAGTCTAATTTCTCTAATACCCATTTCTTTTTCTTCTCTAATTGTGTGTATTTGATGTCTTTTTTAGTGTTTTAAAGACTGAGTTTTTTTTAACCCTTTTTTGTTCAATCAATTAGGATGATGAGTGACTACAAGGTGGAGATGATCAACGATGGCATGCAAGAGTTCTATGTGGATTTCCATGGACCTAGTGACAGTAAATCATCAAAAATTTTGATTTTATGTTTCATCTTTGGTTTGTTCTTAGTAAAAATCTGATATTTTTGATGTGTTTTAGTCTCTGAGTAATGGGTAGTTGTTGTTTTTGAAGTTTTGTGTCAATTAATCATGTTGATCTTGAGTAGATGTTCAAAGCTTTGTGGGTATTTGATGTTTTGATTCAATCATGTTGATCACTATTGGATGCTTTTCTGTACTGGTGGGGGCAAAGTTATGGACTTTTCAATTAGATTGATTTCTTGAATTTTCAAAGTATGTTAAAGTCTTGTAGAATACTAGAACCTCATTTTTAATCTAATGGTTTTGTGCATTTGAGTCCATGATAACATGGTCTTTCTGTATGGTGGCATCACCTGTAGACTAGTTGTTTACTTCATTTCTTCAATGTCCATTTTGCTTGTGGGTTGGATGTGGTATTTGCAGTTTACACAAAGGGATTGGTTTATTCTGTTAATGGGTTTCCTTATCATGGAGGGGTATGGAGGATAAGGGTAGAGCTCCCTGATGCTTATCCCTACAAATCTCCATCAATTGGATTTGTTAATAAGATCTACCACCCAAATGTTGATGAGATGTAAGCCTATTGAATCTTAAAACGCCGTGTTTCGGTTTTGAGTTAATTTCAAGTGGTTTTGATTTGTCTATCTACGTAAGGAGAAATGTTATAACTAAAAATGTTTCATTGGGTTTCAAATTTCAGGTCAGGCTCTGTTTGTTTGGATGTTATCAATCAGACCTGGAGCCCCATGTTTGGTAAATAACAAACTAGATCATTGTCTTCTTTGAATAAGATTGTTATATTTTCGTCAAAGAATTAAATATGTTTTTTATACACGGGCTGTAGTTCGTTGGTCATGTTCAGTTCCTGACAATGGATTTTATATGTTTCAGATCTAGTAAATGTCTTTGAAGTGTCCCTTCCACAACTTCTTCTATACCCCAATCCATCAGACCCATTGAATGGAGAGGCTGCAGCCTTGATGATGCGTGATAAAGCTACATTCGACCAAAGAGTGAAAGGTTGTGTTCGTATATCTTCTTTGATTATAAATGCTTTGCGTGCTAATTTGATATGATTGAAAATGTTTTTATAGATCTACTTTCATTACTCAAATCGAATAAGTTTTCCAAGTTAAAATATTTGCAGCTATCATTTTACTTTCTTTAGATTTGATCTAGGAGAAGATAATTTTCCATCATTTATGATCATCTTCTCCTTAATTAATTTTCTGCTAATTATGATGCTACTTAAGTTTCTATTCATGTAATTAAACGTTGTAGTCTAACTTGATCAGCTTGCTTGTTGTAGCAAGCAGCTCTTACTAGCTTCTTGTTTCTTTGGTTCCTTTTCTTTTAAATTTTATGCAAGGAAGCAAATAAAGCAAGAAAATAATTCTTGTTATGTCATATAAGCTAAAAAATTATGTTTAAATAGAGATCATATAAGCTAGTTTGAATCTGTTCTTTATTTTATTTTTTTGTACTTATAGTGTAAACATCTTTTCTTTTGTACCTCCCCTGTCTTGTGTATTCTTTGAAAGAGGTTGCATATTTTTCCTTCGCTCTTACTATGACTTAGGTCTGAACTGGTTGATATGATGCAGTGTTACAAACCCCATCATCACCAGCTGCTAAATGGTTTACTGCAAAATCAGTGAAGAAGGTAAATTTGTTTGTGGTTATGTAGCTTGTTGATACAGCAGGGAGGGTTTTGGAACTTATTTTGATATTGGAGCAGGTCAGGTATGCAAGTATTAACTTTATTCTAGTCATTCCCTGCTGGTTATGTAATGAAGTATTAACTTTATAAAGATAAGTTAACTATATCTGATTGGTTTTTTTTTTTTTTTGTTGCGACATATATGTATGAAAACAAGACAAAATTTAAGGATTTATTTCCCTTATTAACTATCTGATTGGTTTTTTTTTGTCACTATCTGATTGGATTTATTTCCCTTATTAACTACACCAAAAGGCTTGTTTAGCTACGGGGAGGTGGCCACGGCTCTAAACCGTTGGTTTATTTGCCACGGCTGAAATGTAAATCAAAAGTTAAAAATCTCATGTAAAAGGGACTTTTGCATGCAATGTCCTTTCCCTTCACATACACATTGCTGTTTGGCTTTATTTTGCTTTGGCCTTTATGTAGTCTTTGTCAAACAAAGCCACTGTATGTAGAGTGAATTTCAATTCTCAATCCTCAATACTTGAGACATACCACCTCAATTTTACAGGTGACCTATCACTTAGGAAACTCTATAAGCATCTCATGTTTCATAAAATTATCAAGAACAAATTGACCCTGAGAGATGCATATATCCATTGTCTTTAGTCCTCCTTCTCTTGTTTCTCTTTTTGGGTGCATGTAATATGATCCTGCAGCTGCATGTTTAGAAAAGTTTATGTCCTACTTTAGTTCTGTTCTTTTATGCATTCGAATGAAATGACAATGGATATCATGTAGTTCTCAACAAAAGCGACAGCAGGCAGAAGTAAAAGAAGAAAACAAAAAAAAGGCCTTGAATGAACTCGTGGATGATATGCCCTGGGAATTTTGGGGTCAGTTGTTGCTCATCATAGATGGTTGGGTTCTTGAGAAGAAAATATCCTCCAAAGATGCAGATTTGTTGAGAAATATGGTATGGAAGAGAGAATGTTGTATTTGTGACGCATACTTGGCTTGTAAAGATAAGAATGAGTCTAAAGTTGTGGCTACACTTCTCGAGCTGATATCATCACAGAAATGGTATTAAATTTCTTCTCATGGATCTATAAATATCCATATCAATATGTATTCATTAGTTTACTGCTTCTTGTCAATCAACATTTGGTTATTAATTGTAGTCTACTTATGTCCTTGGAGGTTCAGTATTGTCTACATGTTTATGTTTTTCCTTTTCCTTTGTCTTCCTAACTTCTCAAATATTATACGGTCTTAATGCCTTCTATGTGATCCAGTTTGGTTACGGAAACTATACCATACCATAGAGATTACAAGGTGTCGCTACAAAGAGAAAAACTTATTTTCAGGAAGGTATTTTCATGATGCATTTGTGTATTCCTTTTATTTATTTATTTTTTTTTTTTTTAACAAACATTGTGATTCCAATTCCCATTTATTGTTATCCGTGTCTGAAATTCATGTAGAAATCATTAAATGCTATGAGTGAGGCGGAGGTGTTGAAACCAGCTGTTCAAAGAAAGATTGAAGAATTTAACAGAATAAGTACAAGCCAAGTAAATGGGTGGAGTCCCAATCAAACTAATTACAGTGATTCTTCTCTGGATTGGCCTCCTGTCAAAAAGTTCCCTCCTACCAGCCCTAAGATCAGAAAGGTACATGAAGATTTTTCTATGCACCGAGAAATTCATATAGTTGTATCTTTTTAATATATATTCAATAACCAGCATTTCTCCTTGATCTTGATTCCTGTTATTCTTGATTACTCCTCGCATGACTTGTCCAATTTTCTGCTATCCTCTGATAGATACCTAGATATGTTGGAAGAGGAGGAACATACGAGGTTCCGCGCATTCAACATGATGAATATTCACTTTCTAAGCCAAACCCAATGGAGCAGCAGTTGCGCAAATTGTAAGGTTCTATGCTTCTATTTTGTATTGATTTCTATAAACGTGATTAGTTCAATGATAGAATTTTGTTTTAATTCTCTGGATTCTCCATCCAGCTCTCTTACATAAACTCTCATAACATAGTAGTTGACCTTTGAGCGTGGTTTGTATATTTTCTGCTATATGCTTTCTTAGGGTCAAAATGAAAAACATTGTGATTTGAAGATACTCAGAATAAAATGGATAATGGAAAAATCATTTAAAAGTTACAGAATATTGCATAATTGGATTGATATTTACAAACGTTAGTTTTAGCCATGCCAGACAAAATTCTGTAAAATATTGTCGGAAAATTTGACATTTCCGTGAGATATTTTGCTCATGTCTTGAAAGCATGAAGATTTGAAAGTTTAATTTCAATAAGAGAGACATTCTTTTTATCATCTTAGCTGCCAGCAAAGTGTTACCAATTCATAATCAAATTATCATTTTCGTGATTTGATTGATGTTTTTGTGTTCAGGATTTCCCCTATTTATTTTTTATATTTTTTAAAATCTTGTAGATTGCACAATCCATGGTATTTTGGTTTGGATAGTTTTAACGGTTAAGTTTTTTTTTTTTTTTTTTTTGAGAAAAGGAAAACATCAAAAAGAAATTTAAAGAGTTATTAGAGTTCTCTAACAGCCCTTTCCCAATTTACAAATTAAATATGAAATCCCACTACTTTGTTTTTGTTTTGGGTTGTTGTTAATGCAATGAAATTGAGCCTTACACAAAAAGAAAAAAAGAAAAGAAAGATGAGGCTCTCTCTCATATAAGGAGCATTTACATGCTTTTTTTTCCACTACCTATTCATACATATTCTGTAATTTGAAAAGATCCTTATTTAGCTTTCTTATTGAATACAATCCATTCCATTTACTGTCATCAATCCAGAATTACAATTACAAGTTCTTCAGTCTGTAATTTCTCTTCATTGCCTGTATTGCATCACTGTCAGTAGAACTCTACTGCATTGGCTTAACACCGTGACCAAAAAAAAAAAAATTTGTCACGGCTTAAGACCGTGGCTAACTATTGCAACGGCTAAGAACCGTGGCCATACCTTGCCACGGCATATAACCGTGGCTAGTACTGGCCACGGCTTAAAACCGTGGCTAAAAATATTGCAACGGCTTAGAACCGTGGCCATAACTTGCAACGGTTTTAAGCCGTGGCTATTCCTGGCCACGGCTTAAAACCGTGGCTAACATTTTTGCAACGGTTTAGAACCGTGGCTAAATCATCAACCGTCCTCGAGTATAAAACCGTTGCTAATATTTTTGCCACGATTTTTAGCCGTTACGGGGGGATTTAGCGACGCCTCTACAGCCCACGGCTCTAAGCCATGACAATGGGTTACCCCCACGGTTCAAAACCGTTGCTAATGGGTATTTTTGGTGTAGTACCATGTCATACAAGTCCCTTGATTGCGTCTTCAGCATGACACTCCAGCCATCATTCAATTATCTTTTACGTAGAAAACTTGTTGAGCTTGATTTGAAATAATAAATGGTTCATTGGTAACTAACCGTCATGCACAATTCACAACGATGAACCCCCATTTTTCTTGTTTTGTCCTTGTAAGTTTCACTTTCCACCAATCACATTTGAAGAGAACAACGTGATTATCACCAAAGTAACGTAATCACACTACTTCAGTAAGTACACCATAATAACCATCACCACCTACATCTACAAAAACTCCACTATTTTGAGTGTCTTTGTCTTTCTTACATTCTTTCGTTCCATTTTCAATGCACCCGTTATAGTCAAAAACCAAACAATTTGGACCAGATAGATAACTACTCTAGTTGTTCGGGCACGAACTCTCCATTACTTTTCATTTTTCTGAACCTATGAAATTTAATGAAAAAAAATAATATATCAAAGTTAGTTAGTTCATGTTACTTATGTAGATTCAAGTTAATATGAAATTCGACACTTACATTGTGTTCAAACCGTTCACCAAACTTTTCATTATGACGGAGTTCTATAAATTTATCACTAGCACGCCCCCAAGCTCACTTCTAATTATTTCCTTGTATGTCTTATATATATACACACACACGTCAATGAATGACGTATACTGCTATAATATTATTATGTTTATAAATTGAAATGCGTTGATAAGATTCTTACTCAAAATGGTATTACTTCATCGAGTTCTTTAGCACATAAACGAGCTTGTTCCCACTATTATGTTGTTAGGTTCCAAGTGTTAAAAATTCCGTTAAGGTTAGTGGTATTTGATTATACCCGATTAGTTGTGTTCATTAAGAAATAAGACTAAAGTCATAAACACGTTTCTAATTACATGTTGTATATCTTGACATGTATTACTAAATTGAGTATGAAAATTATTTATGCGTAGGTATCAATTTAAGTCCCACTATAATTTTATTATTGATGATGAGCTAATAATGAATTAGGATTCTATATATACGGTTGAGGTCCCCACTTCAAACCTAATTAATTAATTCTCTATCTCCTACTTTTCCCATTTGGTTTGAGAAACACAAGATAATGGTTTTGGAGGTGGAAGATCTCTCCGCTACATGTTGCTAAATCGTGAGGATTGCTACGAGGATACTCTTCATCGATGGCGACTTCAGGTAAATATTGATTATTGACATGAGGCCTTGGTTTAGGATCTGTTAGATTTCAACAAGTGGTATCAGAGCCTCCTTGTCAGAATTATTGAAGAAAACATAAGATTTATGATTTTCTCATATTGATTATTCGTGTATAATACTATGATACACATAAAACAACAATTTACTGTGATGTTAATTCCAGTGAAAACCTTTGTCGAAACCCATATTTAGAAATATTTAATGACTAAAATAGTGGGTGTTTAGCGGTTGAGGAACTTCACAGCTAGAATGTCGATGTCTTCGCCGGTGACAAGCTCTAATGTTGTGATGACACAATCGGTCATTGCAGCTAGAGCAATCCTTGCATGTGTTCCGTTTCGGTCAAGCGCCGTCCAAGTTTTCTATTACACAAACTCTTTTTTTTTTTGCACAAGTGAAGAAGATGAGGTTTACATGGGCTGGACTTGTGAATTGTTTAATTGGGCCTGCAGGATACCTTTTATTTATTTATTGAATTCAATTGGGGCCAATACCCAATTGGGCCTATAAATATTGGGCCTGTAATTGGGTCTAAAATACTGTAGCGAACGAGTTGTTTTAGTTCGTGGGCCTGGCTGGTTGCTTTCGGTAAACTTTGTTTTGGTTTGGTTCAAATGAACCAGTTTGGTTTATTCCAAGTGAACCAGCTCGGTTTAGTATAGTTAGATTAGTCCAATCTAGAGCAACGATTCAGTTCAAACCACAGGTTGGGTCCAGATACTGGTTCAGTTCAGCACACTGGTTCGGTCCAGTTCTTTGGTTCAAGTCCGTTGGACCGATTTAAGTTATTTGGACCCATAAGGCCGGTTTGGGCTACCTTGCTTATTGGACTGGACTCTGTTGCATATTTTGGCCTTTTTCACTCCTGCATTTAAGGAATTTTTAGGAGCATTTCAAGAATATTTTAATTAGCGGTCCAAATTTTAAATTTAGGTGAAATTTTGTGTTGCATTGCCTAAGTGGCCTCTTTCATGAAATTTTATGTGAATTTCAGTTTTTTTTAGTGGATTGCATATGGTTGCGTCATGACTCATGCGAATAACAATCGGCTCAAAGGAAGGTTGTTATTTTGGCTGGTTCATTGGCGGTATAAGGTAATAAATTGAAGTAAAATATTTTTGGAATTCACTTATGCATTCAATGAATGATCCAAAGAAATGTTATTATTTGGCCAAGCCCTATTTTATTTTATTTCTATCAATTAGCCTTAGTTGTTTTGAGAGAACCACTTATACGTTACCATGTTTGTTCAAAGACTTGAATTGTAATGGTGTGCTCGATTTCTCATAAAGGCCCATTATTAAAAATGTAAATTTATATGTACTAATTTTTTTCCCTTCGTTTATTTGTATTCTCCTTAATTAGACAAAATTTTGCATGACGATGATTCCTCGCTATATTTTTTTGTTATCATATCAACGCATTAAAGCTGATGGGATGTACATATATTGATGTGAGTTTGTTCGTTTGTGTTATTTAATAAATACGTCTTCAATATCTACCAATTTAAACAATATTTCAATACTTAATGGTTCAAATTTTGAAAAATTGAAAGAACATATAGTGATCGTTATTGGGTGTATGGATTTGGATTACGTGCTTCGTGTTAATGAACCCCCTAAGCCTACTGATTCTAATTCAGTTGAAGATAATGCCTCTTATGAAAAGTGGAAGCGTTCTAATCGCATTAGTCTTATGATAATGAAACGCTCTATTTTGGAAACTTTTCATGGTGTCATGCTTAAGAAAGAAAATGCTTAAGATTTCCTACGCCAAATAGCATACCAATTTATTGCATCGAAAAAGGTGGATGCAATTACGCTTCTCAGGAAACTTGTTACCATGCGGTATACTAACAAAAGAATTATAAGGAAGTACATAATGAAAATGTATAATATTGTTTACAAAATGAGGACACTAAAGATGGAGTGTTCTGATGATCTCCTTGTGCACATCATTTTGATTTCTTTTCCTATATTGTTTGGTCCCTTTAAGATCAATTGTAATACTTAAAGGGAGAAATGGATTCTTAATGAGCTCATTCCTCAGCGTGTTTAAGAAGATGAATGACTGAAACGAGAAAAGACAGAAAATGCTCACATGACGAGATTTTCCAATGGCAATTCAAGCACCAAGAAAAGGAAAAGAAATATTTTTGTTAAAGCTAAGAAAACTACGTCTGATGGGACTTCACAGGAAAATGTGCAACAAAAACATGATACGATAGTCACATGTTTATTTTACAAGAAAGCAAGTCATGTAAATAATCATTGTCTCAAATATCAAAAATGGCCCGCAAATAAAGATGATAATTTTTTTTTGTTCTGAATTTAATCTAGCTAAGGTACAATGCCATTCTTGGTGGGTAAATAAATATGCAACTATTCACATCAGTGTTTCCATGCAAGATTACATTAGGAGTCGGAAACTGGATGCCAAAAGGTTCATTTACACGAGAAATGACAAATAAACCTTGTGTGGAGGCAATTGGAGGCTTTAGATTAAAATTAGAGTACGGCTTTTATTTGGATTTGGATCAGACTGTTTATGTACCGTCATTAAGGCGGAATTTAATTTCTATTTCCCACTTATAGTCAAATGAAACTGTGCATTTTATAAATTATCGTGCTAAGCGAAGATTAATTAATGAGAACTCTTCTATGTTATGACATAAGCGTCTAGGTCATATTTCTCGATCGATGATCGAAAGGCTTGTGTCAATTGAAGTTTTTGGTACCCTTGATTTTACAGATTTTACGATTTGTATTGAATATAAAGGGAATAGGTGCTAATAGAAGCTCAGGTGTCTTAGATTTGATACATACTAATATTTGTGGTTCATTCCCTATGACTTCTTAGAATGGTCAATGGTATTTTACCACTTTTATAGATGATTATTCTCGCTATGGGTATCTATAATTAATACATGAAAACTCACAATCATTGGATGTGTTCAAGGCCTATAAAACTGAGTTTGAAAATCAACATAATAAGAAATTAAAGTCGTTAGATCTTACTGTGGTGGTGAATAATATGGTAGATATGACGATTCAGGCCAATGTTCAGATCCATTAGTGAGGTGCTTACAAGATTGTGACATCGTCCCTTAGTACACCATGTCAGGGACACCACATAAAAATGGTGTATCTGAGAAATGAAATCGAACCCTACAAGACATGGTTAGGAGTATGATCAAAGTTTCTTTGGGGAGAACCCTTAAACACTGCAGTTTAAATACACCCTAGTTATTCATCCTGATGGAAGCCAGAGAGTGGAGCAATCTCGCCGACATATGGATTTTGGCGTCCTTCGTCCTAATCAGAATAATGATCAGAACGCCCCACCCGCTCGACATTATTTGAGCACGGGCAATGCCCAAATAATACAAATAGTGCCAGATGACGCTACGCAGCCTCGAACATGGCCTTGTACAGGTAGATGCCCCCCTCCCAACATAACTGAGTGAGAGTCCCTTTTCGTGAGAAGCTACAATCCCAAATCATTGGGGAGTTCGTATTGCCTACAGAGGGCAGCCGGTTCCTCCTCGAACAACAGTGACTTCCTGAAGAAGTCTAATCTCATGATGCCTCTCTCGCGAGAAGCTAACCGGTGCAACATAATTGAATAAAATCTCAAGCATAACCAGGCCAGAAAATATAGTATGACACAAAGATAGGCTCTGAGAAAGTAAAAGTGAAAACTCCCACCAAAACAGGCTTATATAGGTTTGGCATGAAGGGGAGACGTTTACCTAACGCTGCATAAACATTTAATGAGGCGCGGCAGCTGAAAAGGTGTCGAAAATATACCATCATGGCATACCACGAACCCCCACACGTTGTCAGTTAATGGCCCAATGCTAAGACCCACTAACAATGGGGAGTTGCCGATGATGCATCAAACAGTCACTCAATTACAGTCGTACACGTGGTATGGACTGACCCTAGCACGTAAAAGGCTTCAGCGCAGTCCCAAGCAGACCCACGCGCAAGACGATTGTTCAGCTCGTAAGTCAAGCGTTCAGGCCCAATACACGCCAGCCCCAGGGGCACGGGTCTTAAGGCCTGACCCAGGATATTAAGGCCCGAACAACGAATCGCAAAGCTATCACAGGCCTGAGAGCCACTCGCACAAAATCAGCTCTAGCCCAATCGAGCATTGAGTCCTAAATAGAGCAAAATCCCAAAGTACTCAGTCATGTAACAGGTAAGATCTTATGCGAGATCTCCTTCCTCCATCACGCCCTTGATCACAGAGATAGTTGGTGAGGGAAAACTCGCTATAAGAATCGGTGAAATAAGAAAGAAAGGTAGGCACACGTATACGCAAGTATACACACTGCAATTTTACATTCACTATTCACTCTTTCTCGAGCCAGTATCTAACTTAAGCTTCGGAGTTCCTTTGGCCACCACAACAGTGGTCCTTGTCTTAACCGCTACTATTTTAGCATGTTAGATATCATCAATATTGGGGAGGACAGATCTAAACACATCATTATATAATAATGATTTTTTAATCCCAAATAATTAGTTATAGTGAGATGAATCTTAAAGTTTGTCGCAATAAATAGGCTTCAAAGTGCCCCAACTAACTCCATAATTGGTGTTCAACTATTTTGTTAGCTTTTTGCAATGGTACATATTATTTGTTGAGAAAATTTGTTACTAAAATTTTCCTGCCAAATGATGCCACATTTTGGTGGTCTTTTATTGGCTTGTCGTGATACCTGATAAACACCCAAAACATCGATTTTTACACCCCTAAATATACAATTGTTAAGTCCAATTATCAAATAAAAATATCTCATTACGTGTTTTTTGTGCATTTTGTAGGAATTCAAGCACAAATCTCAAATTATGCATAAAGTGGCTCAATATGGCTAAATTCATCAACTAGAAGGTACATAAGTTTGCACCAAGGCATGTTTGAGTTTGGGCTTTGGTTTCCAATACTAGATGACATCTAGCACTTCTTTTTTAATTTCTGTATGCCTCCCGCCCAAATGGCTCCAAGCGGGTTCAAGATTCTGCTTGTTATTCTTCTAAGCGCTCATGACGCTGGTATCCATTTGACCTCAGTGGTGATCCATCACGTGACCACTGCTCGATTGGACCCTAAGAGTCTATGCATATTAAACTCCTTCTTGTCTATACTTGGTGACGGATGGCGTTGAATCTTGGCAGAAGCATTGGTTCTTGGCTTCGGTGGATTCTGCGTACTTCAAGCTTGGGAGTTGTAGAGTGTCCCGATACTTTCAGTTTGATCTTGGTGAGTTTCTTAGTTGTCAGCGTATTGTATGTATATTTCTGTATATCCCTTATGCGGCTCTGGTTTTGACGTTATTCTTTTGTTTCAGGGAAGTTTGCTATTCCGTCTCTTAGCGAGGAAGAGGGGCGGATAGAGAGGGGGTTTCTGAAGCACCCTTTGACATCCGTTGAGGAGGTCACAATGCCAGACAATGTTGTGTGTAATGGATTGTTGCGGTGTTCTCATGGTGTTTGCCATGTGCCAGGTTTACCGGCTGAGGGGGTTGTCAATCGTCGTACGAGGAAGTGAAGACTGCCCAGCCCATCCATGCTTGTTGACATGGAGACGATTGTGCCTCCCATCGTTGTTCTGAGGAAGAGGCAACCCTCTTACCGGGCGGCTCCTCCTGTTGAGACGTCGCGGTATGCACAGGTGGCACTCTCGGGTGGTCGTAGATTCCCTCCAAATGCTTCTACTTCCCTTGTTGACTCAGAAGGGGAGGAAGTTGGACCGTGTGTTGATGCGTCGTGTCACTGTGGTCCCGAGATGGTCGCTCGTGCCCTTGAGCCTTATAGTCCTGTTTTACTACACCCTAAAGCCCGCGGGAGAGTTCTCGCTTCGAAGAAGGCATTCGTGGATCTGCGAATGTCATACTCAGATGCCCTCTATCAGGTGAATTCCCTTAATGGTCAGCTGCAGAATTCTAATACTGCCGCGAACCTCGTGGGGGGCGTAGCCTCTGTCACTGAAGTGGAATTTGCTGGTATGTGGTCTCAACTGAGGGCAGCCCAGTCTAATTTGGAGTCTACTCGCGCTGAACTAAAGCGGGCTCGGGCCGAACTGGAGCACCTAGATGCAGCCGTGGACAGATGGTCTTCTGACCTGGAGGCCCAAGAGGTCGAGAGGAGACGAAATGGGTCGTTGAACGACAGCAGCTATAGTCTGCAATTGATGAGGGGCTTCGCAACGTTCGTGAGGCGGAACGACTGTTGGCAAATGAGCGTTTGCACTATGCAGCCTTGGTGGGTGCAGTGGACTTCGACGTGTCAGGCAGGAGGTAGTTGAGCTCGTTCGAGGAAATTCGGGGTAGGTTGGAGCTAATCAAGGGAGAGCATCCTGACATTGATCTAGATTTTTCCTACTATAGGAGGCAACTTTCAGACCGATTAATCGAGGGGAGGGCTCTGGCACTGCAGAACTAGCTGTTGAAGAAAATGTTTCTCCTTAAAATGGTTGTGACGTCCTTTCCTAGACAAACAAATATTTTTTGAATGAAAGTATTATTTTGCCCTGTATTGTCACATTCATTTTAGATGTTTTGAAGATCATAGAACTTGTACTACTGGGCGGAATGCATGTATTTGTCAGTAAAAATATATTGTTGTTTTGGATTGCAGTCATTGACCTTATGACAGATTAGGGTTAATCAAATTGTCGTTGGTCAAAGGTTGACCATGCTCCCTCGATCATTATCTGTAATGACTTTTTGGTGAGTCGTTAGCAGATAGGCGCTGACTAGGCTCCTTCACCCACAGACGTCGTGATTTGCGCATGGTGGACTAGGCGTTGGGCACCATGAGCCGTTGTGAATCGACTGAGTTTACCTGCTAGGTATGGCGATCATTTTCTGTTGGAGAGCAATGATCCCTTGGCGAGTCGTCGTCATCAGCTCACAAGCACCAACTAGACTCCCACTTCCTCGGTCGTCATGGTCCGCATGCAGCGGACTAGGCATTGGGCAACAAAAGTCGCCATCATCAGTCACGAACTGACTAAGCTTACTTGGTAAGTTTGGTGATCAGTGTCTATTGGAGAGCATTGATCGCTTGGCTAGTCATCGTCATCAGCGGACAAGCGCTGAATAGACTCTCACTTCCTTGGTTGTCGTGGTCCGCGCGCAGCGGACTAGGCGTTGGGCACCAAAAGCCATCATCATAAGTCACAAACTGACTAAGCTTACCTAGTAAGTTCGGCGATCATTGTCTGTTGGAGAGCAATGATCCCTTGGCGAGTCGTCGTCATCAGCGGACAAGCAGTGACTAGACTCCCACTTCCTCGGTCGTCGTGGTCCGCGTGCAGCGGACTTGGCGTTATGCACCAGCAGCCGTCATCATCAGTCGCAAACTGAATAAGCTAACCTGGTAAATTCGGCGATCATTGTCTCTTGGAGAGCAATAATCCCTTGACGAGTCGTTGTCATCAGTGGACAAGCGCTGACTAAACTCCCACTTCCTTGGCCGTCGTGGTCAGCACACTGCAGACTAGGCGTTGGGCACCAGAAGCCGTCGTCATCAGTCATGAACTGACTAAGCTTACCTGGTAAGTTCGGCGATCAATGTCTGTTGGAGAACAATGATCCCTTGGTGAGTCGTCATCATCAGAGACAAACACTAACTAGACTCCCATTTCCTCGGCCGTCGTGGTCCGCGTGCAGTGAACTAGGCGTTGGGCACCAGAAGCCATCGTCATCAATTGTGAATTGACTAAGCTTACTTGGTAAGTTTGGCAATCATTGTCTATTGGAGAGCAATGATCCCTTGGCGAGTCATCGTCATCAGGGACAAGCGCTGACTAAACTCCAACTTCCTCGGCCTTCGTGGTCCGTGCGCAGCGGACTAGGCGTTGGGCACCAAAAGTCATTATCAACAGTCACGAACTGACTAAGCTTACCTGGTAAGTTCGGCGATCAATGTCTATTGGAGAACAATGATCCCTTGGTGAGTCGTCATCATCAGAGACAAGCACTAACTAGACTCCCATTTCCTCGACTGTCGTGGTCCGCCTGAAGTGAACTAGGCGTTGGGCACCAGAAGCCGTCGTCATCAATTGTGAACTGACTAAGCTTACTTGGTAAGTTTGGCAATCATTGTCTATTGGAGAGTAATGATCCCTTGGCGAGTCATCGTCATCAGGTACAAGCGCTGACTAAACTCCAACTTCCTTGGCCTTCGTGGTCCGTGCGCAGCGGACTAGGCGTTGGGCACCAGAAGTCGTTGTCAACAGTCGCGACTGACTAAGCTTACCCTATACGTTCGGTGATCATTGTCTGTTGGAGAGAAATGATCCCTTGACGAGTCTTCATCATCAACGGACAAGCGCTGACTAGGCTCCCACTTCTTTGGTCGTCGTGGTCCACGCACAACAGACTAGGCGTTGGGCTGATATTTGAGTTTGGCCATAGTCGGGCTTGTCGAGGGTCGTAACAGACAGCAGTGGAAGTTTTGTTAAAAGCAAATACTTTATTGATAATATTTTTTGAGATACTTTACATTCCATGGTCGTTTAAGCTCGTCGTTGTCTGCATCTTCCAGCCAGTACGTTCCCGACCTGTTGACCTTGGTGACTTTATAAGGTCCTTCCCAGTTCGGGTTTAACTTTCCCGCACCGGCTTATTTGGTGTTCTGCTGGGTCTTCCTGAGTACCCAATCCCCCACCTTGAACTCACGTGATTTGACCTGCTTGTTGTAATATTGCGCCATTCGTTGTTGGTAGGCGGCTATCTTGGCAGAGGCTAGATCCCATTTTTTGTCGAGGAGGTCTAGCCCTACGCACAAGGCTTTGTCGTTACCGTCGGATCTGAACTCCTCCGTTCAGAAGGTTGTCATTTCGAGTTCTACCGGAACCATAGCTTCTGACCCGTATGCTAGGGCGAAAGGTGTCTCTTCGGCAGAGACTCTTTTGGTTGTCTGATACGCCCAGAATATTTTCAGTAGCTCTGGAACCCATTTCCCTTTGGCTGCGTCAAGCTTTCTTTTGATGGCCTCTAGGATCGTCTAGTTGGTAACCTATGCTTGGCTGTTGTCTTGGGGGTGCCCTGACGAGAAGTGGTGATCAATATTCAAACTTTGCACAATTTCTTGACCTTCGAATTGAATTTTGTTGTCGCTGACCAATATTCTGGAGATGCTAAATCTACAGAAGATGGTGGCACATATGAATTTTTTGACCTGGGCCTGTCTGATTTTAGATATGGGCTCGGCCTCGACCCACTTAGTGAAGTAGTTGACTGCCACAAGAAGGAAATTTTTACGACTGATGCCGAGAGTGGTCCGATGATGTCCATTCCCCATTGCACGAATGGCCACGGACTAGTCATTGGAGTCAGTTGTTGGGCCGACATATGCGTGTATGGCGCGAACCTCTGACATTTGTCACATCTGCCGCAAACACAATCTAGACTGGTTGGAAACAGTAAATCCAAACCAAAGCTTGGATCTGGTGCTAGTCATGAGGATGATGGATGTGATGGGTGTGCAATGAGGTTGACGATGTCGAAAGCAGGTGAGGGAGGAGTCGATCTGTTGTCGATCGACTTAGCGAGGAGGATTGTTGGTAAAATGGACTGCAAGTGGAAGGAGGTTAAGGCGTCGACAATCGATGGCTGGAGAGAAGGAGGTCGATGGAGATGATTGAATGTTGTTTGTTGTCTGGAGGGCTACAACTGTGAGGGGCACTGACTGGATTGATTGCGACAGATGGGAGGTTGTTGCAACTGACTGAGATTGCAAGTTGGCGGGCGACGGTGATGGCTTCAGTTTCTGGTGAGTTTATGTTTTTCTCTATTTCTCTTTTGAACTTCTTTTTGAATCTTCAATCTTCTTCCTTCGAACTTTTTTTTTCAAATCGAAATAAATAACAAGAATCATTCGATACCAATTGATAGATTCAAACTTGTAAATAAATGGAATTGAAAACAATGCGATAATTGAAAGAAAATAATTGACGATAAAATTGATAAACAAAATAAAATTCCTTTGTTCAGTCAACCTAATTACAATGAACCTCCTACTCTTTTTTTATCACTGACCTAATTTCTATAACAAGAAACCAAACCTAAATCTAGTATGAAACCAATATCTTATTTGTACTGTTACTAAAGAAGTCCTATTACAATATAACTAATAATACTATTACTAAAAGAAACTCAATTACATCAACGTCGCTGTGAACTATTAATGAGGACTAGAGGATATTTTTTACGGACTGCACCACAGTGGTAGGCAGCTCTGCTGAGACACCTTATTTAGCTAGCCACCACCTACCCTAATCAATCAAGATGTGAATTTGTTTTTGTCCGAATGAAATATCATATTATCTCATCAACTTGTGTCAAATAGATCTTATCATTTAAACTTCGAAACATGAACGGGAACGACGTGAAATGCCGCTCATACTCTACAAATACACACTTAAGAAGTCAACCTATAGTCACATTACAAAACTCCATCTCTATCATATATTGTAGGCATTTGCTAAATGATGCCACCATTGGACAACAACTCAATTTTTTGAATCTACTGAAGGACACCGCCATTATATACATAAAAATGTATTTTTATTTTTATTTTCTCCCAAATCCAGCGACCACAACCCTTTCACTCGCACGAACGACTCTTCCTCCCCCACCCTTCACCTCTCAATCTTGCCAAAAAACGAACGTCAGTTACCCGTTTTCATCCTTGTTTTCCCTTTCTTACATGTCTTCGTCTTCCCTGCCTCTCTTCTACTGCTTCATTTTCTCTCTCGCATGAGGAAACATATTAATCCTCCCTGTTTCATTTTCTACTATTTGTCTTCCATCCCAAGCTCGCCGGACGACTCCAATATCGGCGTCTCTCCCTCTCTTCTATGTCTTCGTCATCTCTCTCTATTCTATTTATTCATTTTTGTTTGTTAGGGTTTGGATGAAGTTTGTATTTAGAAATGGATGAGTTTATTGAAAATGATGTTGGTAGGCTTGAATATGATAATGCTGGAGTTGAGAGTCAGCATTGTGCTTCATTTGTAGGAGTGAATGAAAAAATGAACATTTTCAAGATGAAGAACAACCCACTCCACTTGAGGTACACTCTCAACTTGAGATGAGCTTGCATGGAGGTTTTTTGTCGTTGTGATTATCGTAATATCATGTTTAATTTTCCTTTTCGTTTATATTTGAAGCAACGTTGTTATTTTTAGGGTTAGTTGTTAATATTTGAACCCTAAAAATAACGGAGATAGTATTGTGATTATGATTATCTTCTTCATAGCGGATCCTGCGAGTGTGTGTATTACACTTGCAGCGGCTCGCGCATTTGCAGTCAGAACTTTTTGTGTTGATTGAAGTTTGACTTTGTGTCGAATTTTCAAGTTAATTGATAAAATTTCTTACATTTACATGGATTACAATTAACTTTGTAACCATTACAGTGATATACATAAATACTAATGAGAATCATAATTGTGAAATCATAATTTATTTCATAAATGTATAGTCATTACATTTTCATTAACTAAAATATTACAACAATCAAATTGTATATCAAAATTGAATACACTACAACAAAAATGAGCATTTATAGCTTTTGAGAATAGCGGTTTTTACACAACCGCTATAAAATGCTTTTGAAACAGTGTATAAACAATTGTAAACAGCTATCAATCCAATTTCATTTGTGCGCTAAGTGAAATGCCATGAACGCGGGAGTTGCAATTCGCTGGGCGCCAACTATCCCGCTCGAATCGAAAAAAAAAAAATAAAAGCAAAACAAAGAAGAAGGAAGGAAGGAAGAAGAATCCCGCTCAAATCCCACTCTCCTTCTCGATTTATATCTCATTCTCCCTCTGCAATCTGCTCTCCCTCTCCTATCGCCCTCCCTCTCCCTCTCCGATCGCTCTCCCTCTCCCTCTCCGTTCTGCTGTCCCTTTCTGATCGCTCTCCCTCTCCGTTCTGTTTCTCCCTCTCCAACGTGTTCTACTCCTCACCGTACGTGCTCTCGCTCTCCTTTTCAGGTCGATATGATTGCTTGGTGTTTGAGTTTTGTCCTCTCTGTGGGGTTTGAAATTAGTGGCTCTTGCAGGGTTAGCAACAACAAGGTTAGCTTCTTCTTTTGATAGATGGGGTTTACTTCTTCTTCTTTTTGGGTTCTTTTTGATGGATTAAGAAAAAAATTATGTTTTTTTTTTATGGATTTCATTCACTGTTTGAAGATCTAGGGTTTTTTTTTTATGGATTTCATTCACTGTAGTGGAGCTTGAATTTCTTTGTTTATTTTTAAGATATGAAGTGGATCGAATCCTAGTGTTTTACTGGGTTTTTTTTATAGTCATTTGAAGTTCCAATGTTTATTGAGGAGTATAACCGAAGCTTTGATTGAAAGAATGACAATTAACTGTTAAAGATGTTTAGCTTTGTACTCGACTTACTGAAATTTCATCTTTGTTCAGGAATGACAAGAGTACCTCTTTCTTTTGATTGAGGTAACAAAAACTCTTTTGCTCTGATTTCTTTCTTCTTTTTTGTATGGTTTCTGTGATCGATTTACTAACACAAATGTTCAGTGGGCTTTAGGAGTTGCACATGTGAAGTGGGTTATTGAGATTCTGACAGAGAAAAATAGTGGGGATGCATGATTGAAGCTGCTTGTTCTATGATTGGATTTTTGTTCTTCTTCTTCTTCATCAACTTTTTATGTATAGAAACTTGGTTGCAAAGCATCTTCATTGTTAGTCTATCATTGGTAAGAATTGATTGATTAGCTGGTTTTAGGAATATTTTGAATGGAGGATGGTATACCTATGACACAATGGGTAATTCATTGATGCAGGGAGCTATAGTCGGGATGCAACAGATGCAGCTTTAAACGGGTGAGGGATGGTATACCTATGACACAATGGGTAATTCTATTGTTGATTGTTTTCACTTGTTCGAGTTTGATTGTTGTGTTATGTGGTGCTTTGTGATCCCTTTTTGTCAAATTTCCAAGTGTTCTTCACTTACCACTGGTTTTAGATTGAATGGTTTCTGAGTTTTGTGTTGTGTACTTGAATTTGTTTTTGTTAATTCAGGTTGAGTAGGTGTTAGATTTGATCATTCTTTTGAGAGATACAATATGACTGCCTTCATTGAATTGAGTTCAATATTTAATGCTTTTAGAATGAATAGTTTTAAGATTTGATTTCTGAGAATTATGGGAAGCTGGTAAAAGATAACTACTTTTCATTGATTGTCTTGTTGGATCTTCCAGTTTTTAATACATTTTAGATCATTGGCCCTGAAGATTGATTGTTGCGTTGTTTGATAATTGAAAACTCTTGAATTTTTTTTGTTTGATTCCTGTTACATTGTCTGTTATGTATTTTAGGGCCCTAAAATTAATTGTGTTGGATGAGATTCTTCAATTTTGACAGTACAATTCTCTGGTTATTTCTTGTAGTCTTAAATGATGGTGACAAAAATGAGTTTCCTTTCGTTGTTTAGCGATGGGCTTTGCAAAAGATTGTGATCAAATAAATTGGTTCTGTTTTCATGTCTGAATTAAGGTTGTAATTATATGTTCTTAGGGTCTATTAATTTCAAACTGCTGATTTTTTTCATTCATTTGACATAACAAATAAAAATTGTGTTTGTTATGATCTGCAAAATTTTCTTTCAATGAGTCTCGTATAAGTCATAAATGATAGGCGTTGATCTTTCTCTGTTCTCTGGGGTTTACAAAAACTTACGTGGAAGAGCCTTCTCTGCCGTTGGACCAGTTTAATTTTATTTGAAGAACTGATTAATTTAGTTACCAAACTGCAGAGAATCGTTTGTATTCAATTGATTGATAATTTTGTGTTTAAAGATTCTGGACTTGTTTTCATTTGTTGGATTGTTTAATGATCTGTTTGGCTGATAAAATATGAATGAATGTTTTTGCAGGAATGGAGATAAACATTGGAATAGCTGTCATCATAAGTGTTGTATTGACCAGTCGAGCCGTCTTTCAGAGGATGAAAAATTATACGGTAAAATGTGCCTGGAAACATTTGATTGAGTTTGGGTTATAGATTACTTGATAACCATTTAATATAACTGGCTCTTGCCTGATGTAGAACAGTTATTGATATGTATGGATTTTTGCATTTTGCAGATCTATGCAGTTTCTATGACAATCTGTATTGTGGTAAGCTATCTGCTATCTTTTGGGTTTAATAAGAATTAGGAAAAATAAGTTGTTGGGTAATTGGGTTAGGTGATGCTAACGATAAGCCTGGAATGCATTCCAACTTGTATTTCCATTATATCTTCTATCAAATGAACTAAACTAGAAAACTAAGAAATTGAAGAAACAATGTGAAATAAGAAATACTTGACAACTAACCTATTCTAAACAATTGACAGGACTTCCGCAAGCTTCTTGAGGATAATCTACCGCTCTTGGTAAAGCTAAGAGATTTCATCATTGATTGGGTTCAAGAAGGATTCCTTTCTTTCCCCTGCTTGCTTTTTGGGCTACTGGGTAATCTCAATTTCATCTTTATCCGTCTTTTTAGTACAAAATTTCTCAATGGTATGTCTCCATTTTGGGGTGTTTGCATTCAGGTCATTTCTGTCCTACATTGTCCAAAGCTGTGAAAACAATGAAGAAGGGGGAGAAGGTTATTCTCAATGTGAAGTCACAATGTAGGTTGCTTTGCTTTTATTATTTTTCTTCGTCTGCTATCACGAAGTGAATTTTGTTTGGGTGATGTGCTTGTATTTCGATTGCATTCAGATGGATTCGGGGAGACGGGTAGGCTTGCTTCTGGGGAAGAAGGTGCAGTTCCTCCTAATGCTACACTTCTAATAAATCTTGAGTTGGTCTATTGGAAGTCTGTCACAGAGATAACTCTTGGTAGATAAGGATGCTTGAGAAGGTGGTTTTTTCTTAGAAACCCTTCCCAATTGCTTCCTTTTTCTTTTTTTTTCTCTATGATTCAAGTTCTAAGATGATGAAACATAACATAACTACTTTGCTCAAAAAGTGTTTGGATCAACCAAGGGGAGAGTTTCTTCTCGTATGATTCAGGTTCTTGTATTCATTTTGCGATTGATTTAGTTATGGCTTTCATTTCAGTGGGAATGTTAAGTTGGTGAAATCAGAGCAGACATACTCTGTTTTAATACATATATAAAGTTTTGATATACTCTGTTTTAATCTGAATGTACTCTCTGACTGCATCATTTTAGAAACTTGATAGTAGACATATATAGTAGTATATATGAAGTAACAGGATGCAGACATATATAGTAGTATCCAGAGCACATAAATACATAATAAAGTTTTGATATACTCTGTTTTAATCTGAATATACTCTCTGACAGCATCATTTTAGAAACTTGATAGGGATTATTTAACAATGATTTTCATATCTACATACAAGCTCAAGTCTTTCATTGAATCTCTTGATAGGGATTTTCATATTTAACTTGATAGGGATGTTCTAGGTGTATAATTATTTGCAGCCTTGGTTGAATGCCCAATTATGAAACACACAATCCATTGGAAGTTTGAGACTACGAGTTTTTCATTGGAATTTTGTGGGATTGATTTGTCTGATAAAAATGATATTCTTAAACCAAAAGATCCGGTGCTTGTAGTGCCAATCAAGAAGTATAGGGCTGTCAGTCAACTTGGTTTTGGGTTTAGTTGTTGACAGTGGCATTTAGGGAGGCGGCGAGCCTAAAAAAATAGAGGGATTATTATGGGTGAAAGAAGCAGGGAGGAGGGATTATTCTGTGGTTGTTTTGTTCCCTTCCTTATATCTCAAGGGTTTATCATGGAGTGAAGCAGGGACTTCTTTGCAAAGCTGGGATAAAGAATAGCTAGCCTTAGTGAAGCAAGTGCTGAGACTGATGCTTTGGAGGAGGGGCCTCTTGATACGTTCTTGCTCTATGATTGGGCCTATAAGAAAGCTGCAGTTGATAATGTTAGAAGGGTGGAAGATGAGAGGGGGTTGGTGGGTCACACTTTAGATGAATTTTGATGAGCCAAAGATTGAAAGTTCTTTGGGCTTTTTTGCCGCAGATAAGACACCTTATTTGAGATTAATAGGAGCTATATGGTGCTACAGTTTGAAAAATGATTTTTTCTGTGGGAATTGGGAAATACCTTGACTGATATATCTTGGTCTGATATACCTTGACTGATATACGTTCATGACATTTACATCAGATGCATTTTACAAGCGTCTTACATCTTGTGCAGCCACATGATGATTCAGTTTTATATTTGAAGCACTGTGCTTGAAGGAAACAATATCTGCCAACATGTTGTGTTACTTGCTGAATTAGAATCCATTAATTAGAGAATGTAGATCTCTGGATGCTAATTTTATTGCCTGAATCCTCTCAAATGTGCATGAGATCTGTATTAATTTGAGTTCTTATTCATCTTCGGTTGGCTCTCTAGTATTCACATCAATTTCATATGTTCGTTGCAGGGCGGTCTTACTGCTACTGATGTTTTCGCTGTTGAGTGGATACAAACTGGTTTCATTCACTTTGGGATGACTGTTTCATACTTTGGTTTTGTAAGTGACGGTAATATTCTACTCTTGGTATTAATACCACACCTACTTTATGTAATTTCTTGTTTTTTTGTTTATGGGAAAATTTAGCATCATAGATGAAAGTACTTTTTAGTGTATATCCTTTTTTTGCTTTGAGTCATTGATATACTTTGTTGATGCTCTAGTAGTTTTATATTTTCGAATTGCATGCTTTGTAGTATTTCATTTTGTTTGATTTCAATCTCTGAATGGATCTTCTGAAGTTTTCCAGTTCTCTAGACTGGTATATTATTTGATATTGTCTTGTAATTCCATCTTCAAACTTGACTTGATTGAACTAGCATATTTACACCAGTTTTGGGAATGTTTTAGGTGAAGAAATTTCGGTCAGAAAAGCCAGGAACTGCCCTCTTCACCGAAGATGTTGTAGTGTGGCTTAGTTTGTTTATTTATTATTGCAGGAAGGTGAAACCTTGCCTTCTCCGAAGAGCACGGCAGCTGTTAGTGGTCAACTTTCAATTGATAAAACTACTGTTAAACAGGAAACACAAGTTCAACAGAAACCTTTGAAAGTGGAACCTTGTGATTGTGGAAGCTGTGATGAGAGTGCCTTTGTGTCTGGTATTTGTTTTCAAGGGCAGAAGCAAAATTGTAGCTTGGAGGAATTACAGCATAGTGGGAACAATGTGAGTTTAGAACCAAATTCAATGATTACTAGTTCAGCTTGCTCGGAGAAGGCTGGCTGGCCTGAGGCAGTGGTTGGCGCATCAAAATATTGGAAGGCAGCTCTGAAGTTGAATGATGGGGAGGGCGATATGAGCCATCACCTCCGGCAGGACATGCTGCTGTAGCTAGTTTTGGTGCCTCAGCAACTGCGAAGATCAGTGTGGATGCGTCACTGGCTGGAGCAATAATAGGGAAAGGTGGTGTGAACTCGAAGCAGATATGTCGTGTAACAGGTGCTAAGCTTTCAGTTAGAGAGCACGAATCAGATCCTAACCTGAAGAACATTGAGCTCGAAGGCACCTTTGATCAGATCAAGCAAGCAAGCGGAATGGTTCGGGAGCTAATTGTGAATATTGGTGCAGCCGCTGGGAATGCAAAGAGTCATGCGGCTCCAGCCCCAGTGCATTCAGCAAATAACTTCAAGACAAAGATGTGCGAGAAGTTTGCCAAGGCCCACTACAACACAAGTACATATTAATAGCATTTAACCATAGTGTAAATCTTGTAAAATTTCGCTGGAACTTGTAAAATCTTGTACAATTTCTCTTGAACTTGTAAAATCTTGTACAATTTCTCTTGAACTTGTTCAAATTGTTTAGCTTCTATGGTTAAAGAAATTAGTGTTATAATAGCGTTTATGAAGTTTCAAATTGATAGCAAATGAAATTTAAAAAAAAAAAAAAAAAAAAAAAAAAAAAAAAAAAAAATTTGCTGTGTATACCTACCATAGCGGTTTTAAAACGCTATAGTAGAGTATTCAATAGCGGTTTTTAGTCTTCGATAGCGTTTTTTAACTGCTATGTATAGTTTACTATAGCGGTTTTCAAACGCTATAGTAGAGTATTCCATAGCTGTTTTACAGTCTTCGATAGCGTTTTTACACCGCTATGTATAGTCTACGATAGCGTTTTTTAACCGCTATAAATAGTCTACCTACCATAGCGGTTTAAAAACGCTATGATAGCCCGTGTTTCTTTTATAGCTTGGGCTGTCATAGTGGTTACTAAACCGCTATAGTAGGATACCATAGCGGTTTTGAAACGCTATTGATGAGACTTTTTCTTGTAGTGATACATCAAGTCCTATTAGTCTTTTTTCGAGGTTCAATTGGAGTGATATTATTCACATGCCTCTTCTTTGTTTTGTACTCACTTCCTCCACCAACAATGACTTCTTCAATGTCATCAGCACCACCACCACCCCTTCCCTTACCTTTACACTTGGACCACCAGCACCATCACCCCTTTCTCTACCACCAACACCAATACCACCATCACCCCTTCCTCTACTACTAGGAACACTAGCACCACCACACCCCTTCCTCTACCACCTTGAGCACCAGCACATTACTTCCATCATCCCTTCCCCTACCACCACCTGCAACACCACCACTTGGAGCACCACCACCATCAGCAACTGGACCAATCGTTGCTCTTCCTCATTATCTCAGAAGGTGACATGCGTAGACATTTGTCTTAGCAAGTCATCTACTTTCTTTTGCCTCATGAACAACACAACCTTATTCACATTCCTGCCTTCTTCAATAGAGGCGTCCACCAATTGAAGAGCCTCATCAACCAACTTGTTCGGCAAAGAAAACATTGATCTTAGTAACAAAAAAAATTAAATTTTGTATTTCAAATGTTTGCAAATTTGTTAAAGTATAGATCAATTACCCGATTGTGAGATATGAACAATTGATTTCTTAACGAATGTGTCCTCCTAATCGTCGGTGGTTGGATGAACAGATGGCTAATGTCATGAAACCACTCCAAGTAGTCCTTGTTGCAATCCCATGGAAGCTTCACTGGTGCACCTTGGTTTTAAATTGACATGAGATGATTCTGGAAAGTTGCAAAAAATGAGTACACTATCTCGTGCTTCACCAAGTAGTTATGGCCAGATCGACATTTATTCTTAATTTTGACTTGAATATGAGGATTTGGAATGACCTATAACCTTCCAATCTATCTCATCACTTGATCTGGGTGATAGGATTCTTTGACGTCAAGGCATAACAAGCAGCCTTGGAACCATGTAATTCTATGAAGTGGAGTTATTCGCTTGGATTAAGCATAAGGGTTCCAAATGATCGACAAAACAAATATAAACTTATTAAATTATGAATGAAAAATGAAAACAATTACCTGAGATGAAACATGAACTTAAATTACTAACTTTTCCTCTTTAGTAAACATGTCATCAAGATGCTCCCTAAGGGTCAGGATTTCTTCAGTCACGACCCTGCTAAGTTGGGGGTGATCCCACTTAGCCATAGTGGGGAGGCGATCATTCCCATGAGGCTCGGGTCATACCCCAAAGCCTAAAGTGATCATATATCCAACACTAAAAAATAATTAAACATATCAATATATTAGTTCAATATCTAAAACAATAAAAATATAATTAACTGAACAATTAACCCAAAAAATATACCTCCAAAAGTGACAGATATCCATATATTTGTTTGGTACTCGCTCTTCTAGCACAACCAAGTTAACGATACCAAAACGCCAAAGTACCAACTCCCCATGCGAACTTCCCAACATCATCCTCCTTCAGCAACTTCAAATATTCAGTGCGAACCTTGGTTCCAGTCTTATCAGCAAAGATAGTCATGCCCATAAGAAATAACAAGTAAACCCTAGCAATATATTGTTTCTTTTAGAGAATCAATTCTACTCACTTTTCCATGACAATGCTCCTTAATAAATTTCATATCAATGAAACTAAGATTCTTCTAGACAAGCTTTTGTGTTTTACTCTTTTGAATTCCCAAACCATTCCCCAACAGTTGCACTCATTCCTCTGTTTTAATTTGAGTTTTTTCACCATAACCAACTTACTAACAATCGGCAAATGAATAATAAGATAAACATCATCAATGGTGATGGTCATTTCTCCAAAAGGGAGGTGAAAAGTGTTGGTCTCAAGTTGCCAACGTTCGATAAAAACACAAATTGTCACCCTATCGACTTGATCCTTACAATGTTCTATCGGTCGTAGACTACTCTTATAGACCATTGAAATTACTTCTTTCGGCTCCTCACTCAACTTCCAAATCATAAAATTCTTATATTGATGCCGACATCTCAACTCACCTTGTTCCTACATACAACAAGCAATAAGAAAAACTAGTTAGTGTCCAAATAATATAAAAACAATAAGTACTACATATTTAAAAAAAAAAACTTGAAAATATTATAAATACCTCATCACCATCCCAATTGGACCGAGAAACATAGCCATCATAGTCCTCTAATATGGATACATCTTTGGGACCACCAGGATAAGAAACTTGGCCAAGTTTTTCATCTTCATCAGAACCAGGTTCGACAGAATTAATTGGTTCCTCTTGATCTTGATTTTGAACCTCCTTATTTCCCTTACCCTCTTCATTTTGACCATCTGCATCACCCTGATCCTCCTCACCCTCTTCATCACCCTCACCCTCCTCATTCCCTCACCCTTTTCCAATTCCTTAACCTCACAAACCACACCATGTTGACTTTGCAATAGCAATAGAAGTGTCGCCTTTTAATTGCGTTAAACAAATCACTCCCCATTACATCCCATCTCCTCTTTTTTCTCCCTCATTTCTTGCATTTTTTTTCTCTCTTTTATCTTTTCTTTATTTTTTATTGCAATGACCTTTCTCAAATACGCCGTCATTAGTCGTCTTTGAGCTGGATGATCCCACTACTACTACCATCACTACCACCAACACCACCCCAACCACTAAAGCAACGTCTTTGTTTGTCTTTGCCATACTAAATATTTAAAACAATATGATACAATTAAAACAAAATGAGGCATGAAGATTTATAATTTCAAAACGGAGATTTAGAGTTGACCTAACTTCGTGGGTTTGGTTGAATGCAAAGATGAAGTCCCACAACAACAATCGAACATAAAGAAGCAAAGAAGATGTCCACACACCATATTGACACCAAATCGGAGAGAATCACACCCTAACTAAGCCCTAGAATCGCACACCAACAAACCCCAAATCGCAAAAACAAATTGTACCCTAAGTCCGACACAAATCGCACCCAAAATCTCCAAACTTTGTATCGCACAGTGATAGTAGAGGGAAAGAGCAGAGAGTGGAGAAAGAGAATAGAGAGTAGAGGGAAAATGAAGGCGGGAAGAGGGTGAGAAGATTCAAATTTTGGGAGAGGGAGAGACCGTTTCATTTGGGAGAGAAAGGAAAATTTTGATTTTGGAAGGGTTAAGGGTTTATATTGGTGGGGTCTTTTAATAGGTGGTGGTGTCCTTCAGAAAGGTGGTGGTGTCATTCATAATGTATGGGGTTGGTTGTGTCCTTCAGCAGAAATGGTGATGTCATTTAATCACTGCCTATACTGTACTATGAATTTCAATTTGTTCCTCGAATCATTTTTTTGTTATGTTTACTTTAGCCCTTGGAGTGACATTTGATATCTGGAATGAATGCGCATTCACTGTATGGGCAATAGCCTCACCAGGTGGGGTCGCAAACTCAACGTGGGTGAAACGTGGACCATCAATGGAATCTAGGCACAGCCATGGCCCAAATTTGGGGACACACTAGTTACAATTTTGATGGTAGTGGTCGTGACTGTGGTGATACCATGGACTCTAGTGGAGTGTTCAAGTGTCAAGGTTGGGCTCAACCACTAAATACCCTTGCAGAATATGCACTAAACCAATTCAATAACCTGGACTTCTTTGATATCTCCCTAGTGGACGAGTTCAATCTGCCCATGGGATTTGGCCCAAACAACCGTGGGTGTGCATTCCTCAGCTGTCGGGCTGACGTCAACGGGCAATGCTCCGGTGAATTACAGGCTCCCCCCTTTTTGACTAAAATCCTGGATCCGCCACTGCCTACTAACCTGTCGAGTTTTTTCAAGGATAGGTGGAGAGATGCTTATAGTTATCCTCAAGATGATGCAACAAGCACCTTTACTTGCCCTAGTGGTTCCAATTATAGGGTTGTGTTTTGCCCTAGACAAGGTGGTTCCAATAATTTAATTTCTCTTCTTGAATCTGTTGTGGAGAAATCATAAGCCTGTAAGGTCTTTGAAGTTACTTGTGGAATTTGGAATGCTTGTGTTTTGGGTGGGTGTGGTCTTTGAATCCACTTTGGGGGTTTATTAGCAATCAAGAAATAAAACTGGTGCAAGTTTTTGTTGGGTTTTACACGCTCTTGGTGAAGTTTAATTTCTTGAGAATGAAATAGCAATGGTGAAATAATTCAAGTTGGGATTTTTCATGGATCCTAAAACTATGATGTCACAGTAGATTTTGATCCCTGAACCTTTCATATTCTCAAGCCTTGACTACTAAACTAGCTAACATTAGCAATAGACGCATGATACTAAAGTATCTCAAAACGAGTCTTGTCTCCTTTTTTTAAGGGCTCTTGTTGACGGATCCGGCATTGAAGAGATCACCAAGGGTGCATCACTCTCTTTAACCTGAATTGAGCTTGTAAATTTTAGTTCGAGAGAGGAAAAACATAGATTTTAGAGAAGGTCCTACCTTTATTCAAGGTCTAGAGGTCTAGCAACTAGCACTTTCATCTGACAAAGAGGATGACATATGGTGTTCTTGATCCTATCTAAACCTAGCAAATGGATAAGTCTTGCTCAGTATAGAATTGTGCTTAATAATAATAATAATCAAAGTCCACAATTCAGATGCAATGACTTCATTCTTTGTTTCTTGTTATCTTCTTTAAGTTAGACATCGAAGTCCATTCAACAAAATCTTTTGAATTTTCAAACAATTGCGTAATTTTCTTGTAAGCAATTCCATCTGGAAACCGACCTTTCTATGTATAAATTCACACTTCAGATCCTTGCCAGTTAATTACAATTACAATGAGCAGTGTCTCTACCAACTTCATCTACTTCTCCGTCTTGTGCTCTGCCCTCTTTGGCTTGGCCCATGCAACCCAATTTGAGATCCGAAACCAATGTCCATACACAGTATGGGCTGCAGCCATCCCAGGAGGTGGCAAGCAACTCAACACAGGCCAATCATGGACCGTTAATGTGAACGCGACACCAACCCGCATTTGGGGTCGCACCAACTGCACCTTTAACACAACCGGCCATGGGCGTTGCCAAACTGGTGACTGCAATGGGCTCCTCCAGTGCCAAGGTTATGGTCAGCCACCCCAAACTTTAGCTGAATTCGGTTCACTAAATAACTTGGACATTTACGACATCTCTTTGGTTGATGGGTTCAATGTACCTATGGACTTAACACCAACATCAGCTGGGTGTCGCAGTGCAAAATGCAGCGCGGACATTAACGGGCAATGTCCAAATGAGTTACGTGCACCGGGAGGTTGTAACAACCCATGTACTGTGTTCAAGACTAATGAGTATTGTTGCTACTCTGGGCCTTGTGGTCCTACTAACTACTCAAGGTTCTTCAAGAGTAGGTGCCCAGATGCTTTTAGTAGTCCAAGGGATGACTCTGCAAGCCCATTTACATGCCCCAGTGGCACTAAATATAGGGTTGTATTTTGCCCATAGAGAGTTCCTTATATGTGTATGTAATTATATAGGAGTGAAATAATAAAATTGGTGCATATCCTCTGCTAATTTTTTTTTTTTTTTTGGGTCATTGACCCTTTTTATTTATTAATCCATGCTCGGAAGCTACATGACTGACCCTATAGGATTAACTAAATCAGGTCCGAAGGCTACAATATTGTTGCCACTTAATATCCTCGTCGTCTCCATCTTGCATAGAGACTTACTTTCGCTCCGGTCTATTGCCTCCACCTTACATAAAGATTTGCTCCGGTCTAGTCCATCTAAGCAGCTGCATTCAATACCCGAAGGCTTATCAATGGCGGAGCAATTGTGCTCCTAATAATCGGGCGAAAACTCACAAAATCCTAACTGGTGAGTCTCGAACCCGCGACGTCTCACAAGAAGAGTGGATGTTTGACCAACTGAGTTACAATTGGTGAACTCTACTAAATGCTGCATATATACTAAAAAATGTCGGAAATCTGTGGTGGACAAAATTTTCTTTTGGAGCTAGACACTAAACCCTACTAACTCTAGAAATAACCTTATGAAACTCAGGCTTCAAACTTCAATTAAAGTAGTGTTGATTATGTCCTAAAAAAATTATATAAGGTTTTTTTTTAAAAATAAATTTGACCTCATTAATTTATTCTAATATAGTTTAGCCCTTGTTTTATAAATTAATTCAGTTAAACCCTCAAACATATGTTGACTACCCTAGTCAATATCAGTCAAGGATGTTGACTTTCCTTTCACTATTATATTTTTGTTAAAACCCACAAATACCCTTGGCACATGGAAAGCACATGCTATGTTAAAACATCTATGAAATGGGCTTGTCTAACTGGCGAGGAAACAGACGAGGGAGGGAAGGGGTGGAACCCTCCATCTCTCTCGAGATATGTGCACGCATGCATCTCGAGGGGGATGGAGGGTTCCACCCCCCTCCCTCACCGTTTCCTCGCCAGTTAGAATTCCCCCTATGAAATTCATCCAGGGATAAGACTATTTGACAACACATCTCTAAGTGATCTAATGGTTAAAAATACAACAAATAAAAACAAAATCAAAATCAATCAAACCACTCATCACATTGCTTTCTACTACTTCTCCCACCCATCAAACCACCATAACCGATGGTAGCAAGAATACCACCACCACCCCTCCACAAAAAAGTGTTTCAAAAGATCCCCACCACCACCTCGCTCCACTAATCCTTTTCCTCGCCTCCACCGCTCACACCTTCCTCACTCAAAACGACCTTGATATGTTCCTTTTCCAAACTATTAGAGAATAGAAGTCTGCCTATGTTACAAATTAGGAAAGTGTTTCAGAATAGAAGTCTGCATATATTATAAAATAGAAAAGTGTTAAAGAATAGGTTAGGAAAGTCAGAATAGAATAGGAATAGAATAGAAGTCTTTCTATTTCTATTATATAGGCAGACTTCTATTCTCTAACACAAACCCTCTCCTCGATCGAAACGCTTCCACTACTCTCTCTCAAATTTTTGGTGGTTTTGTGCAGGTTGCATCGTACTTGGCCATTTTGGATTGGTTCATATGTTGCATTTTAAGGCTGTTAATGAGGTGTATAAGGCATTGGATAGGTTGGGGTGGTGATTTATTGATGAGTTAGGATGTTTCCTACAGAAATCATCCATTCTCATCCATTCTCTTTCCATTCACATCTACATTTTCTAGTGTTATTGCTGTGCAATTATAGTTAAATGAAATCCGTATAGAAGTGAGACCACTATGTTTCTCTTCAAATTAATGCAAAATTGCATTATATGAAGAATAACAATATTGTTTGATACGAGGCCTGTAAGTGTAAGAATTCTAAAATGGGAAATGGTTATGCTTACCCATCTTAGATCTCCTCGAATTCAGTGTTTCCTCAGATCACTTAGACATAAACTAACAAGGGTTAAACTAAAAAAACATTATAATACTTAAACTAATGAGAATTAAACTAAAAAAAAATTAAAATAAGTATACATTAATTAGGTAAGCGTATTTATATGACTCAGTCTCAAGCCCAAGCCCAAACCTATAAACCTTGTCTGGTCCTTTGGCTTGGGTTTGGGTTTGGTAAGTGTGAAGATGTCTGAGAATATTTAACCCTTCCAAACTCTCCCTAGAAGGGCCTGGCACTTGCAGTGAATATAGCCATTTTGAAGTCGACTCCATCCTCAAAAAAGTATACATTTCCAGCAAGTTTCAAAGAAACAAAAAAGTCAATGTGCATAAGTCTTTTAATTGATTTTGATTCTCATTATTATTTTAGATGTTTAAAAATCCAATTGTCACTTTCTTTTACGTTTTTTTTTTCTCAAGGATGTCTCTCTCAGTCCCTGTCCATTTAGTTAGAATGTGGAAAAGTTTTCAAATAACAATGTTCTTGTTTATGTCTTTTGAATTAGATTCATCTTCTTGATTATTGTATTCTACATAACATTCGATTATTATTAGGGTGTGTTTGGTTGCATGGAATCTAAGGTGGGAATTGAAATCTCATTCCATGACATGGGATGTCATGGCATCCCATGCCATGGACTTGACCAACTTTGATGTTTGGTTGTCCATGGGAATTGGATTCCAATTCCTATTGTGAGTGTTTGGTTGCTTAAAACTAATCATGGGAATCTTTTTTTTTTTTTTTTTTTTTTAATTATGAAGATCCTACAATTCTAATTTTATATATAAAATAGAATATGGTTTTGATTTTGCTTCCTGCAAAACATTCTTATAGTATAATTTTAAATCCGACGTATGCTTAAATCTTTCAATGAGAAAGAAATAGAGGTGAACACGGTCCGGGTCGGTTCCAAATTTTGAGGAACCTAACTCGGACCGTTTAAATTTAATGGAATCGGTCCAGTCTGGATTCTCTCATTTTGAACATTGAGACCGAACCTAACTCGAACCGTTTGAAACGGTCTGATTTCAAAATGAGTATATGAATATATTCTTGGTATTGATTCATATGTCGTTAAAGATTTCATTTCTTGTTTATACAAGTTTCTCACTGTAACAATACCGAAAATAACAATAACAATACTCACTGTAACAATACCGATAATAACAAGAATATATTGTTCCATACTCACTGTAACAATGCCAACTTGGCTAAGAATGTATTGTTACATACTGCAATTTGCTAATGCAATTGCAACTAAAGCATTACCAAGAATATATTGTTACATACTCAATTTGCTGATGTCAACTAAAACATTGCCAAGAAGTGCAGTCACTAACAATATTCACAGTACACTCACTGTAACAATACTTATTGCATTACAATGTACAACATTACAACATTTCCCATCTAGATGGTGAAGCTTACCAATGGATTGGCCAGGGAAGGAATCAACAATCTTGACAACGTCTTCCGTATACCTGAATCTTCTGCAAGCAAGTAATACTACTCTCTTCATTTTGTTCCTCTTAATGAACCCGTACAGAGTCTCTGACAGATAGAATCTTTGTTACCCAATAAAATTGCTTAAAGTAGTCCATACCCTTGGTGGCAGTGTTCGTAATCTGCCACATGTCGTTTACGCAAATATATCTGACACAATTTCAACTTTGGGATAGTGCTACTGTAAAAACTTGTACTCAACAGTTCTATTGAGAGTTCCAATTCATGCCTGGATATGGTGATCCAAAAACATTATCGTCAATTGACCCAAGAAGCGTTTGTTGGTTATATTGTACTGATTGTGGAAACTGGTTTAGCAGACCTGTGATTGTACTGCTTCCATCCATGACCATGCTCTGTTGATTGGCATTGAATCTCTTTGCCAATTGAGAACTCATAGAATTGCCATTCATACCATCTTGATCCAATAAATCATCAAACAAATTCTCCGCGTTATCCAACAAAGCCCCGGAGTTCATCGTCCTATGATTCTGCATCCCAATTGTTGAGTTCATGTCATCCATTGAATCTTCCTTCTCAGGCCGTTGCGAGTTGTTTTTCTTATAGATCCGGCAGAGTACCCATTCATCAGGCTGCAAAAACATAATCAAATCAATTAACCCCACATACTATATATTATCCTCTAATCTGCAAGATCAAATTCAAGATTAAAACATACCCTTAAAGAACCTTTCTTGCTACCCATATCAGCTGCAACAGGAGGAGGCTTCATGGAGGTATTATTATCAACAAGTCTGTACTCATGCATTATCCAGCTAGTCTTCACACCTTTCGGAGGTATTATTATTCTTGCCAGCTACAGAGGACCCTGAGGAGATTCAGACTGGGACTTTGAGGTCCCATACTGGTTATCCTGAAACCATAATCCTCCCATTACAACCATGGGTTGATTTCCAGTAGCACCAGAACCGTTGGGAGCTCTATGAGTATGAAGTCGATATTTCTGGAGCAACACCAAAAATTATTAGCAACTCAGAAAAGAAATGAAACTTGTTAACAAATATCAGACTCAAGATCTACGGAAAACTCACTTGCAAATGGCTTTTAACTTCATCATTAGTAAGACCCTCGACCTTCATCAACTCTCTAATTTGTTTTGGAGTTGCCGCTGCACATGAAAAAAATGGAATAAAGAATCAGCTTTGGCCATCCTTTGATTTCATGTTTCAGAGATTTAAGAAATTGGCAGCAATAGCATCACAGTAATTTTTGCCAATTCTTTAAATAGCTACCACTAAAACCAAATGTAGGGTTGACAAAATGGCAACAAAAGGAAAGTTAAGCCAATAGCGGATCGAATCGATGCAGTGAGAACAATTGTAAAAGCAGTCCAACTATGAAAAGACACCATAGTGGATAGAACCGAGTAACCAAATTGGAAAAAAAACAGAATCAAATGAAGCTAATTGTTTCGGAGTAGCCAATGCCTAAGATACAAAGGGATAGAGAATCAGATTTCACATGCTATAGCCAAACTGGTCAAGAAACCAACTTTACTGTAATTTGCTTCCAATTTTGTAAAATCAATTTTAACAGATTTGCGCAACTTAAAACTTGCAGGTGCAACAGTTTACAGTTCAGAGCTTCTACTCAATGGGATAGTTATTCAGAAGCTTGAGTATGCAAGGTAGTCCATGTAATCCACATGGATTGTGGGTTATGATTACCCTGCAGGCCAACACATTTATTTAAGAATGTAAAGTCTGAACTTTTCACTAACACCATTTTTTATTTCCTAGAGACATCGCCTCTTCACCGATCATGTTAGGAGGACTCGAAATTAATCTAGTAATGTCTAGTAATTAATCTGTTTGTGCAGTTCTCTAAATTGGCAGCATTAAATCATGTTTCTTATTATTTTATAGAATGAACTGTTGGATCATATGGTATTAAACATTCCCTTCTGTAACATTTGACATTTGCTCTAAATGATATAGCAATGAATTTGACATTGGCAGCACATTTTGTGATCATTATATGAAATGATAAAGCAAACCAACCCACAGTAAAAAAAAAGCAATGAATTTGTTCAAAATTTACCTTTCCTTCAAATCAGGAAGACAATAATAACTCCCAAATTTTGCTCCTCTAGAACTTGGAACTGGAAAGCCTAGAAATAAAAGCTACAAAAACAAAACACCAAAATCAGTTCAAAAGAAAAAAAACCCAAAAGTTTCATGCAATCCAATCCTCCTAACAAAATCACACACCATAGTCATTATTCGCCAAGGTTCAACCCATACACATAGACTTTGTATTAAAAAAAACATAATGTTAGCACTCTGATGTATAATGGACTAGTACTGGTTCTAAATTAATGAGGTTTAGGATGTATAAAAAAACATAATGCTTCAAAATAATATAAAGTAAATAGGTTCACCAGCCTGCTTCACAACTAAACCTACTGATGGTCACATTCTTAAAGACATACATCACACATGATTTCCATAGCTAGTACTAGCCACAAGTAAAAATTGACCACAAAATCTCAAGGCTGAACCTAGTTATGATCAGTCTCCTGCTCATCAGCACCTAACAATAAATATTCTTTCAGTCCATCTCTTCCACATATTACCAAGCATGTAATGAAACGCCCAAAACTTAGCAACCCCATTTCTGGTTTCTGTTTCTATATTCAATCTGAAGTCAAAAGAAGCAACCCCATTGAGAGAGATCAACATACAAATGTGCAACAGTTACCATGGTCATCAGCCAATAGGTGCATTTCACCAACAAAATCAACAAAAATAAATTCAGCACCAATCCTAGTTATATGATTGAGTAGTGAGTCCTAAGACATAATTCATCAAACCCCAAACCCACTGAAACAACCCATACGAACATACTAGTTCATTGCAGCATTTCACCAAACAAATTATTTTCATCACTCACTCGATCAAAAAAACCAAACGATCATAAGAAACCCAGATTCATGAACATGATTAAATGCCAGTAAAGCATATTGGAATGACTCCACAAGCAAAAATTTACCTCACTTGAAATGAGCTAATGAAGAAGAAGAATTCCCTCCTTCAAAAAGCAAAGCTAGACCCATTCCAATCCTACATCAGTCAAGTAAACCAAGTAAATGGGTTTATCAATGAAAACTTAATCTTATTCAGAGACTGCAACAAGGATTGTGACAGAGATGGAATTACAGAGATAAGAGGTGAGATCGAGCCTCTGATGCGATGGAGATCAAGAGATCTTCGATCAGCCCTTCACAGAGACGAGGAGAGAGAGATATTCGTGAGTCTCTTATGCTCCTCTTCGATTCTCAACTCCTCCATCAACACCACCAGTAATCAACTTGTAGAGATCAACACCACCAGCTGAGATCGGTGGAGAGTTCAGTGGAGAGATCAATGGAGAGATCAGTGGAGAGATCAATGGTAGTTAAAATGTATAGATCGAGAAATAGAGAGGGAAGAAGATGAGAGACGTACCTGGGGTTTTTTGCAATGACGAGAGCTTCAAAAACTTGCTTCAGTTGATGTGAAGAGAGGTGGAGAGAGGCGAGGCAGCGAGGGAGGATTAAATCGAGAGGTTTTTAGGATCGCCAAAAGCTTTCCTTTGGTGAACCGAGGTGTCCGATTCCCACCAAAGGTGGGAATATGTGGCACGTGCTGGCATCCCTCATCCACTAGTAAACTCTCAAACAAACACCCAAAATACCATTTCAAATGGGAATAGGAATCCTATTCCCATGGAATAGGTGCAAACAAACACACCCTTAATGTTGTCATTTTTCTCGCATTCAGATTTTCTCGAAATTGTTATCGTTGGACAAATGACATCGGTTTGTTGGCTTGTTTGACCTCAGCTTGCGACAATCTGATAACATTATTGAATTCATTTCAGATTTGGATTTGGATATGCACCATTCTAATTGGAATACGTTCCTTAATTGATTTGACATATGCGGAGGAAAGACTCTAGATTTAACTTTTGTAGACAATACATGATTACGTGATTAACACATTGGTAAACTTGCCAACTTCAGGTCCATTACAAGGTTTTTTCTTCACCAGACACGGCTCCTCATCAAGACATTGACAATTCATACACTTCTAGTTAGAGGTCTAAATTTCTTTATTACACGTGCCAAATTCTAAAATTCATGCATCTAAAGGACATGTTACGAAATTTACTTCAGAAGTTGAAGTTGGAAATTTACTTGGCCGTTCGGGGTTGGTTCATTTGTTGCATTTTAAGGCTGTTAATGAGGTGTACAAGGCAGTGGATAGGTGGGGTGGTGATTTATTGATGAGTTTCCTACAGAAATCATCCCTTTTCTTTCCGTTCACATCAGCATTTTCTAGCTTTCTTGCTTTGGAATTGTAGTTAAATGAAACCCGTATGGAAGTGAGACCACTATGTTTCTCTTCAAATTAAGAACCCGTCTAATTGTCGAGGGACGCAGCGAGGAAAACAGCGAGGGACGGCTCCCCCTCCCCCCTGTGGGGTCCCTCGCTGCTTCCCTCGCCAGTTAGATTTTTACTCAAATTAATGCAAAATTGCATTGTATGAAGACTAACAATATTGTAAAGGCTGTGGTGTTTAGGTATTTGATTTGACTGTTTTATATGAGGCCTGTGAGAATTCTAAAATGGAAAATGGTTATGCACATCTTAGATCTACTCGAATTTAGCATTTTCCTCAAATCACTTAAGGTGTGTTTGGTTGCATGAAATCTTATGTCATAAAAATATATGAGAGGATCTCTATATTTTAGGTTAAATTGATGTATCACTTCACATTCATAATTTGATTTTGTGATTAATGATAGGAATGAAGTCTAAAATGTATGCACCATTCTAATTGGAATATGTTCCTTAATTTATTTGACATATGCGGAAGAAAGATTATTTGGCATATGCGGAGGAAAGCCTCTAGATTTAACTTTTGAATACAATACGTGATTAACAAATAATTAACTTACCAACTTCGGGTCTTTTTTCACCAGAGTTTATAGGCTTAATAGGTTTCCCTTCAAAGTAAATTGCATGACTAATTACAACCATTTTTGACATAAATGAAGTTTTTCAAGAAGATGATGGCAAGTTTTGGATTGAAATGAAGACACTACAAAAAAAAGACGATTCAGCAACGACTAAAAACCATTGCTAATTGTCAAAAAACTGTTGCTAAAATGAATTAGCAACGTCACAACAACCGTCGCAATAGTGTGGCTATTTTAATCGTCGCTATTTGAATCAGTAACGGTAAACTATCCCATCGCTAATTCGCAACGGCCAAAAACCGTCGCAAACTCAAAAAATTTCGTCGCTAAAGCTGTTGAAAATTTCGACCAAGACTGTCACAAATTGAAAAATAGCGATGGTTTTTGCCCTCGCTAAATTGCAACTCTAATTGACAAAACAACCATGGTATTTGCCGTGGCTATTTAGGGACAGTTTTGTTGCAAATCATATTGACAAATGAAATTTACAAATTACAAATGATAATTCATTTTTTATAATGAAATTAGCTATTAATGATTGTCCATTCTGAAAATTAATATCAACTACCAGAATTAAACTTAATTGATCAAAATTATAACAAAAATTACACAGAATCTCTAGAATATCATACAAAAATTACAAAGAATCCATACAAAAAAAAAAATCGATCTATAGAATATCTGAGATTTCAGATCTCAGAGATTTCTTTCAGCTAGGGAGGCGGCGGAGGAAGGGAGGGGAGAGAGAGGCGACGGACTTCTCCTCTGTGGGTTTCTTCTCTGCAGGTTGAGAGAAAATTTTTGGTTGAGAGAAAATTTTTGTATAAGTTGGATTGCAGAGAAAATTTAAATTTATATAGAGAGAGGTAATTGAAGGGAATTGGTTGTATTAGTTTCACGCGGATCGGTGACGTGGTTTGGTTTAGTGCGTTGGATTGAGCTAAAGTTTTTGGGTGTTATTGACGGTTGAGATGAGGTTTCACGCGGATCGGTGATGTGATTTTTTAAAAAAAATATTAGCGACGGTTGTTTGCCGTCGCTAATAAAAAAAATAATCTAAAACTTAGCCACGGTTTATTGCCGTAGCTAAATTCTTTAGTGTAATTTAAAAAAAAAAATACCAATTAGCAACGGTTTTTGCTGTCGCTAATAAAAAAATCTAAAACTTAGCCACGGTTTTTAGCCGTAGCTAAATTCTTTAGTGTAATTTAAAAAAAAAAACCAATTAGCGATGGTTTTGTGCCATTGCTAATAAAAAAATCTAAAACTTAGCCACGGTTTCTTGCCGTAGCTAAATTCTTTAGAGTAATTTTTTTTTTCAAAAAACCAATTAGCGACGGTTTTTTGTCGTCGCTAATAAAAAAAATCTAAAACTTAGCCAAGGTATTTTGCTGTAGCTAAATTCTTTAGTGTAAATTTTTTTTTCAAAAAACCAATTAGCGCTAATATAAAAATAATGTTAATTTTTTTTTCAAAAAAATCAATTAGGGACGGTTTTTTGCCGTCGCTAATATAAAAATAATGTTATTTTTTGCTGTACCGTCGCTAAATGTTATTCTAAATGTTTTATATATATATATAATGAATTTTATTTGTAAATCTTAGCGACGGCTAAGACACCGTCGTTAATACAAGAATTAGCGATAGTTTTAAGCCGTCGCAAAAATCTTATACTTAGCTACGATATAAAAAAACCGTCGCTAATTTCCGTTGCTTTTTTTTGTAGTGAGAGTCTGACTACATAAGAAGAGATTTTTAAGTCACTTTCATGAAATTTTATATCACCTTCCTAAGTAATGGTGTATCGGGAAAAGAGTTAGATTTCGAGTGATCATCTCACGCATCTCAAAATCTTTGTATATGGTTTACAAATACATTAATTCACACGTGGGTAATAGAATACTTTTCCACATAGCAATTAACAACAAAATATTCAAATTGATTTTGGTTTTCTAGAATGAATTTTGAAAGAATTTCTGCCGAATCCATTGTCTGCAATCAAACAGACTCTTAATTCCTTAGAACATCGAGTTAAAACCTAAAATTAAAAAAAAAATCAATTAGCAGCGGTTCTTTGCCATGCCGTCGCTAAATGTTATATATATATATATATATATATATATATATATTTTTTTTTTTTTTTATATTTGTAAATCTTAGCGACGGCTAAGACACCGTCGCTAATTTACTAATACAAGAATTAGCGACGGATTTTATAAATATGGGTTGAAACAGTGTCAAAAGCATTAGCGACGATTTTTTGCCGTCGCAAATCTTATAATTAGCAACGATATAAAAAAACCGTCGCTAATTTCCGTTGTTTTTTTTTTGCAGTGAGAGTCTGACTACATAATAAGAGATTTTTAAGTCACTTTCACGAAATTTTATATCACCTTCCTAAGTAATGGTGTGTCGGGAAAAGAGTTAGATTTCGAGTGATCATCACACGCATCTCAAAATCTTTGTATATGGTTTACAAATACATTAATTCATACGCGGGTAATAGAATACTTTTCCACATAGCAATTAACAACAAAATATTCAAATTGATTTTGGTTTTCTAGAATGAATTTTGAAAGAATTTCTGCCGAATCCATTGTCTGCAATCAAACAGACTCTTAATTCCTTAGAACATCGAGTTAAAACCTAAAATAGGGACGAGATGCCACCGGCCCTGGGTGCATGTGCTAAGCTACTACTCAATTTTGTCCTATTCTTTGTCAAACTTTAACTAATTTTGATTGATTTTGGGATCAAAATGTCATGGTCAAGGTTACACTCTTCATCAAGACGTCAACAATTCATATACTTCTAGTTAGAAACCGTGCCATATTCTAAATTCTTAAATTCATGCATCTAAAGGACATGTTACCAAATTTACTTCAGCTGTTGAAGTTGGAAAAACTGAGATATTTAGAAAGTATTTTAACGGACCCTATTCTAACTCCCTTTTTTAGAGGCAGGGTGAGTTTTTATTTAAAACCTCTGAGTATGGAGAGGCAACTTTGATTTATTACTTGTCAAAACAAATTGATTTACAAACTATTCGGGGGTACATGACAATTTTACCTGAAATAAATTATTCTAATAACATAAAACAATAAAACTTAATTACTAGAATAAACTTAAAATTTTCTAGCAGCGTACAAAACAACCAAATAAAACCATACCAGCTGAATTCAAGAAAGCAAAACTCACTGATCCAGAAGCATCACTTCCTTACCAAAACAGAGCACAACCAACTCCATTCTAAAACTCACTTACAAACCTGCAAATACATAAGTAATGTATAAGATGCATGCACAAGTAAAAATATAGATTGTTTTGTTTCGGTTGCATCTCATATCATTAAATTATATACCATATTATGTGTGATAACAAATAATGTATACGTAATAATTTGACTTTTAGTTAGGGATTTATCCATCATAAGATCTATACTTCAATGTGATTCACAATTAAGCGCTGATAATAATTAGCTCAACTTACATTGTACATAGTTTCTCACTTTTCTCTTATATACGTGTTTCTAGAAGAAGTTGCATCATTTAGATGACATATACTTAAGAACTAAGATTTGTCGACAAGATAGTATAGGATGCAAACTCTCTGCTCCACAAAAAAAACTTACTCAAGGCTGAACTCGTCAGTGAATATTGTGCAACCAATATTTGTAATTATGTATAACTTGACTAATGATCAGGCAAGCCAAGTGCAGCCTTTGTGGGGTTCTATAACCCGAACTTAAAGAGTTAGGTCTGAAAACCAATTCCCATGGTATAACTAGATAACCATTCATCTTTTTCTTCCTTTTTTTAATTTTTTTGTATTCTTGTTGAAGTTAGTCTACGCAGGAAAATATCATTTGAATTTTCAAGCATGGATGAATTACTTAAAACTCCATCACAAAGGTTTCCTTAACTCTATAAATACTGACTTTAGCTTCACAAAAGAATGCACAATCAAACCCATAACATCCTTTTAATCATGGGTATCACGAAAAATTTCATTGCATTTTCGGTGTTGTTCTCCGCACTTGCTGCTTTAGCCCATGCAGCCACATTTGAGATCCGAAACCAATGTCCATACACAGTATGGGCAGCAGCGGTACCAGGTGGTGGCATGCAACTCGCTACGGGTCAATCATGGACCATATCTGCAAACCCGGGCACAACCCAGGCTCGCATTTGGGCTCGTACCGGTTGTAATTTTGATGCAAGCGGTCGAGGAACCTGCCAGACTGGAGACTGCGGTGGGGTGCTCCAGTGCACAGCCTATGGTCAACCACCCAACACACTGGCTGAATACGCTTTGAACCAATTTGCCAACCAGGACTTCATCGACATCTCACTTGTTGATGGGTTTAATGTGCCCATGGACTTCAGCCCTGTAAGCGGATGTGCTCGTGGCATCCAATGTACCGCTGATATCGTGGGCCAGTGCCCCAATGAGTTAAAGGCACCCGGTGGGTGTAACAACCCATGCACCGTGTACAAGACAGACCAGTATTGTTGCAACTCAGGGTCCTGTGGTCCGACACCCCTGTCAATGTTTTTCAAACAGAGGTGCCCAGATGCATATAGCTACCCCAAAGATGATGCAAGTAGCACCTTCACTTGTCCCTCTGGTACAAATTACAGGGTTGTCTTCTGCCCTTAAACGAAGAAGACTTATTAGATTTACTAAAAGCAAGCAATTATATTTAAATAAAGATTTGTAATAAGGACCAGAAAAAAAATACGACTGGTCACTGGTCATGCATGAGATTAGGAAGGAACAATCATGCAGTTGTTTTTAGGAAGATCTTATTATATTTATTTAAATGTAATAATACTCTATTATTTTTACATATTTTGTCAAATTATAACCGATGAGCTAGGTTAGTTTCACTCTCACTATTTTATTTTTTCTTTGACACTAGTTGCTTATGGTTTTGCTTTTATGGACTAGTACTTCACCATGGATTCTAAGTTGCACCAGAAGCTTACTTTGTTGTACACTCAACCCCTTTTGACTAAATAATGATGAACATCATTGATTCAACTCTTGATAGATTAAATATGATGGACTCTCAGTCTATCAATAAAAAAGCATAGGCTTTTGCATTTTTCTGACTTGAAAATTTAAATAAAAACACACACTACACTGAATTGACAGTTTTCTAACACTCCCAACCAGTATTACCAGTTAATCAAAAAATTTTAAGTTAAAATTAAATTCAGGCAAAATTTTGAAAAACAATTTCACAAATAAAGTGATACAATAAATTGGATCACCGTGAATAATATCACTTGCACCAACATACTATTCATGATGATCCAATTGTTGTATCACTTCATTTATGAAACTGTGTGAAACTGTTTGGTGAAATAATTCTTTTCGGGTTGTTACAAATATGTCAATTTGGCGTAGTAACATTTGTCAATTTTATCTCTTATGAAGTACTCCCATCCTTCCATTGCACATATTTAGGTTCTCAACTAGGGTTATAAGTTTTTGTGGGAAGCTCCTCGACGTATTGATATTGGTTCATTTGTTTGCTTCCAATCTACCCAATTAAGTTGGTTGACCATGACTAAAAGTTGGAAATATATCTGGACTATATAATGGTTGTGGAACTTAGGAACAATACTCATGTGTCTTCCATTGTTGTTAAGGTGGACGCCTAGGCGCGCCTCGAGGCGGTTTGGCAAAGGGGCGCCTCAAATTGGGGCAAGGCTGAGCAGTAAAGTGAGGTGTCCGCCTCAGCCCACCTCACCCGCCTCAAACGACTCAGACCGCCTCAGTCATTTTAAACCTTAAAACCCAAAAAGCCCAAAGGCCATTGTCTTTTAGGGTTTGGGGTGAGGTTAATTAGAGTTTTTAGTCGAGAGAGATCGAGAATTGGGGGCTGCTCATTGCTTCAACTCAATGCCTCAGTCATTTCCTTCATTCTTGCTTCCTTCAAATTAGCAAATCAGGTATGTTTCTTCATTTCTTCTTCTTCTTCTTCCCTCTTCAAATCATGTTGCATTTTTTTTTATGATCTGTTCATTTGAACAGAGTCATAGGCTGCTGCGTTTTTTTTTTTTTTTTTTTTTCTTATTCTTCCCTTTTCTAATCACGCTGCGTTTTTTTTAATATGATATGTTCATTTTTTTAGTCATGCTGCGTTTTTCTTCATTTGATTCTTCTTCTTCTTCTGTCCTGTCTGCTGCTGTTCGTTGTTCTGTGATCTGCGTTTTTATTTATGTGATCAAATTGCATTTGTCCCCGCCACAACAATGCATCATACAATTTGTTCATTTATATGATCAAATTGCATTTGTTCATGCAGTATTTTTTAATATGAACTGTTCATATTAATGATCTATCAGCTGAATGATCTGTTCTGTTTTTTTTTTTTTTTTTTTTAATATATATATAATGATCTAGATGAAATAGTTGAACTAGAATTGGAATATGAATAATTTTTGAAATATGAATAATTTTAGTAAGAAAAATGAATAATTTAGTTTTGAAGTTGAAATATGAATAAATTTAGTTGAACTAGAAAAATGAATAAATTTTTAAATATGAATAATTTTTTAATATGATCTATTTTCGATTTTTTTTTTCATTTAGGTTTGAAGTTGAACTAGTTGAAATATGAATAATTTTTGGCAAAACTGAATTGGAAAAATCTAATCCTGTCCTTGGATTGGGTAAATCCGAAATGTTCATTTAGTAAGATTTAAGATCAACATACTTCATTTAGTAAGAAAAATCAACGTACTTCATTTAGTAAGAATAGTAAATGAACAAACTTTATTCAACAAACTTCATTTAGTAAGAAAAATTAATAGACTTTATTCAATAAGATCCTGCTGCCTGCACATTTGCTGCCATTTTTTCAACAGCTTTCTTTTCTTGCTTTCATTTTTTTGGATTTTCCCTTCATCTTCTACCTTTACTTTCTGATTGTCACCACCTGTTTTCAGGAGTTCAATGGAACAACTCGTGAATAAACTCTAGGACGTACTTGCAGGAACCAAATCAGTATGATTAGTAAAGTTTTTATTTCAGATTTTTTTTCTACTATGTTTCAAGTTTTCATACATGTTTTTTTTTTTGTAACCAGTAATTCTTTATTTGGTAATTACTATGTAAATATGTAATTATGCAGCTTTAAGTACTTGAGATGGACGCTGAATCGAACAAAGATATTGGATGGCGATATGGTCGATTAGAAAACCCACTCAACAAATACAACATTGTTTGTGCATTCTGTGAGATGGTTACAAAGGGTGGAATATATAGGCACAAACAACATTTGGCTCATGTGGGGCACAATGTAGCTAACTGTCAAAAAGTTCCAGATGAAGTGAAAGAGTTGGTGCGAAATTATATGCAAGAAAAAAAGAAGCATAACTTCATATAGGGATTCGTCATCTAATGAGTTGTATTTGGATGATGATGATACTATGAGAAACTCCGATGAGTTTGGGGCTGAGATCAATTATGGAAAAAGTCTCAGCAATCCTTCTTCAACAAATTCTAATTCTGCCCAATCACGAAAAAGGGGTGCTATTGGGTAATTTTTTAGAAAAGAACAAGCTGCGAGTACACAAAGAAAGGGAAAACTTAAGCAAACTACAATCCATGACAGAGTTAAGAAAGATAAAAGAGAGGAAACATGTCAATATATTGCTCGGTGGTTTTATCAAGCTGGCATTCCATTTAATATTGCTCGTCTCCCTAGTTTTCAAAAAAAATGATTGAAGAAATTGGAGAGTTTGGAAGGGTATGAAAGCTCCAAGCTACCTTTTTTTTTTTTTTTTGGAAAGCGAGCTGGGTTTTTATAGGATCCCATAACCTATCAACAAGGTGCGACCTCCAGGTCAACACCATAAGAAAGTAACCATGCCGCCCTTTGTAACCATCTCATAGAATGCACAATCTTCATGGAATCAATTGATGCCTCATCATATTCCAAGACTAGAGAGAGATTGTTTGAGCTACTTGATGGATTTGTAGAAAAGGTTGGAGAAAATAATGTTGTACAAGTCATAACTGACAATGCACTAGCATATGTGCTTGCAGGTTAGTGACAAAAAATTAATAATATATAATTTTATGTGTTGCATATTTGTGTTTATTATATTATAAATCTAAATAATATGTTAGCAATTAACATTCAAAACTCAACAGGTAAAATGTTGGAGGCCGAGCGCCCAAATTTGTTTTGGACGCCTTGTGTTGCGCATTGCATTGATCTAATGCTAGAGGATATTGGGATGATGCCTAAGATATACAAGTTGATCAAGAGGGAAGTTTCATTGAGTGGTTATATCTACAACCACAGTGGTGTTCTAAATTTGATGCGGCAATTCACAAAGCAAATAGAGTTGCTTAGGCCTGCAAAAACTAGATTTGCCACATCATTTCTCACTTTACAAAGCTTGTATAAACATAGGCAGACCTTGAGGCACATGTTCAATGATGAGAAGTGGAGGTCAAGTAAATGGGTGAAGGAAGTGAATGGAAATGTGACAGAAACCACAATCTTGACACCTGCATTTTGGAATGGAATCACATATGCTCTCAAGAGAACATCCCCATTGGTTCGTATGCTCAGATTGGTGGATGGTGAGAAAAGACCAGCTATGGACTATATATATGAGGCTATTGATAGGGCTAAGGAAGCCATTAAGGCCTCATTTAAGTACAATGGCGATAAATATAAAGAAGTATTGGAGATTATTGATAAAAGCCTCTGAATGATTTGGTTTTCATCAAGTACAATGAAAAGCTTAAGAACCGCTATGCCTATCGTGATACGATTGATCCTATATCCTTGTCTAACATTGATGATTGCAATGAGTGGTTAGTTGGGAAGATGCAGGATGAAATAAATGCAAAGGATGAATTGGTATTTCCCAATGATACCTTGACATGGGGTCAATATGCAGAAGTTGTTGGATTTGTGAAGGATCATCACAACCATGTAGAAATTATAGAAATAGTACAACTCCTACAACCAACTCAAGAAGAGGCTTTACATCAGCATCTGCATCTACATCTACGTCTATGCCATTGCGATTGTTGGATTTAGAGGAAGACATGGCTGATTTTGAAGATGATGAAAATTTTGAAGTGGATGCTGAAGGAATTGTAGATAATGAAGATCAGGAATTGGGTATAGAAGAGGAAGAAGAGTGAAATAACACTACACCAAAAGGCCTATTTAGCTACGCGGAGATGGCCACGGTTCTAAACCGTTGGTTTATTTGCCACGGCAAAAAACCGTGGCTATAATGACCAACCGCTTAAAACCGTGGCTAAAAACAATGGCCACGGCTCAAAACCGTTGGTGTATTTGCCACGGCCAAAAACCGTGGCTATAATGACCAACGGCCTAAAACCGTGGCTAAAAAAATGGCCACGGCTCAAAACCATGGCTATAATGACCAACGGCTAAAAACCGTGGCTACCCTAAAAACGCTGAAAAAAATTGGGCCGGCTTTTTTGCGCTCGATTCTTTCCTCCCTCCTTTTACTTGGCGCTCGAAGGTCCTCCTTCCCTGCTCCCTCCACTCGACTTCCACCTTCCCTGCTCCCTCCACTCGACATCGACCCTCCCTGCTCCCCTCCACTCCACTCGAAGCTCCTCCTTCCCTGCTCCCCTCCACTCGACTTCCCTGCTCCCTCAACTCGACATCGACCCTCCCTGCTCCCTCGACTTCCCTGCTCCCTCCCTTGACTTCCCTTATCCCCTCCTTCCCTCCTCCCTCGACTTCCCTCCTCCCCTCCCTCCCCACTCTTCCCTCCTTGCTCGGCGTCTTCAACCTCCAAACCATTTTGCAAAAATTCATTAAGCGACTTTAGATTCTCTTGTACAGGTACTCTCTCTCTCTCTCTGCTTTCTTTTTGTGTCTTCTATCTTAGTTTTTATGGGGTGCTAAGTGTTTGATTAAATTTTTGAAGAGTGAATTGAAATGTGTTTGTATTTCTCACATCTTATGCTTTTTGCTCTCCTACTCACATGTTCATAGATGAAGTGTATCTGAAGCGTGAATTGTTTGATGAAATTAGGGTTTTTGAATCTAGAGTTTTTTTATTTATAGGTTTTGAATCTCTAGGGTTCGAATTGAAACTGTATGTTTTTTGAAATCTGGATTCGTTTATTGATGAAGATAGAGAAGATGTTTCACTGTGTTAGAACCTAATTTGTTCAATCTCTGGAAGCTGAGTTGCATTATTACATTCCTGAATTTGGGTTCGTTTATTCTTTGAAGATTGTTATAGGGTCATTGTAAAACTATACATGCACAAGTGTTCCATTCAAACAGTAACCAAAAACAAATCAGAACTTCATTTTAATGATCAAAGCGCGAGTAAATATCTATATATCAAAAAATTTCAGTATTCTTTGAATTTACATATCAAATCTTACTAGTATTTGTGTTTCTATATATCAAGCTTTCCCTATAAAGGTGGAGTGAGGAAATAGAGAGTACAATATATCCATTATATGTGCCGATGGGAGGCAGGGAACATAATAAGAAATTTATGCGACTACAGCGTACAAAAAGAGCTAGTGATGAGTAGCGACCACGTGAAGAGAGCAATTTGCAAAAACTGGGATATGACTAATATCTTGGCATATTGTTATGTCATGGCAATATATCGTGAATCAACTGTATATCAAACCATCTGTGATTGTGATGTCAGGTGTTGAAACCCATTGCAGAAGTTGTGTTCTGTACTTAACAAACTATTACCACATCTAATATAATTGTTACTTCGAACCTTTGAATCTTGATTTCATCATAATTACCTTACATGGATACTTGTAACCATTACGGATTAGACCAGTGTGGCAGCAGTTAGTAACTGAAAAACGCTTTCGGTTTATCTCAAATGATAAAAAATGACTAATTATTGAGATTGTTATAGACTTTGTCAATGCTAGTTGTTATCTGCTTTACTCTTTTGTTAGTTGATAAGATAAGTCTATTTTGCCTGTTTATTCCTCTTATAAGCATGCTCCTTGTCAATCTTGTTTTTACTACTTTTACCTTCAAATGCAACTTGACCATGACATGGGATTTCTGCATTTCTAGTAACAAATATGACATGAATTTGTAATTAACAGTATGTTAGAACTTAGAATGATGCCTTGTACATGAAACTGTTGTTCTAATTCCACTCCATACATTGTTCTAATTCCACTCCATACAGTGAAGTCTTTGGTAGGCTAAGGCTCGGGATGCCTGGTTGAAGAAAAAAATTCATTATATTCATCTCTTTCTTATTCCAGTCAACCATTACGAAGGCTGCTTTTGGACAAAACTTTCTGCCTATTTAGGAAGAGGAAACAATAAAATTTATCTCATGTTGGATACCAACTTGTGGTTCTAATGAATAGAGTTTTCTTCTTTAGATCTTCACCTAACAGTCCAACTGATAACTACTAATTAACTCAATGTATGAAACAAAAAGAATCAAAGTCGTAATGAAACCATTTTATTCGAAATTTCTAAACACGTTTTGAAATTGAAAATAAAAGCCAAGACAATGTCATTCCGTGTTACTTACAAGTTAGCTTGTCCTGACTATTCTTTCTACGTTTAATTCAATGCTCTATAAATACCGATAATCATTCTAAAATGTTACAAACCTCACACCTGAAATACAATACTCAAAAGCGTACCTATTAAGACCCAAACTGCTTGAATATGTCTGCCTTAACATCATCAGGAAGCAGCACCACCAGCACCATAAGAAGCAAAACATTTCAAGGCCTAGGAAACATAGTTAAACTTCTCCCTAGTGGTACTGTCTTCGTATTCGAGTTCCTGAATCCTGTTATGACCAACAACGGCCAATGTCACACTAGTAACAAGTACCTCACCAGTATCCTCATTGCACTTTGTGGAATCTCTTGTATAGTCTCATCCTTTACAGATAGTTCCACCGATGATGAAGGTGTTACTCAAGTTGGGTTCGTATCATGCAAAGGTGCTAAGTATACTTCATCTAGTTCAACCAGTTCATCAGCCAATAAACTCCAAATGATGGACTTTGTCCATGCTCTTCTATCAGTGATTGTATTTGCAGTTATTGCACTGCTGGATCCTAATACAGTTGATTGCTTCTACCCATCTTTAGAGAAAACTGAGAAGAATGTTGTCATGATCTTGCCTATTGCTATAGGGGCTGCCCATAGTGTCATATCTGTTTTGTTTCCTTCGAAGCGGAATGGTGTAGGCTACTCTACTACTGGTACTACCACAAGCCAGAGCTCATCATAGAAATCATTGTGTGGTAGATGTTAAATATATAAGGACCAATATTATTTGATTAATTGCTTACTGGAGTTGCTCAAATTATGTAAGTAAGTTGAATGATAAGATGTACACTACACCAAAAGGCCTGTTTAGCTACGCGGAGATGGCCACGGTTCTAAACCGTTGGTTTATTTGCCACGGCAAAAAACCGTGGCTATAATGACCAACGGCTTAAAACCGTGGCTAAAAAAAAATGGCCACGGCCCAAAACCGTTGGTTTATTTGCCACGGCAAAAAATCGTGGCTATAATGACCAACTGCCTAAAACCGTGGCTAAAAAAAATGGCCACGGCTCAAAACCGTTGGTGTATTTGGCACCGTTCTCTTAAACTGTTCAAAGAATTATCTTCAAATGATTATTGTTATTCTTGTCTATTTTTATCTGTGTGTTTTACTATTTTTGTATGTTCTTTCTCCTGTGTTCAACTATCTGTTCTAGACTGTAAGTTTAGTTTGCTTTTTGTAACCTAGTATTCCTGGGTGCAAAATTGGTATCAGATGAACTGAAATTGATTGGAAAGATGGAGGTAGTGTCAATAAAAGCATATCTTTATTTCTATTTGTTTTCTCAAAACAATTCTTGGATGAACACCTCGTTATACTAGCGGTAACCTAGTATCGGCACCGTTCTCTTGAACTGTTCAAAGAATTATCTTCAAATGATTATTGTTATTCTTGTCTATTTTTATCTGTGTGTTTTACTATTTCTGTATGTTATTTCTCTTGTGTTCAACTATCTGTTCTAGACTGTAAGTTTAGTTTGCTTTTTGAAACCTAGTAGTCCTGGGTGCAAAATTGGTATCAGATGAACTGAAATTGATTGGAAAGATGGAGGTAGTGTCAATAAAAGCATATCTTTATTTCTATTTGTTTTCTCAAAACAATTCTTGGATGAACACCTCGTTATACTAGCGGTAACCTAGTATCGGCACCGTTCTCTTGAACTGTTCAAAGAATTATCTTCAAATGATTATTGTTATTCTTGTCTATTTTTATCTGTGTGTTTTACTATTTCTGTATGTTATTTCTCTTGTGTTCAACTATCTGTTCTAGACTGTAAGTTTAGTTTGCTTTTTGAAACCTAGTAGTCCTGGGTGCAAAATTGGTATCAGATGAACTGAAACTGATTGGAAAGATGGAGGTAGTGTCAATAAAAGCATATCTTTATTTCTATTTGTTTTCTCAAAACAATTCTTGGATGAACACCTCGTTATACTAGCGGTAACCTAGTATCGGCACCGTTCTCTTGAACTGTTCAAAGAATTATCTTCAAATGATTATTGTTATTCTTGTCTATTTTTATCTGTGTGTTTTACTATTTCTGTATGTTCTTTCTCTTGTGTTCAACTATCTGTTCTAGACTGTAAGTTTAGTTTGCTTTTTGAAACCTAGTAGTCCTGGGTGCAAAATTGGTATCAGATGAACTGAAACTGATTGGAAAGATGGAGGTAGTGTCAATAAAAGCATATCTTTATTTCTATTTGTTTTCTCAAAACAATTCTAAGAACAATTCTTGGATGAACACCTCGTTATACTAGCTGTAACCTAGTATCGGCACCGTTCTCTTGAACTGTTCAAAGAATTATCTTCAAATGATTATTGTTATTCTTGTCTATTTTTATCTGTGTTTTACTATTTCTGTATGTTATTTCTCCTGTGTTCAACTATCTGTTCTAGACTGTAAGTTTAGTTTGCTTTCTGAAACCTAGTAGTCCTCGGTGCAAAATTGGTATCAGATGAACTGAAACTGATTGGAAAGATGGAGGTAGTAGGGTACTCCCATGTATTCCATGTCTATTGAATACTAGTTGATTAAGCAGACACTCTTAGATATTATTCTAGTAAACTAATTTGCTTTTTATGCCAATTCATGGGCCTCAAAGGGAGATGATTAAGGGGAAAGACAACCCCAACCTGAAGAGCTTACTGGATTTTTAATTGACTATGCTACAATATTTTGTGATGCATTTCTAATGCTAGTTTAGTCATCCTCTTTGGTTGAGACCAATTATTTTGTCTTTGTTTCTTATTTTGACTGTTGAGTTGGGAAAGGGAAGCTTTGTAGCTAAGTATTCATATTGGGTTTTCCAATGCTTTATAAAAATCTATTTGTCGTGATATGTTGTGGAAGGAAACTATCTATAAATGTAGTGTATATAGTTGTTTCTTATATCTTTTTGTTTGATAATGGTTAATATCTATAATGTCATTGATAGAAATGGGTAGCACTCGCGGCAATCTCTCCACCAATGATGTCACTACATCTACAAATGATGACAGTGAAGTTAAAAAGACCATACAGTTCAATGTCCATGATTTAGCAGTTGGACCTGGTGCTAGAAATTTCAATAAACACATTGGAAAGCTTGTTGAAACCCTTGTGCACATCAAATTCAAGGGTTGGCACCATGTTACTGACAACTACAAAGAGGATGTGTGGAATGGCCTCAAGGTGAGATTTTACATCATTGATTTTCATAATGTCTTATTTTATTGTCAACTTATATCTCAATGGCTTATTTGTAGCGTGAATACGACATCCCAAATTATGTGAAAAGGAATGTGCATTTGAAAATGCCAGAATATTTCAGAAGGTTCAAGGCAGATCTTAGGAAGGACTATTTGGATAAGTATCCTACCATTGAGGAACAAGATAAGCATGTTCCAAATGGTGTAAGAAAGGAGGATTGGAAAGAGTTTGTTCGCTATGAGAGCACCCCTGAAGCGAAGGCAATTGAGCCCAAAATGCCAAAAACAAAAAGGGTTCAAAGTATGTATTGGGGGGGGGGGGGGGGGGGGGGGTGGCCAAAAGAGTGCTGCAGAAGTGGAGTATGAAATGGTAATTGAGTTTCTAGCTACTAGTACAATAATAACCATTTAACTATATAGGCTGAGACTAATCTTTCAAGTATATAGGTTGAGAAGAACCCTGATGGGGAACCAGTCACACGCACTGATATATGGATTGCTTGTCACACGGGTAAGGATGGAAAACCCACTCATGGTGCAGAACTATATATGGTATGTGCCCAATGATGTCTTTTATACACAATTCTTAATTTACTTTGTAGTTTGAATATTATTTGTGTCCTGACTTATTTTATTTTTTCATTCTTTTGAAGGAACAAGTTAAAGCAAAAAAGGTCGCCTTGCAAGAATCTTCAACCCAGGGTACCACTGACCTCACTATTGATAATGATCCTCTAAGCCAAGTGTTTGGCCAAGAAGAAAAGGGACGTGTTCGTTGTGTTGGAACCACCGTCTCTAAAAGGAAGTATGATGCTTCACTTCCCGCTCGTTCATTGTTTTTCGATAAAACATTGGAAGTAAAAAAATTTAGCGAAAAATATGATAGATTGGAAGAAAATGTTCAATGGATACGAGAGAGACTTGAAATGGAACTTATGTGAGACCATCAACAAGTGAGGGAACACAAGGAGGGACACAAAGAACTGAAGATACATTACCTCCATCGACAAGGCAACCAGAAAATCCATTACCTCCATCTCCATTACCACCATCTTCTCAAGGTGTTGCGAGGTTTCCTTCTCCAAGCAATCTTGTTCCTTCAGTGTCAAGGACTTACAAAGTTTGTGATTGGCATAAGAATGTCATTGCGATAGCAATAGAGGTTGTAGATCCTATCCATCGATTCTCTTGCGATTGCCATGGATCATTGAACCCTGCAACAGAGATCCGACTTTCCTTATGCTTCAAATATATGACTGAGGTGAAATTTTACAAGAGTGATCCAAAAGGAGACATGATGGGGGATTTGGACGTTGGTGATTTCTTTGTATGGTGTAAAAATCACGTGGAACTTGATGATTGATAGTTACAACTATGTTGGAAGCAATGTAATGGTGGCAGCAAAAGAGGAGCTGAGTAAAATACACTACGGGCACGTGATTGTTCATTTTAAGGTAAATTGCCCCCTTCTTTCATGGAGTCTACGCTCTGAATAAAAAAACAAACTTCTTCAGGACGCGCGTATGTGGTATGCGCGTATGTGAATACTTTCTTCCTTCCTTCACTTTGGTTTTGGATAGATAAGTTATCATGCATGAATTTGCAACAAATCAATTTGTCATGTTGGTTTATGGAACTGGTGCTTATAACATTATTCTGTTGCTCTGGTTGCTTACTACTGCTACTTATACTACTACTTTTGGTTTAGTAAATGGATTGACATTTTGATTGAAAGTGTTTCTTCATTCAATTAAAAAAACTAACTTGTTGTATAATGGATTTTGGATCAGATGAGTATTCATACAGCTGAACCATTGCCCTAGTTGCCTTCCATCTTTCTTTAATGATTTATTTTTATGGTTGTTGCAGGTTCACATTGTACAGAGAGGAGCTGAGTAAAATACACTACGGGCATGTGATTGTTCATTTTAAGGTAAATTGCCCCCTTCTTCATGGAGTCTACGCTCTGAATAAATAAAAAAAAAAAGGAAAAAGCTTATGAATTATATCATTTGATCGTATATGCAGGATCACAAGGACAAAATCTTGCACTGGATGATCCCTTCGTTCTGCCTTGTAGTCACAGGCTTCATCTTGGATTTTTTCGGTGAGGAAGCATTTGTTTTTAATTTATAAATTCGCATATCATCTCTAACTCTTGAATTCTGTGATCTTCTGGATTGGAATTTTTTGGTGAGGAAGCATTTGTTTTTGGTTGATGCTTTTGTTGTACAGTTTGACTGTGTTTATATGTTTTATCAGGAAATGAAATTTTGTATGCTAAGACATGACAAAGTAGGCCAAATTAGGAGCTCCATCTTTTACATTAGTCAGATTTAGTATATTTTGCTGTTCTTTTTGTTCCCCTCAACTAGTTGGACCATCTCAGTCTCTAGCTTGTATTTTCTTCCATTTGGTTTTTAATGCATTTGTGTTTTGTTGATAGAAAAATCATATAGTTGAAAAAATTATTATGTTGGAATCTGCAGTGTTGGTCGGCAGCTTCTTTGTTGAAGCACAAGATTGATCACAGGGAATCATTTTCACTGGCAAAGCAGCACTTGAATTTTGAGTACACAGAAGCAGCTGTAATACGTACTCTACATATTGTCAGTAAGATTAGAAAAGCTGAAAGTGGTAAATCAGAACTTCGAGAAGAAAATAGAGGAATTCAAACTTCACAAGGAGACCGAACACAAGAAACTTGAGGACATGCAACAAGCAGAAAGGGATGAAGAAAAACGGTTGAAATCTCAGTGGATGAAGGAAGCAAAACGTGGGTCATCCATGGATCCTTATGTCATGCTCCCATTGCCAGATTCTGGGGCTAGCATGGAGGGTTTTGATGAAGATGGAATATGTCATGAGAAGTGTGTTGTTCCAACATTCACTGGAACCTCTATACAGACACTGGAACCTACTGGAGTTCCAATGAGAGGCATGTAGCCCTTGCTCCAGACTTTGCGGTTTCATCAGTTCAGGTACATCTTTTTCTATTCGAATTGCATGTATACATGTGAAACTGCTCCATTTTTAGAAAAAAAAAATTTCTCTTTCTAAACTATTCATTTGATGTTTGCACTTAACTATGGCATGTCGCCATACAGTCTGGTGAAATGGGTGAATGTAATACTGGGTTAGATTCTTGTGAAAATGGTGTAGCACCATCCTTGGAGCAAAATCAGAGAGGCACACCTTTTGTTGAGCAGCATGTTGTGCCTGCCGAAGATGATGGAATTTCATCAATTCAGGTACAATTTTTGTTTGTTGAGACTCCTATGTGACAAAATGGCCCTTTTAAAGTTTCTCTTTTACAGTCTGATCAGGTGGATGAAAACAATACTAGGGTAGACTGTCTCGAAAATAGGGACCCCTATGTGTGGCTGTTTGCTGTATGAACAAGCTTGAATTAGTCAAGCTTCTCCTCACACTTGTTTGTCCCACCTGAGTCTTGAATGTCTCTACACACAAGTTGTTTGTTACTACTTGCTAAAGGTTCTGATTTGGATGTGTATCAGTTTATGAGCCTGAATGAGTGTTTTTTATGTATAAGTTCTTCCAAGTCTTATCTTCCTAAACCAAACAAATTGAGGTCCCTCTTATTCTTCTTATTCTTCCTTCTTTTACTATACTCCCTTATTTTAATCTATGTTTCCCCCAACACTGCTGCCTGCCGTATGACTTTTTATACTCTGGGATGCTTGTCACTCATTGAAAACCATTTGAGAGCTTGCATCTTGCTATTTGGAGCCCGGGTAGTGATTTATGGATTCTGCAAGGGAATGCTTTTTCTTCATTCATGATATCAAAATTCTTCCATAAGATGTTTTAATCTACAATAAGGGTTAAACTTCAGTCACCATCACTTATGGCATCTGCAGCTCTATGATGAATTGATAGAGACAGTGAAACAAAATACAGATGATGCATATTGTTGTTCCTACTGTTCTTAATTTATTCAAATAATAAATTTTGCTTCACTTTGAAAATAATATTTTGATGTTATTGGTTTTTGCAGGAAAAATTGCTTCCAACTTTAAGAAATCTTGTTTCTCATATCAATGACACTTTCAGTCACAACTTCCAAGAGATGGCTGTTGCGGGAGAAGTTTCTTTGGGTATCAAATCACATTTCCGTAAATGTTAACAGGTTTTGATTAAGAATAATCCCATTCATTTTTTTCCTTCCTGCTCATGTGTTTCAGATGAGAATGACATGGACTTTGATAAATATGGGATCCTTATCAAAGTCAAATTCAGGTATTATGATGGGAAGATGCCATGTTATGACCATTCTTCAACTTCAATATTATTCTATTACATGGGGCTGAAAATGTCGATGAGCTGATTTTATTTTTTTTGTAAGGATGAAAACTGTTGCACGTAGGCCCTATGACCATTGAGTGTAAAAAATGTCAAAATGACCTGTGCTGTTTCAATATCAGCATCTGGCGTTGCATTTGAACACCAAATGCTTTTCTGAACTGATCTCTTACCACTGATTTGTTTTAGAAGCTAGTTATTTTCATTTGGAAATATAAATGGCTCCACTTGTAAATGATGACTGGTATTATTACTTTCAGGGAAGCAGGACAGCTTCAAGTTCTAAGTGCTCATCATCAGTCTGGAGGGGTATCACAGTGCACTTGTTAATATTTCTTATAAATTCAACCTGACGTATCTTTCATTTTTCTCACTGCAACTTTAACTTTCCATTTCTTGGAACGTTCAGTTTCAACCATTCTCTATCTAGTCTCTCTGCAAGACCTAACTAACTGCCCATTTAGAGTGGTTGATGAGATAAATCAAGGTTAGTTGCTAGCATTCTATGTTTATCACACATTTTGTTGCAGAAATATATATCACATTTTCAACTTTGTGATAATTCGATATTTCATAACTCAGGAATGGACCCTATAAATGAAAGGAAAATGTTCCAGCAACTAGTGCGTGCTGCTAGCCAGCCCAATACACCACAGTGAGTTTCACCTACTTGTCCTGTTGTCCGTTTTAGTTGGATAACTTTTAATTACTGCTCTCAGCTCTCTGCTACAGATGATTCTTAGTCATTTTCATGGTTTGTAGAAAGAACAGTCTTCTACCGAGAGAAAGCTGCAGGAACCTATTCTGTATTGCCTTACGCTTTTGCTCAGGTAATTAATAGCTTCCATTATTATTTTGAAAACCTCATGTTAACTTATTTCATTGAAGAAAGTAAATAAATCTTTTTTCGTTTGTGCTTGCAAATTATGATTGAGATGCCATATATCTTCGCACAAAGTTTGGTATATGGGGTTATAGTGTACTCCATGATCGGATTTCATTGGTCAGTTGCCAAATTCTTGTGGTACTTTTTCATCATGTACCTCACATTGTTGTACTTCACGTTCTATGGAGATGCTGAAACGACATTTGCTCGTGTTAGAGATAAGGTACTTCATATGCATATTTAATTGGATTCTGATTGCTAAGACTAAATAGGGATTGAGTTTCATCCACTATGACAAGCTCCAGTCACATACCAATGCTAAATCGTTTGTGTTCATATGGGATATAGGTGAAAGTTCCATTATATGGCTGTGACTGTTATACTTATGCTCTTCTAGCCTCTGGTTTTGTGGACCTTTATGTTGAATCCGGCCTCAAGGTTAGACATTGATTTCTTTCCTTTCTATAATAATGATAGGATTCATATCATAACAGTCAGGATTTCCCTGTGTAACCTAATACATTGAAGCATCAATGCTTTGCACTGTTGATTTCAAAATTCTTGGCAATTGTTCTAAACTTGGGAGTTAATCCTATTTCCTGCATTTCAACCATATGATTTCTTGTCATTGGTTCCGATCATAGAAGGTGCTGGTGGATTAATTACTGATTGGAAGGGGAATCGACTTTACTGGGATGTATCTTCAGAGTCATCAACACCAAGTATGATTTCTTTCAGTGAAGTTTCAGAAGAATTTTTCTAAACTCTATTATGTAAAATCTTCTTTTCTGTCCACTTACTGCGAGAGGACCAAGCACTCAGATCCAAATTAAAAAATTGGGCCCTGACTAATTTGTTTTAAATTTGGAAGCAACTTCAATTTCAAGCTTTCATAATTTTGGGTTCTTAAATGTGATTTTGCAGGTTTTAACGTGTTGGCAGCAGGTGATAAACAACTTCACCAGCAAGCTTTGGATTCATTAGAGTGGAAGTGAAGACAATGGGGAGGATGAGATGAAATAATTGAATGCTTGTTCCGGCCTTGATAGTATTTGACAGGAAAAGTGGAAAGGGTAGATAATAGTTGATGAATTCTGTGTTAATTACTTTCTTTAATATGGTAGCAAGGCATATTTTTGGGCAGCTTGACATTTTCTGAGTAACTTATGAAGGATGATTTTGAGATCATGTTGTTTCTTTAACTACAGATTTTTGTTAAATGAATAGATGATTTTGTTGCTATCACTGTGTCCAGGATGTGTCAAAATTTTCCAGCAAAACCAAAAAGCAATAATGCGCATCCAGGGAATCGAACCCTGGTCAGTACTGTGGGGCTGTGATTTTGCTGCAGCAGCAAAAAAAATGTAATTTTTTTTCGATTATATTAATTTGCAACGGTTTCAAACCCTCGCAACAAACCAGATTTCTTTTTTTTTATTTTGTTTTTACTGGCCACGGCTTAAAACCGTGGTACTTAATTATTGCCACGGCTTAAAACCGTGGCCATCTTGCAACGGCTTAAACCGTGGCCATCATGCTTGCCACGGCTTAAAACCGTGGCCATCATGCTTGCAACGGCTTAAAACCGTGGCCAGCTTGCAACGGCTTAAAACCGTGGCCATCATGCTTGCAACGGCTTAAAACCGTGGCCATCTTTGCCACGGCTTAAAATCGTGGCCATCATGCTTGCAACGGCTTAAAACCGTGGCTAAATCATAAAGCGTCCCGAACATAAAACCGTTGCTAACATGTGTTGCCATGATTTATAGCCGTCAATGATGATTTCGCGACGCCTCTACTGCCCACGCCTCTAAGTCGTGGCAATTGGTTACCCCCACGGTTCCAAACCGTTGCTGATGGGTATTTTTGGTGTAGTGTAATGAGAAATGAGAAGTTGGTGTCTTGGTGAATTAGTTTACATTATGTTTTGATGTTTTTCTTGTTTGTTTCTTTTTTAGTGATTTTGTTAATGTTGGCATCTTAAGTACACTTATGTAGTGCATCTTTTTCTATGCTATGCACTTTATTATGTTTCCATTTCAATTATAAATAGTTGTATGACTTTTTGTACATATTGGCTTATGCAAGTTATCAAAATGATGATGAATATTACTTATCTAAATATGTTTCAATTTATTATAATAAAAAATCTTTAAAAAATGTTAAAGACCGCCTCACCTCTGAGGGGTTTTCAGGCTCGTCCGCCTCCTAGCCGCCTCAACACCTTAACTACACTGGTGTCTTCAACCTGATATTTGGGTTCCTAAAAATGCCTGCCACATTTTCTAATATTTACAATTAAAATCAATTGGTAGGTGAACAATGATCAGGGATATTTTTGTAACTTAAATTTTAAAAAAATTATGTACGTACAATTTACCCTCTCAAATTTTTTTAGAAAACCCACCCCTCTCAAATATTGTTAATTATAGCTTAGCTCCTAATATAATTTATTTAAAACCCTACAATTAACTCTAATTATAAAAATGCCCTCACATCTAATTTCTTGATTTTCCATCAAAACTAGCCCCTATAAACATTCATTAATTACACCAAGGCTCAATATATAATTTATTTGAAGCCATCCAATTATTAAAAAATTATAAAAAAAAACATTTATATCTCACTTTTGGATTTTCCATTTTGCCCTCCACATTTTCTATTTTTACAATCAAAATCAGCATCTCTAAAACATTGATTAATTATACCTAAGCCCCTAGCAATGTTTATTTGAAGTCTTTTATTTATTTATAAGCTATACATAGATACTTAAAATTATATATATAAATAGAAATTCAATTATAATTTTTTATTAAATCATTATACAAAAAAAATATTGAACATCTGCACACGTAGAGCGCATCGATACCCTACATATAATGAAAGTGCTTTGCTGACAATTTTACTTGTTTTACATATATATTTTTTTATTTTCAGAGAATTAGATGATCCAATTTTTTTCTTGAAGTTTAGTGGTAGACAATTTAGATTTCATTGAGAATTTCTACTTACAAACTATTCTTCAAACTTTTCCAGATCTCAAGGAAGAAGCCAGCACCCCAATATAAATAAATACAAAATAAATAAATAAAAATGTTGAGATTGGAGAGCAAGACGTGTTCCAGAATACAAACCCTTTTGCTTAATCCCAAGTTTAATTATGGTTCCTTAAGCTTCCTTGTTTAATTGGCTTCCAGTTAGTATATGATCGCCACTATTTACCTTTTGTTTTTAACTTTTTGTGATAAAATAAATAGGCATTATCAAATTCGAAAATGATAGGAAATCATGTTTTTGCAACCAAGTTTTGTAACCATAGTGACGTGGCGTGATCTTGAAAGAATAATGAAGTCTCCAAAGTGTTTATGTATATCTCGAGTTTGTAAAAAACCTCATCTAACAATGCCACATCATCCTGGTTACAAAACATGATTCCCTAGCCTTCCCTAGCCTTACTCCTATCCATTTAGTTAGAATCCAGAACTTCTCTTCAAACAAAATATCTTTGGTACAAGCCTTACATGATTAACCTTCATGCTTTAATTAAAAAACACTGAAAAACAAAAACTGATTAACCTTCATTTTGTTGTCTTAATCCTCCTCACAAGCAATTTCCCCAAAAGGTGGCTTTCAAATAACTTATGTTTCTTCAAATTTCTCCTGTACTCAGTATAGAATAAACAAGACTTTGATTTATTTATCAAAAAAAAAAAACACTTTGATTAGGTATTTTTTTGGAATAAATTAAATCAACGGTCTTAGTGTTGGCACTATTTTAATTTGAGATATAAGTTTAAGCATCCTATTACTTTGAATAACCATAATAATTTCTTTGAAAATAATTTCTTTACAACCATCACCACCACCCATTTTTCTTTTTACCCTAAAAAAACCAAGGCACTGGATATCGGACTATGTACGTAACATGTGCAATTTGGGGTCCGCTATAACCCTCCTTCGCTGAAGACCTGAAAAAAATTGTATATGAAGATAGGATAGGGAAAAGTTATATCAGAATGTAATCTTCTTTCTTTTTTCGCGGTTTGGGGTGCGCTATAACCCCCGCTCAATTTCCAAAAAAAAAAAAAAAACATGTGCAATTTACCTCGACAGTGGAGGGTTTGAACAGTAGATCTCGACAGTGGAGGGTTTGAATAGTGTATCTCGACAGTGGAGGGTTTGAACATGGTTTAAAGGTTGCCGACACGGTTTGAACAGTGGATCTCGACAGTGGAGGATCTCGACGGTGGAGGATCTCGACAGTGGATCTCGATAGTGGAGGATCTCTACCAACTTGTGGAGGATCTCGACAGTGAGGGGTTGCAGAGAGGGGTTTTTCGAAGGTGAGGATCTCGACAGTGAGGGTTTCGCAGAGAAGGCTTCGCAGAGAGGATCTCGACAGCGAGGGCTTCGCAGAGAGGGGTTGCAAAGAGTGGTTTTCGAAGGTGAGGGCTTTGCACAGCGAGAGGTTTTGCAGAGAGGGAGGTTAGAGAGTGAGGGCTTTGCAGAGAGAGGCCCTTGACAGTGAAGAGAGAGATTTGCAGATAGACGGGTGAGCAGGAGGGCTTTGCAGAGAGTGAGCTTCGACGGTGGTGAGCTTCTTCACAGACGAAGGTGTTTTATCTCCTAAAACGGTGGTGAGCTAGGGCTGTGAGCCTCTTCCTTCTTCTCGATCTGCTAACGCCAGGGCTTGACGGTGGTGAGCGAGGGCTTGCGACGGTGGTGACCTCTTTCTCAGACTTTGGAACATATTTGGCATTTTTTCGGCAATAAGTAATATCTTTCAGTTATTTTTAATCTTCGTATTGCTATGATGTTTGTATGCTGGTGAAATTGTGCTTGTATGTTTGTAATTTTGTGCTAAATCTTGGGAGAGATGGAGTTCAAAGAAGGAAATATTTGTCTGTTGAAAATTGATGGGAAAGAATTTGGGATTCGAAAGTCAAGAGGAGGTTTGTTGTTATTTGAATCGAGCTCGAGGGTTAGAATCAAAGTTTTTTTTGAATTGCAGATGGGAGAATGGATTGAGTTTCAGCTTAAGAAAGTTGTGGAATCAGGCTCTAATGCCTTCTCAGCTAGTTGGAAAATCAACAATATATGGGTTATGATGGCGAAAGAGACCAATAAAAGAGGAATCTTCATTTCTATTATGGTGGGTTGGGGTTCATGGTCCAAAACTCTCAGGGTGTCAGCTGACGTGGAAGGGACGGGCTGGACACAACTCGCCCAAGCTATGAAGGAGGTGGTTTTAAATAAAGTGCCTCAGCCTTATCCTAAGCAGCAATTTAGAAGAGATGGAGTTTCAACTCTGCCAGGTATTAGTGTTGTCCCACCCTTGCGCAACAGAACCTTTGTTGAGGTAGTGGCCACCAATCTCTCAAGTGTGAGCCCCACCTCTATTGCCAGTAAGGGCCCCATTGCAGCAACCTCTATTCATCAGAATTCTCCCATTGATTTCTTGTCCCAAGTATGGGGCAATCATCTTCCTCCAGATCCCGTTGCAAGAAAGAATCTTGCAAGGTCGTTGATAGAGTTGTCTGATTCAGTGATTCAGTGGACGCCTCTTGCTCTTCCGTTTGGACATACAACTTTCTTGGTTTTCGCTAACTGTCCACACGTGACCTCATGCGAGGCATACGAGCCGCCTCCTAGGTTGCCCACACTGAGTGATCAGTCTCCCCAGCAATACCCAACGCTTCCCCATTCCCCTGCTTCTCGTGCCGTTTCAGCGGGTAAAGTTAGTAACTTGATGTCTGAGTCAGCTCGTCCATCTCAGCAGGATAAAGGCAAAGGTATTGTTGGGCCTTCACCTGGCAAGGGGCCCAAGTCTTTTTCGGAACATAATTTGGCCAAGTCTAATGATCAACAGACATCTGGCAATTATTGGAGGGTTTTAGAAGCAGTGGAAGAAGATGTCTTCAACTTGGACCCCCTTTGGACCAAGATGTCTATGCAGGCCCGCAGGGATCGAAAGCTGGCTAAAAAAGCACAGCGTGACAGAGCCACTGAATGGGCCAATTTTTCAGTTTTTCCCACCATATCTAGGTTCATGCTTAAAAAGATATCCACCAAATCCAGCTCAACCAACAAAGCAGGGCAGGTAGAACTTAAAGGATGTAGTGCCCCTGCTGGGCTGACAAGGGGAGAGTCTTTCAACCAGACCCAGGAGTGTTCGGTATCTCTCCCTTACCCGCCGGGTTTCGAGCCACTAGCAGAACAATGTGTTGAAGTCCATGGTTTGTCTACAAAACTATGTGTTTCTCATTTGGAGAGTTTCTCATCTACACCAGACCACGTAGGCGCTCCCCCAGGCTTCGAGGTCCCACAGACGAAAAATCTTGGGTTTCTACTCCCTAGCGAACAAACCTTTGGCAAGTCTCCAGGGTTTGTTTCTAGGGTCAATGACAGCGTGGAGCTTTCTATCTCTGACTGTCTTTCGACTCAGGAAGAAGCATCAGTTCGTTCGGCTTTCAAAGAAATTGGCTTGACAGTGGGAGTGGACCTCAGTCAGGATGAAAAAAGGGCTTTAGATATGGTTCAAGCTGCAGCGCAAGGTACAGTTTCTGACAAAGCAATGGACAAGAGCAACAACTCCGGGGTTGAAGGTCTTTCATGAACCTCAAAATTCTTTCGTGGAACTGTAGCGGGCTCGGGAATACTGAAAGGCAAAGGGGTTGTCGTAAATTAATTTCAGAGAATCGTCCAGACCTTGTTTTCGTTCAAAAAATGAAATTGGAGAGATATTCTAGAGAATTTATCAGAAAATTGTGGGGTGATAGCTCTTTTGATTGGGCTATGGTGGAATCCATTGGCAGCTCGGGATGCCTTTTAGCTATTTGGGATGCTGATCTTTTGCAGATGAGGGAAGTGTTGAAAGGAGCTTTTTCACTTTCTATTAGATTTCAAATGATCTCGGATAACTCATTTTGGTCAGGGACTAACATTTATGGTCAGTGTGATCCTTCGCTAAGAGAACACTTCTGGGAAGAACTATATGACATTGCTGATTGGGTGCAATCGCCATGGGTGTTAGCGGGAGACTTCAATGTTGTCCGTCATATGAATGAAAAAAAAGGATGCAGAAGGAGGTCCATGAGCATGCATAAATTCAATCAGTTCATTAATGAGATAGAACTCGCTGATTTCAGTCTAAAAGGGGGAAAATTCACATGGTCAAATCGAATAGATCGTCCTATCCTTTGTCGACTTGATCGATTTCTGGCTTCGGTGGATTGGATTGACAAATTTGGTGATAAAGTTGAATGGCTCAAGGGTGCAGCAGGTTCTGACCATCACGTGATTTTGCTTGCGAACTCGTCTGTTGGTGGCTGTACTCGCCTTTTTTCATTTGATAATGGTTGGTTTGATCACCCTACCCTGGCAGAGGAGATGAAAGCTTGGTGGAACAACTCATTAGTCACTGGCCACCCTGGCTATTGTTTATGGTGGAAGCTTAAGGCACTCAGATGCAACCTTAAAAGTTGGAGGACTAAAGTTTGGGGTAAAACAAATTTATGTATTCAAAATAGTTCTGCCTTAATTCCTAACATTGATGCTGATGAAGAGATCAGAGACCTGACTGCTGAGGAAAGGTCTTGTAGAGTGCAGCTACATCAGGAGTGGGCAACATTAACCAAAAGAGATGAGGAGTTTTGGAGGATCAGATCAGGAGTCAACTGGATTTGTCATATGGATCAGGGGTCCAAATTCTTTCATAACTTGGCTAACAGACGCAGACTGTTTAACTCCATTGAAGCTCTTAGCATGGGTCAGGAGTTGGTAATGGATGAAGTCAGTATTAGAGAACTCTTGATATCTCACTTCAAGGAGTTGTTCTATGAAAAGGAGGAGTGGCGACCTTTCTTCTCGGGGATTACCTTCAAGTCTATCTCCCAGTCTACGGCTACCGCCTTGGTAGATAATTTTTCGGAAATGGAAATTATAGCGGCAATGGAAGAACTAAAATCTGAAGTTTTTCCAGGTCTTGATGGTTTCTCAATGGTGTTCTATTTGAAAATGTGGGAGGTAATCAAAATTGATTTTCTGAAAGTTGTTGAAGATTTTAACTCGAGAAATTTTCTTGATTGGCGGTTGAATACCACTATCATCTCGCTTATTCCTAAATGTGCGGGAATGCAGACAGTCAAAGATATTAGACCAATCAGTATTTTGAATGGGGCCTATAAGATCATTGCCAAGGTGTTGGCTAACAGATTGAAAATAGTTCTTCATTCAGTCATTTCTCCTTTTCAAAGTGCAGCAGTCAGTGGAAGACAAGTGGTTGATAGCCCTCTGATTGCCAATGAAATTATTGATTCTAGGAAAAGACAAGGTGTTCCAGGGCTCGTTATCAAATTAGATTTCTCCAAAGCCTTTGACAACGTCTTTTGGAGATACTTGGATTTTGTAATGGCTCGCATGGGGTTTGACTCCAAATGGATTCATTGGTTTCACACTTGCAGATCTACAACTAATTTCTCTATGAAGATTAATGGTCAGCTGCACGGGTTTTTCAATAGCTCGAAAGGCTTTCACCAAGGCGATCCCCTGTCTCCTCTTCTATTTACTATAGCAGCAGAAGGTCTAACACAAATGATTCTTAAAGCGGTTGATGTTGGCCTAGTGAGAGAGTTTTCTGTAGCGGAGGGTAGTCCTCCTGTTTCTATTCTCCAGTATGCGGATGATACTATCCTCTTTTGTGATGCTTCTGCTTATCAGGTTCTTGCTCTTAAAAGAATTATGCTTTGGTTTGAAGTTATTTCAGGTCTGAAAATCAACTTTCACAAATCAAGGGTGTTGCCTATTGGAGAAGTCCTTCATCTGAACCAGTTGGCGGGTTTATTGGGTTGTTCAGCGGGTCATCTTCCAGTTAAGTACTTGGGCATGCCTTTGGGTGCTAGTTTTAAAATTAAAGTTGTGTGGGATGAGACGATAGAAAGGATGGAATCGAAACTAGCGTCTTAGAAACGCAAATTTCTCTCTAAAGCAGGCAGATTAGCTCTTGTACAATCCACATTAGCTTCTATCCCGGTGTTCATTCTGTCTCTTGTCAAAGTTTCCTGTTCAATAGCAGCCAAGATGGAACAGATCATGTGCGATTTTCTTTGGTGTTCTACTCAAAACTCTATAAATATGCATTTAGTGGGCTGGGAGAAAACTTGTTGTCCTAAATCTCGAGGTGGTTTAGGCATTCGTCAGATGCTCACATTCAATATTGCATTACTGTCTAAGTGGTTTTGGCGATTTGCAGAAGAAAATAACAATTTATGGAGATCTCTCATTATGGACAAATATGGGCGCAATAGATGGGTTTGGGAAAAGAGAACTAAGTACACTTCCTACGGATGCTCTTTGTGGAAGTCCATCTCCCGGTGCGCAAGTGGCTTCTACCCTCACACCTCTCTCCAATGTGGAAATGGTGATCTCATCTCTTTCTGGCATGATATTTGGTGTAGTAACCAATCTTTGAAGGATCTGTTTCCAATGTTGTTTATCATTAACAACAATCAATATGGGAGTGTGAGCAATTTTTGGTCTAACGACAATTCTTGGGATCTTTCCTTTCGAAGACCCCTAAATACTGGGGAGCTAGAAGAGTTCGCTAATCTAATGCATCTATTGGATAGACAGATGCTCTCAGAAGGATCTGACAATTTGGTGTGGAAGAGTAAAGGTGTGGGCTTCTCGGTGAAAGAATTTTCGGATATGTTGGCTGCATCTCATTATGAGACCCACTCCAACCCCTTAATTTCTTCTCACAAAAATCTGGTATGGGTGAAAAACATTTTTCCTCGGATTAATTTCTTTAGTTGGTCGGTGTTGCATGAGAAGATCTTGACTAAAGATAGGTTAAGGAAAAGAGGAATCCACACAGGGAGTCTTTGTGTGCTTTGCAATGAAATTGACGAGACGCTGGACCATTTGATGCTTACTGCAATTTTTCCAAATCCATTTGGAACAGTTTCTTGTCAGAATTTGGTTTGAGTTTGATGTTTCAAGGCTCCATTTTAGATTGGCTAAGTTGGTGGTCTCAAGCTAATCATTCCCGTTGGGGGGAGTGGTTATGGCGTAGGGTCCCTCACGTTCTCATGTGGTGTGTGTGGAAAGAAAGAAATAAAAGGGTATTTGAAGGACTCAACAAATCAGAGTACTCTATCTTTATCGAGATTAAAGAATTGTTGTGGATGATAGGTTCGGCTTGTAATTTGTTTAGGGATTTGGGTTTTGACACTTTTATGGTGTCTTGGCATTCCTTGATATAGGAATGTTTCTCTTTGTTTTATGTTTCATTTTCTTTCCTTAATAAACATCTACCTGTTTGACCCAAAAAAAAAGTGAATCACATATGGTTTATGTGTTGCATATCACAAATTTATTCACTAGACAAAGTTTGTTCGCTTGAAATTTATGGTTGGGTAATAAATGAAAAGTGCTCAATCATCTTACAATGGATATGTTTTCCACGATACTGATACTAATACTAATTTTGCCCCGTAATAGGGGCGTCCAACAAGTTTGGGAGGATATAAGCCATTCAAGGCTTCAAATACTATGGCTTATTTCATTCAGTCAAGCCCAAGTTGGCCCAACTATAAATACGGGCCACTAAGAAACCAAGCAGATGCCCTTGGACAAAGCCCACTAAAATTGTCAAGTTAGACCAACAGCTCAGGATCAATTAGCTATGTCTGGGTTGCCAGCAGGTTTAGCACCATCCTGGTTTTGTATTCTTGTTGAAAATCATTGATTCTATGAATATCACTTGGATTTAGCACCATCCATTAATTGCATAAACTGATGACAACATAATTGCACACACAAAAAGCGTCGAAAACATCCATCAAACCATGGCAATCTTTTGTTCTCTGTTCTCACGGGCTTAGCCCAAGCAGCCAAATTTAAGATCCAGAACAATTGTCCACACATAGTATGGGCCGCAGCATTACCTACTAGTGGTGGCATGCAACTCACTTCAGCTCAATCATGGACAATTACACTGGATTCAGGCAAGGCCCAAATTTGGAGCCGTAGGAGTTGCGTTTCGGATACACACCTCAAAAGAAATCTCGTACATATATAGCACATCCCCTTCCCTCACCTAGGCGATGTGGGACTATAATCTCCCCTTGATAGCTCGCCCAACCCCTATTGGGATCCACGGGCCTGTTGGGCTTCGCCATCACGGGCCTTTCCCTCACCCTCACCCTCCCCCTCAGATCTGCCCACACAAGGGTATCACAATCCACCCCCCTAAGGGAGCCCAACGTCCCCGTTGGCACACTTCCGGCTAAGTTCGGCTCTGATATCATTCAGTAATAACCCGATCTACAAAGTACTATGCGTAGGATCGGGTCGTTACACAAGGCCCAAACTTGAGCCCAAAGCAGACAATATAGTACTCTGTGGATCGGGTCGTTACACAAGGCCCAAATTTGGAGCCGTAGGAGTTGCGTTTCGGATGCAAGTGGTCGAGACGAGTGCAAACTGGGGACTGCGGTGGAGTGCTCCAATGCCAAGCCCCTGGTCAACCACCCTACACTCGCTGAATCCCTTGTGAACCGACAAGGACAAGACTCCCTAGACATTTCCCTACTTCAAGGGTTCAACGTCCCCAAGGAGTTCGGTGGGTGCCATAGCATAAGCTGCACTGCAAACATTGTAGGCCAATGTCTGAACCAGTTAAGAGCAAAGGACGGATGTAACGATGCACTATTTTACTAGTACACAACTTAATATTTTGTTTTGTAGCCGTAGTAAAGAATAAGTAGGGATCATTTTAGACCGGGGATTAGAAGACTCGCTAACTAACACTAAGAGTAACTAAAAGACAACTAACAAACTAAATAAGAAAAAAAATTGGGGGATTGGTTTTTCTAATTTTAAATTAAGAAAATTACTATGAAGATTACTGTAAAACTAATAAAAACTTCAGGGAGATAGATGATGAGAAATTAGCTAAGTGTTTTATCTCCACACACCAAACATATGCTTATGAAGTAAACTTCAATAATTCTTTTACTAACTCGTGAATGACAATGTTCAAGATTAACTGTGACTGCATTGCATTAGCTTTATTATTTTTTCAAATTCGTTGAAGTAAACTCAGTGTTGCTTTCAAACTATTATTTTCATGTTATCTAATCAGGAATCGCAAGTTAGATAAACAATCCAAGATCATAAGTTTTATGGTAAACATGAACACTGATAAGGCAATTATAAGTATGAACATCTTGTTTTTAACCTAGGTTTTTGCTTAACCTTACCAGCCCTTCTTGGTATTTACTACTTGTGAATATAGGATTATAACTATTAGGTGAAACTCTTCTATACTCTAGCATCAAATTCTAGCATGCTTACTAAATTGGTCACCTTAACAAACATACTATGATAAATTATAAAGCAGTTAAGCAAAACACATTTACTTACTAGTAAGGAAAAATTAAATCTAATTAATCCATAAACACATGTTCGGGGCTTCGAATTTGTCCCTAGCTAAAAAGGGTTTAGCTAGATATAGTAATCATGTATGAACAACAATCCATAACTAAATATTCAACTAAAAATAAGAAAAGAGTTAAGAGATGAAACAATGTCGCCTAGGGGTGGGCACGGGACGGGATGGGACGAGATATACCCATCCCTATTCCATCCCGTTCATACGGGATCGAGACGGGATGGGATCAGCGTGCTAATCTGGAGAATACATTTTGAACATATTATCAACAAGAAGAGGGGGACAAACTTCATGCAGAACTGGAATCCTTGAGACGCCGACGTAACATAATGTGCATTGCTAGCAACTTCTATCATATAGTCAATTGGGTGTTTGGTGGGCTTTTGGGAAAAACAGGAGAGAAGATGGGGGAGAAGTCATACTCTACAAGGAGCTGACGAACATAGTGTAGAACTGCAACCTTGAAATGCCAATGCAACACAAGTTGCACGGCGAGAGATTTCTTTTATATTCCTGAATTGGGTGCCTAGTCATCTTGAATAAGGCAAAGTCAGTCCTAAGTGATTTATCTGTTCTGAATGCTTTGATTGTTTTACTTGTATTATTCTGCAAGAATCACTCTCTTTTTACTACTTGAATGTCTTTGCAGTATTCTATGGTATCATACTGTATTCTATGGAGTACAAGATTTTCATTTTGAACATATTAGCTCATTGCATCCAATATATCTAACAATTTCAAATGTTTTCCATCAGATGTTGAGCTTGGGCTGGCACCATCAGCCAACAGTCAATATGTTTCATTCAACCAAGTGAGTATCGTGAGCACCACTCCATCTCATGCTATTTTCTTCCTATCAAATGGCTTATTTCTAAATAATTAAATAAAAATATTAATAATTAATATTAATAAATTAGTTCAGGACGGGACGGGATTGGCGGGATTGAAAATCTTCATCTCATCCCATCCCATTCTAGATCGGGACGGGACGAGATCGGGATGAAATTATTCAATCCCATTAAGACCCGAAAAAATCGGGACGGGATCGGGATCGCGGGATCGGATGCCCACCCCTAATGTCGCCTGTGTGTGGTGGCAGTGGATCGAATCTGTTTGGGTGTGAATAGCTTGAAGAAGAGATTTAACACCCATTTTCTTCCTCTTCCAGCGATCTATTGTTGTGCGCCAGATAGAGGGACGTCTATGTGTGAGGCAAGATGTGGAGCAGGCGTGATGTTTTGAGCAAAGGACGACGATGGTTGTGTTTAGTTGGATTGTGATATGGACGATGGCGATCGGCGAGCATGTTGGTTGTGGCTGGCGTCAAGGAGTCTGCAATTGAATCTGATATGTGATATGGTGCGGTTGACAGTCTGATGTTGTCTGTCAATGGGTCTACATTGTGTATGGAGCAGGTGAGAAGGCAAGGGATATGGAGAAACTGAGGGGAGAAGTCGACGGTGGTGTTCGACTATGAAGGAGAAGTGATTGGTGATGGGTTGTTTAGGTGTCGTTAGAGAAGGGGGTGACGGTCTGATGGAGAGATGCGAAGGGCGATGGCGGTTGTGATTGGGTTGCAAGGGGATGCGAGCGAAAGGCTTTGTGATTGGCTGAGAAAGGATTTGATGGTGGTTGGGCGAGGTGTCCTCCAAAGGTTCGTCTCCCCATCAATGAGGTACAAAACTTGATGCAGATTTTACCTAGCTAATTAATAGGTTAATTTAATCTGATTGTTATATCGCAAGTGCACGATTGTCTAATTGGTAGACAATGACAAATATGGGTCGATTCCACGAGAATTGAAGACGCAGTCGAAAACTAAAACTATTTAACTAATTTGAAAGGGAGTTACAACAATCAGAAATTTCTAAACTAATGGAAAACAGAAAAAACAATTGAAAATTGAGTTTGGAAATCAAAACGAGATATGTTAAGGCTTTCGAATCATCCATCAAGTTCATAAAATTATGCTAATGTCAATTATTATCTCCTAGCAATGTAGTGAATTGATTTTAACAAAGATGCAAATCCCTAGCATTAATTGTTTGTTTAAGGCACAACTAATCACAAGTTTAACTAATAAGAATAAAATATGTTTAAACAAAAACATAAAATAATTCTAACTACTAGGGATGCATGACATACACGGTGAAAGTAATATACATTTGTTTACAGATCAACTTAATGTCAAATCGTACAATGCATCAAATAATAAAGAGAAGGACTTATGGAGTGGTGGAAGAAAAAGAGAAGGAGGTCAAGATGGGAAGAAAGGGATTGTGTGTGATGAGAGAAGATCGAGCGGAGGAAGAGGGATTGCGAGGTGGTGATGCAAAAATTGCCGGTCTTTCTAGCGAGCAAGAAAGTTATCGGAGAGAGATGATGAGAAACAGGGAAAGATGAGCTCTGTTTCACCATATTTTGTGCGATCGAGCAGAGAAAGAAATTGGGAACAAAAGGGAAGTACGAGACATGAGGACAGAGTCGTGATGAAGCTGTAAGGGCGAGAGTAAGGTCGCCGATGCTAGAGAGTCGGAGGTAAAAAAAAACAAATATCAGATAAGGAGATGAAGTGGGGGGAAAAGAAGGTAGTTGTGTGATGCGAGAGACGAAGGTATCTATGTCTCTGCCAATACAGGGTGGAAAAGTTATCAAAATGCAGATGAAAGGTTGGTTAGTTGTGATTGGAGAATGAGGAACAAGAGAAGAAAGTGAGATGGCAGTGGGCGACAAGGTGGTCTGGCTGGTAATGAAAGGAAATTGATGGTTGGCTGCGTTAATATGTTGTCGTGTGCTGCGATGAGTAGTTCGAGTGTGAGGACCAAGGGAGAGATGAAGAGAGTCTAGGGTGAGGTGGCTTCAATGAAGGAGGGCGAGGTCGAGATTGGCTGCGATGAGAGGTGGCTCTATTTGAACATGATGTGGTTGCAAGGTGATGAATAGAGGAGAGATGAAGAGAGAAGGTTGGTTCTTTGTCTGTCAGGGGAGAGATGATGACGTGGTGTAATGTCGAAAAGGGTGTGGCGATGAAAGGTGGTTGTGTCTGAGGAAATTAGAGGACGATGAGGGAGAAGAAGAAACAGGGAGGTGCTGGATGGTGGTGTCTGCCAAGGCGAGAGGAAAAATATGAGATGTGGTCGTGGATGGCGTGATGGGGAAGGGACTTGTTTCAGTAATGGAAGCAATGTGGTGACGAGAAGAAGACGAGGGCGCGAACTAAATGAAGGTTGCGAGCTCTTTCTAGCAAGAGAAAAACAGGCGATGGAAAGGGATTTACTGGTCTTCTAGCGAGGGAGAATCGCCGGCGAGGGGACAATGAGCTAGTGTTAGTGATTGCAACTGCACCACAGTTCTACCTTCAATCTGGGCAGGACTTTTATACACAAGCTTTATAGCGCCTGCTTCTTTCCTTTCGATAGAATATCGACCAGCTTTGCGATTTAGGTTTAGCATGAGCACAGATCTCACTGCCAAGTACCATTAATGGAAAATTCTAACTGTCGAGGGAATGGGCGAGGAAAACAGCGAGGGGGGACTGTCCATCCCTCCGGGATGCGTGCCTTCATTTTTCTTGCACACATCCCGGGGGATGGACGGTCCCCCCTCCCTCGCTGTTTTCCTCGCCCATTCCCTCGACAGTTAGGCAAGCTCACCATTAATGCTCTCAGTAACTGTTGGGTTATCCTATTTTAATATGTTGTATGATAACGTCTAGAATTTGGTTTGATCAACAAATCATCACAAAAGAACCACCGCCTTCTACACCACCCCCATCAGATCTTGAGTTCCTTAACAACAAACCTTCTCTAAAACCAATCATCACTTGTTTGCCGTCGCGCCATGTTCGATCTTTAAGTGACCAGTTGAGCTCACAAATGAGCAGAGGTGGAGTATGAGACGATGAAGATGACTGGTTCTTCTCTGGAGGTGGAGTTGGAGGCGATGAAGATGACTGGTTCTTTGGCGAAGGTGGAGTTGGAGGCGATGAAGATGACTGGTTCTTGGGCGGAGGTGGAGTCGGAGACGATGAAGATGACTGGTTCTTGGGCGGAGGTAGAGGTGGAGTCGGAGACGATGAAGATGACTGGTTCTGATTCTTGGGCAGAGGCAGAGGTGGAGTCGGAGACACCATTAGAAACCCTTGGAAACGAACGAAACTCTCGTAAACGAAACCCTAAACCCAAACTGAAAAACTTTCGCAAGAGCGCGGGAGAGAGCGAGAGAGAGAAAAAAAGTAAATTGCCATAAAGAAGTGCATGAACAGAGTCACCCTACAGCAGTCTTTGAAGAACCAGAGAGACCAAAACCAGTGTCTCCAAAGAAGAGCTTATCAGATCTTGAGTTTGAAGAGCTTAAAGGGTTTATCGATCTCGGATTTGTTTTCTCGAAAGAAGATAAGAACTCTGAGTTGAGTTCCATCATTTCAGGTTTGCAAAGACCGGGGAAACAAAAAGATGATGAAGTGAAACTAGAAAAAGAAGAAGAAGTGAAGGAAAAAGAAGAAATTGTGGTTTCAAGACCTTATCTTTCTGAAGCATGGGATATTTTCGAAGAACCAAAGCAACAATACCCATTGATGAATTGGAGAATTCCTCCTTTGAGTAGTGAGATTGACATGAAGGATCATCTGAGATGTTGGGCTCACACAGTTGCATCTAATGTGATCAGATGATGAACAAAATGGGTGATTTTTTATTTTGTCAAAATTTTCTGATTTTGTTTCTGGATTTGGTGTTCTTGTTGCAATTTTGTTGTACATTTTTCATTTTGGAACCGTTTGAAACCGTAGGAATTGGACCGTTTCAAACGGTTCGAGTTAGGTTCGGTCCCAATGTTCAAAATAAGAGAATCCGGACCGGACCGGATCCGTTAAATTTAAATGGTCCGAATTAGGTTCCTCAAAATTTGGAACCGATCCGGACCGTGCCCACCCCTAAGTACGCCTGGTTGCTTTCTAATAAAAAAATCGCCCATTTTTCACCAATATTAACCATCAGTTATCTGATTAGATCATTCACGCAGTTTACAGAAAAACTCAATTATTTGCAAAATTTGGAAAGATCGAGATACTTGTGCTTATGAGGATTCTTTAATTTGACTTCAACCAAAACACACATTACGCCCTCCCCTGTGTTTCAGGCTTTATGTATTTATGGCAGGACACATGATATTAGAGTCCGCACATGCGATGAAATAGATAAATCTTTTGCCTATCAGACCAATTGTGATTCATTATTTAAATTTTCTAGACAATAGGCTTGGTCATTTGATTTATTTATTTATTTTCAACTAAAGATCTAAAATTAGCAAGGTTATAATTGTAGAAAATCTTTATTCGTCAGTGATTCACCCTCATTTCCAGTGACAAATCTCTATTTTTTAGGAATTCACATAACGTTTCCATAATTTCTTACTTGTCATCACAAGTTCCTAAGAGGTTGCAAAAAATATTAGAGTTATTTTTCATTTGACTCTCATCAGTTTATAACTATTCATGTTTAACCCTCATTAGTTCTTGTATTTCAGTTTAACTCCCATGACCGTGAGTTCAACTATGTTGACTCACAAACTCCATTCAAAATTTTCAAAATGATCAATTTACCCTTATGCACATGGTTTGCACATGTTTTTAAAATGACTAAATTTTTTTTAAGAAAGATGAGGCCAATTAGAAATTATATAAAAACTAATGAGACTCACAAACTTTATCCAAAATTTTCAAAATAACAAACTTACCCTTATCCACGTGGGTTGTACATGTTTTTAAAATGACTAAATTTTTTCAGTGTTCTAAAAAACAGCATAGGCGTTAGGGAAACGCCATATTAATTGCTAGGCAGATTCTGGGCGGGGTCTTAGCAGTCTAGGCAGAGTCTGGGCGATTTTTTTTTTCTTTTCTAAATAAGGCTGATTGTGTTCTTATTTTATTTTTCTTTCCCCTTTTTTGGAAATAAAGAATTTAATTATTTTTTATTCAGTACATGTCTGAATGTAGCAAATGATGATTACTTAATGAAATTCTCAAAGGATTTGCTAGTACCAATTTTAGTAATGTAGATTTTATCAAACATGACTGAGGTCATTCATGCAATTTGAAGAAAAATAAAGACAAGGTTTGGATATTTGTCCACAAATTCAACTTTGTATAAAATACTCATCATGACCAACTTCAGTCATTTGAGTTTTAATAAATTTTGTTCATGATTGTTAATTTTTCATGTTTTTAAATTTTACATATGTATTATAATATAAAACCTAGGCGATAGGCACCTGCTCGCCACCCGCCCACCGCCTAGCGCTTTTTAGAACACTCAATTTTTTAAACAAATTCCTAATTGCCCTCCATCTTTGTTCAAAAGAAAAAACTAGTCATTTTAAAAAATTGTGCGAACCACGTGCATATGGGTAAGTTAGTCATTTTGAAAATTTTGGATGGAGTTTGTGAGTCTCATTAGTTTGTTTATAAAATTCATAATTGGCCCCCATCTTTGTTTTTTTTTTTTAAATTATTCATTTTATAAACATGTGCAAACCATATGCATAAGGATAAGTTGGACTCTGCCTCAACAGGCCTAGCAGACTCGCTATCTTTTCTTAGTGGAGTGGGTCGTGTCGAAGGCGAACCAGTTCTAACATGGGACTTCTTTTTCATAAAAGGAAGCAAGCGTCTCAGACAGCTCATCCACATTAGACAAGACAAGAGCATTGGCCCTAGCAACCTTCCTCTTTCTGGAAGGAGCCCCATCTTCCGACTTGATGCGCCCCTCTCGATACAATGTGGGGGCTACATGCCAATTGTCCCACAGCCCACTGCGGATGAAGTTGAAAACTCTAATTACATCAATCACCTCCCTTTGAGGCAAATCACGAAAATTTTCCATGGTGGTTCGCTCCTCCAAAGTAAGAGGAGTAGTGGGGAACCTCCATGCATAAGAACGTGAGCAACGGTAACGTCAAACACATCAAAGTTACAAAAAAATAGTCGAACTTACGAAGTGGTCTGAATTGTCGTTTGAGCGGACAACCCTTGCATCAGAAATACTTCGAATTTGTAGGGACCAAGAAACAAAACTTTTGCCAGAACTTGAAGTCATCAGGCAGTCTAGCAAAGCACTTTGGCGTCCTCAACTTACAAACATCATTGCTCTGAAGTCGAGGAACGGTAAGCAACTGGATCACCCGCGGTGTCACGCTAACACCGGCCTCCTTAGCACGGAGCATAATCATTAGGATAACCCTATATCCGTTGGGTCCCAATTGAACCGGGGGAATCCCTAGCAGATTCAAGAACTCCCAGATCATGTCCAGAATCGAGAAACGCACTCTAGTTTGAAGCATCCCCTAGCGAAAACAGATAAGACCATTTGGAGGCGACATTGGCATATGGTCTCCCGTTCGAAGGTACAACGGCAGATCCTCTGGAACTCCAAACCTAGTACGAATTTCAGCAAGATTAGGTTCAGACAGCAACCTGCCTTCAAAAAATTCTAGGCCTTTGGCCAAGACAACATCATCAAGAAGATCTTCTTGGGTCATGGGGAAGACGAACAAATTCTTCTAATCGATATCTTTGAAAGCAAGAAAAGTATAAGAGTCAGACGTTGCACTGCGGATGATCTATATGGGCGATGGGTTTCCGCCTCTTTTTCGCTGAACCAACACACGTTCAATTAATGCAGCGCGCAGCTCAAGCAAAGATTCAGATTCAATCATCATGAACAACACATCCCTTCTAGATATGACTTAGCGAACCGATGTGACAACCCACTATCTCGGGGGAGTAGCTGATGTTACATAAAAACGGTCACACCCTTGAGTCGTACACGTGTCATGATGATCTCGAGGAACTACGAGTTCAAGCAATAGCCCAATACGGATCCAACCGGAGCGATTCTCAGTCCGCTCAACTTCAACCCACCAGACGAGCCCAGACTCTCACATCATGCTAGGCCTACACGTCTCACAACTATCCTCGATACCTGTAAGCCCTTTTCAGGTAAGTATCTGGAGGATCTGCTTCGGATGAGCAACCACAGTTGTTCTTTGCTTCCAACTAGGAAACAAACACCAGAGTATCTTCCACACAGAGAAACTCTCTTCCACTGAATACTCTTGGATTGGGAACTATCTCTCGCGTATCTAGGAGCATGGAGCTAACAGGGAACTTCCCTCCTACAATACGACTCCTAATTAGGGAGGGATCTCCACGAAGATCTCCTCCCTAATCTACGCATACGATGGCCTGGTTAAATCAGGACTTCTTGCACTATAAATAAGACATGAGGTTGGTAAGCTAAGGTATGCTACAAATTCTCTGTTACAGCATTACACCTTCTTCAGATCCTTGTCTGACTTTAGCATCAAAATGTCATCAGTCACCCCATATGGTCTGTGACTTACGTATGCTACTTATGCAGGTCAAACATGTCAGCAGAACTAAATTAGAGCAGGAAACAAAAAAAAACAAGTGCATCACTAATCTATAGAATTTTTGTGAAAATGAGCCAAGTTCAAGTCTAAGGGATCTTGTGAATGTGCCAGCCTGATACTCAAAAGGTACAAAAACATAAAGGAATAGATAGTTCTTCCGTCGACACATAAAAAAATTACTTGCAGTTGTGACTTGTACATTTATTCTTTTTGGTCTCTTTAATTTCTCACACACAAGTCAAGACAACAACGACAAAATAGAGAATAAAAATTAACCCTTTTCTCTCCTTTGTGTGTACCTTGCCTTTATTAGGTTTTGAAATATGCAAGTTTTTTCTTAATATTTCTGCTCTAATCTTAGCAAACTTAATTAATTTTCGAGCACCACAATTGTAAAGAATTTGCAATTCGTCTACTAATTGACTTTTTATTCCATTTTATTGCTTAACATCAAATTAAAAAAAAATGTGAAAAACACAAAATACACGATTCTATCTTATAAAAAGTAAACTAGTTTTCCATATACAGCTTGATGCATATTATATCTCATTCACAATTATATTAACCCCATTCCAGTTAGAAGGAGTCGAAACTTATTTGTGAGTTACTTAGTTGTAATAATTGGTTAGGTCATGTACTTTTATGTCATTGTGAGGCTTAGGGTTTTACCCTACCGACGTCTCTTTACTAAAGTTTTCATGATAATCGATCAATCTTTTCTCTGACCACTTGAGAATGGAAAATTCTAGGGGTCGAGGGAAAGGGAGCGAGGGATGGGTGTAACCACCCATCCTCCTCGCGATGAGCGCTCGCGCGCATCTCCAACACGATGCGCTCATCCCGAGGAGGATGGGTGGTTACACCCATCCCTCGCCCCTTTCCCTCGCTCCCTCCCTCGCTCTGTAGCAAAGCTCCTTGAGAATTGAAGTCAAAGCTGATGACAAAACCTTAAAGTAGATAGCTTCTCAATCAGCTCTCCTGGCGTCTTTAGCTACTTCAGCAAACATAGCAAAAGAAGCACATATAAGGCCTGGTTCAGTCTGTCCTGTTCCAACATACTGTCCATAAGAATATCCAAGTGAAGCAAATGTTATAAATCAGTCTGCTGATTCCTAGAGTAGACCACGTTTTCTTCACGAGTTCCAACAGCTCATCGACATCATCAAGGACTACTGTCTCGTCTTTGAGGTCAAATATGGTTTTGAAATATGTAAGTTTACATGCATTGCCAAGCCTTTATTAGGTTTTGAAATATATAATATGCAAAGTTCCTCATGCAAACCATAAAGTTCATCTAACTAATCATAAACAACATTTAATCTCTTCTAACGTTATCATCTTCCGCTTGATAAACATATTGTCAACAGATAAAACTATTATTTTAGTAATAAATGCATCTTTCAATAAAATGGGTCTTTTGTACACTCATAAGAAAACAAGGTCGCACTCTTCATTGAACCATCATAAACCATTCAATTATAAGATTAATTTTTTTAAAACAACTTAAAGGTGATCATCAACAACATAGCTACATTTAAACGGGGTTCAATCTCTTGGTCCAAATTTGATTTGGCGCGCGGCATGTGTCCACCATGCAATCCACTACAACATATATGGAGAATATGGAATATTTAAATGTGATTTTTTTTATGTAAACAATTGTTTAAAGGAGATGAATGATCAATATCATGTAGTTGCATTTTTCATGACATGTCATGCCATGTATTACATCACCATCCATGATCCTAAGCTATAAATGACATAGAACTAGTGTACACGGCCATAGGCGGATCCATGTGTTAGGTTGCCTCCCTTATCTTTTTAAAAATTTTCATTAAATTACTTATATTTTTTACATTGCCCTCCATTTTAAATTTTATGTTGCCCCCCTTTATGAAATCTTGACTTCTAACTCCAGTAAAAATTAAAACAACAATTTTTTTTTAACTCCACCCTCACCAATCCCAATCCCACTCAATCTCTCTATTTTTTTAATATCTTTTTTTTTTAAATTCCTACCCTCTCTCTCTCTTTCTTTCTCCTTTTTTAATCTCTCTTAATTCCTACTAACTCATTTTAATCCATTCACCCCCTACACACGCAGAGAGCAACAAAGAAACCAGAAGAGAGGTATCATACATGGTGGGTTTGCTTCCCATGTGATTATATTTATATTAAAAATTTTAATTGGGTTGGGGACCGGCCGAGGAAATTTTACATTGTCATCATCATTGGTTTTCTTTTGTTTTGTTAAAAAATAATAAAGAAAAGAAATAATAAGATTATTTTATTTCTGACTCAGCTGGCATATGGTGGTAAGAGTGATAAAAGATTAGTTAACACATTAGATTAATTGGGGGTTGGGATCTGATCTGCTTTGTTTTATCTCTGATCTTTCAAAATTAAAAGTAATCAGTTGGGTTTGAGGCGGTTAGAAAAACACTATGGTCGTAGGTCGATTAAGTTAAGTTGTTGTTTGTATGCTTCACTTGAGCTAGCTAAAAAGGAGAAAGTTTTCTCTCTCTATACACACATATATTTTCCTTTCGAGAAGACAGACAAGAATAAGAAGACAAAAGAGAGTGGGTTGGTAGTGTTATCCTCGGAGGCTCTGACTTAGGAGTGAGTTTCAAAGAAGAGGAGACGAACAGACAGATAAAGCAAGAGGAGAAGAGGAAGGAGGATTCCAAAAATAAAATTGTTGTTCGACATATTCATTTGAATCCATCCAGTCCAGTCAAGCTACTGCTGCTACCACTCCTTGGACTTGGACTATACCGTCCTGCTACCTCAAAGCCAGAAAGAAAGCTAGAGGTATGCTCCTCGCCAACTCTCATCTTATACCAGTATGCCTGCTTCTGTTTTCTTCGAGTAAAAATGGAAGCTCTTAATTAGCTAGCTACAATTGAATTAATCATGTCATGTATATTGTTTGTATGGTTGAATTAATCATCATTTTTTCACGATCACGCCATGTCACCCTGATTGCAAAATATGATTGTAAAAATCCAATTTTTTTATATTTTCGTAAATAGTTATGTATTGTTTGCCCCCCTTTATCTGCAATCCTGACTCCGCCCCTGTACACGGCACTCCCAAAATAGGTCATTAAATTTACAAACATGAAAACAAATTATGGGTTATCATTTAAAAAAATATCAAACTTATTGTCACATGATTTATCAAACATTTTTTTTTTTGAAAGGCAAGCATGATTTTTATAAAATCTCAGAATCCATAAAGATGCTAGGTTTGAACCCATGACTTTATGCCGCAAGCTGGGTTTGAACCCATGACGTAGTGGTACCATCCGTCAAGTTCTAACCGTTGAGTTGTCATGCCATTGGCTGGTTTACCAAACATACACCAACATAAGATATTTTAAGACCCTCAACCATTTGTAAATTATAAAAAAAGCCTTCAATTGGATAAAAATTAGTCATGTTACGCATGCTAAGAAAGGATTTTATGGCAATGTTAACACAACTTGAAAAATCAACATTTTGACAATTATTATTATTATTATTTTATTTTTTTGTAAAAAGTCACAATGGGGGACTATAGACGGTATTGGACCTGGCGCGAGCCTGGCTTGCCTGGCCTGACTTTCAAAAATTTTCAAAAAGATTCATGTGTGGAGATCTTTTGAATGTGCCCTGATTCTGTTAGAATTCAGTTGTAATGCAGCTAAACATCTCTGTTAGTTAGTTAGACATCTCTGTTAGTTAAGAAGCTTATGAGCTATTGATAGCTATTAGACAGCTAGTTAGGCAATTGTGTTGTGTATATAAAGACCAACCCACATTGTAAGATTGATTCAAGGACAATACATGAGCAATTCATTTTAGTTTTCTTCATACAGTATATGTTCCTACATGGTATCAGAGCCAGTAAAATCATCTATTCCTGTTTCAATTCTGTTCTTCTTTTAGATCAAAATTGAAGCTTCTTGTTCAGAACAACAATGGCAGAAGAAGAATCACAAACCAATCAATTCATTGCCGGATCAACATCCATTGACTTCAATCATTCCCTGTTTCTACACCCATCTGACACACCAGGAACCACTTTAGTCTCACAATCATTAACTGGAATAGAGAATTACTCACTTTGGAGCAGAGCAATGTTCATTGCACTTCTTGCAAAAAACAAAACATGATTCATTGATGGTTCTTGCGTCAAGGAACAATTTGGTTTGCATCTTCATCATCAGTGGGAGAGATGTAATGCGATAGTTCTATCTTGGATCATGAATTCAGTCTCAAAAGACCTTCTTGGAGGTATTGTATACTCCTCTAATGCTTTTCTTGTTTGGGAAGACCTCAAGGAACGATTTGACAAGGTAAATGGTTCCATAAATTTTCATTTACATAGAGAGATTTCCACATTGACTCAAGAGTCTTCAACAGTATCAGTTTATTATACCAAATTACGTTTGTTGTGGGATGAGTATGGTTCATTGGTTCCTTTACCCACCTGTGAGTGTGAGAAATCAAAATTATATGTACAACATGTGCAAAGCCAAAGGCTTTTTCAATTCCTTATGGGTCTAAATGAGGTTTTTATCAAGCAAGGGGGCAAATATTAATGATGCAACCACTACCATCTGTTAATCAAGCATACTCAATGATCATCCAAGATGAAAGTCAGAGGAACTTATCTTTTAACAATGGTCATACTTCTTCTTCATTCACTGAATCCACAGCTCTATATACCTCTAATGGTTCTTACAAAGGAAAAAATAATAGCACAAATCAGTGTGAACATTGTCACATGAAGGGCCACAAGAAAGATGAGTGTTATAAGCTTGTTGGATATCCACCCAATAGTGATCAGTGTGAGTATTGTCACATAAGGGGTCATAAAAAAGATGAATGTTATAGGGTTGTTGGGTTTCCATCTACCCACAAGTTTAACAAGATAACTCCTAGAAAGAAGTTTGCTCACAATGTAGTCAGGACTGATAATGTGAATGGTTCAATTGCACAAAAGGAATCTTCTGCAAGTGCTGCATCATCTTCTAATCAAGGCAACTCAGTTATAACTCAAGAGCAATACCAACAGATTTTAAAGTTGTTGAGCAAGGAGTCTCCCATGGAACCTAAAGCAAATATGGCAGGTATGGATAGTTGTTTATCATCTTCACTCAATGAAACCTGGATCTTGGACACAAGAGCTACAAACCACATGACAAAAAATCTTTCCTGGTTACATTCTCCCAAACCATGCTCTTCTTCTTTTGGACATGTTAAACTCCCAAATAGTCAAGTGTCTAATGTTCATCATGTTGGTTCACACATTATCTCTGATGGAAATCACTTATCTAATGTCCTACACATTCCTGATTTTCAATACAACTTAATCTCCATTTCAAAGCTCACTAGGGACCTTCATTGTTCTGTCACTTTCTATCCTGATTTTTGTGTATTGCAGGACCTGTCACATGGACTGGTGAAGAGGATTGGTAAAGCAAAACATGGCCTGTATCACTTACTTGCAAACACCTAATACCTTTAAGGACAGTACATCAGTATTTCCTCATACATGTAATGCTTCTATTTCTAGCAATATTCCAAATAGCACTTTACTTTGGCACAGGAGATTAGGACATGCACCTCACTCAGTTTTGAATAAAATTCAGTATATTAAACTTTTTTGTTCTGAAGCTACTGCTGTTAATGAATGCAATGTTTGTCCACTTGCCAAGCAAACTAGGTTGCCTTTTCCTACCAGACATTCAAAAGCATTACTTCCTTTTGACTTGATCCATGCTAACATTTGGGGACCTTATCACACCCCTACATATAACCATTTTAGATACTTTCTTACACTTGTAAATGATCATACTAGGATCACTTGGGTATTTCTAATGAAATGAAAGACTGATGTTTTTTCTCTGATTCAAAATTTTTTTTCTCTTGTTCAAAACCAATTCTCCTCCACTGTCAAAGTATTCAGATCAGACAATGGTTCTGAATTTTTTTTTTCAAATTGTTCAACCTTTTTCAAAACTTTGGACATTATACACCAAAGTAGTTGTGTTTATACCCCTCAACAAAATGGGGTTGCTGAGAGGAAACACAAACACCTTCTTGAGTTAGCAAGGGCATTGAGATTTCAATCCTCAATTCCTTTGAAATATTGAGGAGAATGCATCTTGATAGCTGCTTATTTGATAAAAAGACTTCCCACTAAGGTCCTAAATGGTTGTTCACCTTTTGAAATGTTACATCATAAGGTACCTTCTTTAGATCATCTTAGAGTCCTAGGATGTCTGTGTTATGCAATTGATCCTAATGTGCATGACAAGTTTGCTCCTAGAGCTATCCTTGTTGTCCTCATTGGCTATTCTGAACTTCAAAAGGGATACAAGCTCTTGAACCTTCATAATCATCGTGTTTTCATCAATAGGGATGTTCATTTTCATGAACATATTTTCCCTTTTTCTTCATCTTCCACTCAGCCTATCACCAAACTTGGTACTGTTTCACTATATGGTCCTCAGGTCAATCATTTTACTGATGATCTTGATATACCCCTTGTTGCACCTACGCCCAGCCATACCATGCCTATTCCTCATGTTGCTGGTACATCTCCATTAGACAATTTTGTCACTAATAATGATATTCAATCTCATCATTCTGATCATCTTAATAGTCCTCCAAATTCTTCCAACACATCTTCTTTTCCTGCTCCATCAACCTTTATTCCTAAACGTGTCAGCAGGCCCCCTACTTGGACAAAGGATTACATCATGTCTTCAAAGGCAAGAGCTAATATTGTTGATAACTCTTTTACATGTCCATACTCTATTTCAAGACATCTTTCTTATGATAATCTCAGCCCTCCATACCTTGCATTTCTATCTTCTATTTCTACCATCATGGAGCCATCTTCTTACTCACAAGCTGTTCAAGATCCCCATTGGGTTGAAGCCATGCAACTTGAGCTTCAAGCTTTTCATGAGAATAAAACCTGGGAACTGACAACACTACCTCATGACAAGTTGGCCATTGGATGTAAATGGGTCTACAAAGTCAAGTATGATTCTAATGGACAAGTCGACAGATATAAAGCCAGATTAGTTGCAAAAGGCTACACTCAGCAGGCTGTCATAGACTACTTGGATACATTTTCACCAGTAGTCAAGATGGTTACCATAAGGTATGTCCTTGCCCTTGCTGCTATTAATAGTCGACTTTTCTTTCACATGGATGTCAGCAATGCTTTCCTTCAAGGTGACTTATATGAGGATGTCTACATGGAGATTCCACCTGACCTTCCAGTTGAGGGGGAGTCTCAAGTCTACAAATTGAAGAAAACTCTGTATGGACTAACATAGGTTTCCAGACAATGGAATATCAAACTTACTGATGCTTTACTTACATATGGTTTTCACCAAAGTAAATATGATTATTCCTTTTTCATAAAATATTCAGATAATAGAATAGTCATTGTGTTAGTGTATGTTGATGATCTTCTCATAGCTGGTTAATGATCTTGAGTTCATCAACAATGTCAAAAGCTCTTTACATCATGACTTCAAGATTAAAGACCTTGGTGATCTCAAATATTTCCTTGGAATTGAATTGTAGCAAGGTCTACAAAATGAATTATTTTGAATCAAAGGAAGTACACCCTGGATTTGGTCACTTCCACAGGACTTGTTAATGCCAAATCATCCAAGACACCATTGGATCAGAATTCCAGATTCACAACCAAAGAGTTTGATGACTTGTTTTGTTCTTCTAAAAATGATTCAATATTGACTGACCCTGCTTCATATAGAAAAATCATTGGCAGACTACTATATCTAACTGCTACAAGACCAGACATCACATATGCAGTACAAACTCTCAGCCAATTCATGCAAGTGCCAAAGAAGTCTCATTATGATGCAGCCCTTCAAGTTATCAGATATGTGAAGAACAATCCTGGCATGGGGATTTTCTTATCTTCTCAAAATACAACCAATGTTACTGCCTATTGTGATTCTGATTGGGCAGCTTGTCCAAATACCAGAAGGAGTGTAACAGGGTATTGTGTTAAATTGGGGACTGCTCTTATATCTTGGAAAACAAAAAAGCAAGCTACTGTTTCTAGATCATCAGCAGAGGCAGAGTATAGGAGCATGGCAACTACTACTTCAAAAGTTTATTGGATCACTGGTTTACTTGGTGAACTTGGTTTTATATCAAAACAACCAGTCACTCTCTATTGTGATAACAAAGTTGCTATTCAAATTGCAGCCAATCCAATTTATCATGAAAGGACAAAACACATTGAAATTGACTGCCATTTTATCAGGGAAAAGATTCAACAAGGCCTCATTGCAACTCAACATGTTTCATCTTCACAGCAGCAAACAAATATATTCACTAAGAGTTTAAGTCATGTTCAACACCAATATTTACTTTCCAAGTTGGGAGTTCAAGATATTTTTATTCCACAACTTGAGGGGGAGTGTTAGAATTCAGTTGTAATGTAGCTAAACATCTCTGTTAGTTAGTTAGACATCTCTGTTAGTTAAGAAGCTTATGATCTGTTGATAGCTATTAGACAACTAGTTAGGCAATTGTGTTGTGTATATAAATACCAACCCACATTGTAAGATTGATTCAAGGACAATACATGAGCAATTCATTTTAGTTTTCTTCATACAGTCTATGTTCCTACAAATTCTAGGGTGCGAGGCATGGGCAACATCTTGAGGATGATGGTGCCCCCACTACAAAAAAAAAGACGATTCAGCAACGGCTAAAAATCGTTGCTAATTGTCAAAAAATCGTCGCTACAATGATTTAGCCACGGCACAACAACCGTCGCAATACCGTGGCTAGTTTAATCGTCGCTATTTGAATCAGCAACGGTAAAATATCCCGTCGCTAATTAGCCACGACAAAAAAACCGTGGCTAACTCAAAAAATTCCGTCGCTAAAGCTGTTGAAAATTTTGACGAAGACTGTCGCTAATTGTAAAATAGTGACGGTTTTTGCTAAATAGCGACCGTTTTTTAGCCATGGCTATTTAGCGACGATTTTTTGCTAAATAGCGACGGTTTTAGCTGTCGCTATTTAGCGACCGTTTTTTTGCCGTGGCTATTTAGTGACGGTTTTTGCCGTCGCTATTTAGCGAGGGTTTTTTTACGGTCGCTAAGGCTATTTAGCGACGTTTTTTTGCCTTGGCTATTTAGCGACAATTTTTTGCCGTCGCTAAATTGCAAATCTAATTGACAAAACAGCCACGGTATTTGCCGTGGCTATTTAGGGACAACTTTGTTGCAAATCATATTGACAAATAAAATTTACAAATTATAAATTACAAATTAGAATTCATTTTTTATAATGAAATTAGCTATTAATGATTGTCCATTCTGAAAATTAATATCAACTACCAGAACTAAACTTAATTGATCAAAATTATAACAAAAATTACACAGTCTCTAGAATATCATACACAAATTACAAAGAATTCATACAAAAATGACAAAAAAACCACAAAAAAAAAATCGATCTATAGAATATCGGAGATCTATGATCTCCGAGATCTGAGATTTCAGATCTCAGATCTCCGAGAGAGAGGCGGCCGGGATCGGTGTCGAGGAAGGGGCGGACTTCTCCTCAGTGGGTTTCTTCTCTGGAGGTTGAGAGAAAATTTTTTGTTGAGAGAAAATTTTGTTTAAGTTGGTTCGTAGAAAAAATTGAAATTTATATAGAGAAAGGTGATTGAAGGGGATTGGTTGTGTTAGTTTCACGCGGATTGGTGACGTGGTTTGGTTTAGTGCGTTGGATTGAGCTAAATTTTTGGGTGTTATTGACGGTTGAGATGAAGTTTTACGCGGATCGGTGATTTTTTTTTAAACAATTAGCGACGGTAAATTGCCGTAGCTAAATTCTTTAGTGTTTAATTTTTTTTTAAAACAACTAGCTACGGTTTTTTGCCGTCGCTAATATAAAAAAAATGTTATTTTTTTTAAAAAACAATTAGCGACGGCACCTAATATAAAAAATGTTATTTTTTTAAAAAACAACTAGCGACGATTTTTTGCAATAAAAATAATGTTATTTTTTTTAAAAACAACTAGCGACGGGTTTTTACCGTCGCTAATATAAAAATAATGTTAATTTTAAAAAAAATTAATTAGCGAGTAGCAAATAATTCATATAAATTTGTATTTAAAAAATAATTCATGACATACTTACCGGGTATCCAACTTTTCTTCGAACGTCTTTTTTTTTCCAGAACTTTTATGGCTTGAATCCGAGTAGCAAAGTTACGATCCCATAGAGCACCTATTACTATAAATCTTCGACTTCGACCCTTCGTCTGTGTGCGAGAGGGAGAGATCGTGATCTTCGACTTCGACTTCGACCCGTCGTTTGTAAGGTGGATCAAGATATGTTCTGATCTGAGATCAGATCTGATCAAGATCATATCTTCTTCTTCGATCTTGATCTTGATCATATCGTGATCAAGATCTGATCATATCTTCTTCTTCGATCTTGATCAAGATCTTATCTTCTTCTTCGATCTTGATCATATCTTATCTTCTTCTTCGATCTTGATCATATCTTCTTCTTCGATCTTGATCTTGATCATATGTTGATCAAGATCTGATCATATCTTCTTATTCGAGTTGATCTTCTTCGATCTGATCTGATCTCAGATCTGATCAAGATCATATCATCTTCTTCGATCTTGATCAAGATCTTATCTTCTTCTTCGATCTTGATCATATCTTCTTCTTCGATCCTGATTTAGATCATATCTTGATCAAGATCTGATCATATCTTCTTTTTCGATCTGATCTGATCTCAGATTTGATCAAGATCATATCTTCTTATTCGATCTTGATCATATCTTATCTTCTTCTTCGATCTTGATCATATCTTCTTCTTCGATCTTGATCTTGATCATATCTTGATCAAGATCTGATCATATCTTCTTCTTCGATCTGATCTGATCAAGATCATATCTTCTTTTTCGATCTTGATCAAGATATTATCTTCTTCTTCGATCTTGATCATATCTTATCTTCTTCGATCTTGATCATATCTTCTTATTCGATCTTGATCTTGATCATATCTTCTTCTTCGATCCGATCTTCTTCGATCTGATCTGATATTAGATTTAATCAAGATCATATCTTCTTCTTCGATCTTGATCAAGATCTTATCTTCTTCTTCGATCTTGATTATCGATCTTGATCATATCTTATCTTCTTCTTCGATCTTGATCTTGATCATATCTTGATCAAGATCTGATCGTATCTTCTTCTTCGATCTGATCTGATCTCAAAAAACCAATTAGCCACGATTTTTTTGCCGTCGCTAATAAAAAAAATTTAAAACTTAGCCACAGTTTTTTGCCGTACCAAAATTCTTTAGTGTTTAATTTTTTTTTCAAAAAAACCAATTAGCCACGATTTTTTGCTGTCGCTAATTGTTTTTAATATATATTTGTAAAACTTAGCGACGACACTTTTGCCGTCGCTAAATGTTTTTATATAATTTTTTTTTAAAAAACAATTAGCTAAGGCAAAAAATCGTGGCTAATGAGTTTTATTTGTAAAACTTAGCGACGACACTGTTGCCGTCGCTAAATGTTTTTATATAAATTTTTTTTTTTAAAACAATTAGCTATGGTAGGAAACCGTGGCTAATGAGTTTTAGTTGTAAAACTTAGCGACGACACTTTTGCTGTCGCTAAATGTTTTTATATAAATTATTTTTTTAAAAACAATTAGCTACGGTAGGACACCGTGACTAATGAGTTTTATTTGTAAAACTTAGCGACGACACTGTTGCCGTCGCTAAATGTTTTTATATAATTTTTAAAAAAAAAACAATTAGCTACGGTAGGAAACCGTGGCTAATGAGTTTTAGTTGTATGTGCCGTCGCTAAATGTTTTTATATAAATTTTTGTTTTTAAAAAACAATTAGCTACGGTAGGAAACCGTTGCTAATGAGTTTTATTTGTAAAACTTAGCGACGACACTGTTGCCGTCGCTAAATGTTTTTATATAATTTAAAAAAAAAAAACAATTAGCTACGGTAGGAAACCGTGGCTAATGAGTTTTATTTGTAAAACTTAGCGACGTCACTTTTGCCATCGCTAAATGTTTATATATATATATATATATATATATATAGTTAAAAACCCATTAGCGACGGTATTAAACCGTAGCTAATAAGTTTTATTTGTAAAAGTTAGCAACAGCTAAAATACCGTCGCTATTACAAGCTTTAGCGACGTTTTTATGCCGTCGCAAATTATTTAGCGACGACTTTTTATACGTATGTGGTGAAACAATATCAGAGACAGTAGCGACAGTTGGATGCCGTCGTTAATCTTTTAATTTGCCGTCGCAAATCTTATAATTAGCGACGGTATAAAAAAACCGTCTCTAATTTTCATAGCTATTAAAGCTTTTCTCGATCTCTCTCCCTCGTGCTCCCTAGAAGGGGCTCCTGAATGTGATACTCAAAAAGTAGGTACAAAAACATAAAAGGAGCCATCACATAATTATTTACTACTGTAAAGGCCTAAACTTGAGACAACACCTGCTCCCTCCGCCTGACATTACTTCGAACCACACTACCAATCTCTTATCTTTGCTCATAAGTACTTTACTTCATTTACGGCCACACACCAATGACCAAATCATAGTTACTAATTGCTATCAATATCTCCGACCCCTTTTAAACGGGTAATTTGCTCAAATGGGATTTCTAGCATCCTTAATTCCCATCATAAAAATGGAACTTTAGACAAAAATAACAAAAGTAAAGAAAAATCAATGACCAAACCATATTTAATTATCTTTGACATTAGTCTTCTTGAGCCTTGTATTCCTTGACTTTGGCTTTTCATATATATTAATTAAGGAAACTCTACTAGCCTTTTCCATGAGATACGCGCATAAAATCAGATGGCACGCATCTCAGGGGGTGGACGGTCCCCCTTCGCTGATTTCCTCGCTGGCTTCCTCGACATTTAGAATTGCTGTTTCACCAAACACTAAAATATATTTAAAATAATGATTAATTAATATAGTTGCAGGCAAAGTTCGATGTGCACGTGCTATAATTTGCATATGTTATTTTCTTCTTCTAATATTTGTTATGTAGCAAGTTGATGTCTATGTATTACCTACATCTTTTTTACTTTATTTGCAATATGCATTACAGAACTTGTATTTTTGTTTATTTATTTACCCGTAACAAACTAATTATAAAAGAAACAAGTACAATTATAAAAGGCAATCCAAACATATGTTTGTTAGATTATAATGAATAAAAAAATAAAAAAATAAACACATAGATAGTGATTAGTGTCCGCTGACCAACATGATGAATCAGAAGAAGGTTTATCAGATTATTATGAAGAAGGAGATTTATGCAGTGATGGGGTTTGAAAGATTGGCTAGTTATATTTCAAAGCTGTTACATTCCTCACAGGTTGGTTAGAAAATCAAACTTGAAAAATTATATATGCATCTATTGAACAAGCGCCCAAGTACCAACCCTGTGGAGTTGGACGTACGTGATTTGTACCTACAAATTGTGCCACGTACTACTATTGGTGGGGTGGGTTTTTACTAAAACATTGTAAAAAGGCAATGAAGAATATATATATATATATATAAAAGCAGGTCCTCGGAAATGTTTTCCATGGGAATTAGAATTTGCTTGTTCAAATAGTTCATTTAATCTATTGAAAAGTCCAATCTTTCAAACCCCATTATTTTTTTTCATAATAGCCTGTTGTCGATGCTGTGACAAACTCCAATGACCAAATCATATTTACTTAATCAATCCTTCCTGTAAATGGACTCCTTAAAATATATAAGTCCTTATCAATCCTTCTCATATCCTACTTTCTTGTGGGAGCCTTGCTAGGGAGCGAGGTCCGCGCAAGGCTCGCCCACCACCATCCATCATCCTAGAAATGTTGTTTTAACATCCATCTCTAGGATGATGGATGGTGGTGGGCGGGCCTCGCTCTCTAGAATCAGGGTTCTTGTGGATTCAACTGAAATTAAACCATCCAACCTTCCCAACCACCATGTGACCCTTTACAGTTCATTTCATCAATGCTACGGCAATGTGGAGTTGGGGATAGTTTTAATTTCAAATAAATATCAAGGTTTGTGCTCAAATATGGTAGAAAAAACAAGAAGAATAATAAAATGATGCTTAATTCATTTAAGCATCTCTTGGTCATTTTTGCGGTATATTTATGAAGCACTAAATGCAAGATAAGGGCAAGCTACCTAGTAACAAATAAATTCCTCGATGAAAAAACAAAGTTATGTAGGAAGTGCTAAGTTCATTAATTGAAAGTGTTACTTTAGAAAGCAAGAAAGAGTGCATAGAAAATTACCAAGTAAAGTATGAAGTTGCTTCAATGAGTAGCGTTTTAATTTTCCATTAAAGTTGCTTTAAACTTTCTTCATCTCATTATTTCATGATCCAAAAAAATGGTTTTTTTTTTTTTTTTTTAAGAGAAACCATTACAATGTGGTGATAGCAAAGGACTAACTATCATTTGGATGTTAGTCACTCAAACCCTACCCTATAAAAAATAAAATTAGTGAGGATAATAAATATGATTTGGAAAGAGTAATTTATGGGGTGTCAGTTACTTAAAATCTCTTTGTAGCTCTCCAAGTTTTTATCCAAACTTTGAAGCAAAGTATAACCAGTCTCCGAAAAATCTATACGGACAAATTCTTAAACTCTAGAGAAGCTAAAATAGAGTGAACTTGTAACACGCCTCAATTTCATAAAATTATTTTATTTTTTATTTTGAATTAAATAAAATAGGGTTACAGTTAATTGAATGTGAATATCAAAATTAGGGTTTTATTTGGTGAGTTAAAGGGCGGATGCTCTCAAAATGTTAGTGGGTGGCTACCCACACTATGTAAAGAGAAAAACCCTATTTTCTTTCTCCTTCTTTTCCCCTTTTCTCCTTCATGTTTCTCTCCTAAACAGATTTCTCTGCTTCCCTCTATCTCGGTCTCTCTTCCTCCCACTCGTTTGCGCTGCGAAGCAGAAGAAGAGAGAAAACCTAATCGAATCCTCCTATTGATCGATCATGGCGTTTGCGTCTCGTTTCTTGTCCAGACCCAAGAGCTTTCACGCCAGGCTTTCGCGTCTCTTATCAGTTTCAAGTTGTAATCTTGGACCAGGAGTTGTTTCTTCTTGTTCTTAATTCGATACGACAAAGACCCATTTTGGCTTTGAGATTCTTTCGATGGGCGGAGATCCAGCTGGACTTCAAAAGGTCTGAATTTGTGTTTTGTACTATTTTGGAAATTCTTGTTGAGAATGGTTTGATGCGTTCTGCTTATTCTGTTATGGAGAAGGTTGTTTTTTTTTTTTTTTTTTTTTTTTTTTTTTTTTTTTTTTTGGAAGATGAGCCGGTGTTTGATAGGATCCGTAACCTATCCCCCGAGGTGCCGCCTATAGGCCAACATCACCCCGAAAGAAATTATGCCGCCTGATTGATGGGTTTGTTAGGGTGGAGGCTTCGATTAAGCTTCTAGATCTATTGCTATGGATTTACACTAAAGCTTTAATGATTGAGTTGTGTTTGTCGACTTTTCATAAGATGATAAACAATGTGGATTTGAATGCTACTGCTGTAGACAGCGCAAGTGTCTTGGAATCAGAATCCCATAGGGTAGATGAGCATGTTGATATCAATTTGGATATCAAAAGTGAGAAGAGGTATTCATGCCTGAGTTGTTGGTGATCGAGGGAAGTGATGGTGAAGTACTGAATTTTGGTATTGGATTCATTTGGGGTGGAACAATGGGTTGATTGACTGAAAGTTGATGTGGATGTGATCGTGGAACAGGAGGCATTATGGAATGTTGGTGTTGCTGGGATGAAGTTAAAATGGTGTTAGTATTAATGAAAGTTGTTGGATGGGTTTGAAGTTGTTAATGGAAAAGATGGTGGAGGCAGGGATGTATTTGAGTAAGATAATACAGGTCGGATGAGTTTACTTATGCTAGTGTTTTAAATGAGTTTGCGGCGACATTGCAAGTTTTTGAAGCAATGCAGGTGCATTCGTTGATTTTTAAGTGTGGCTTTTGTTTGGATAGGTTCACTAGTAATGCGTTGGTTAACTTGTATGTTAAGTGTGGGTTTGTTGGGTCTGCTACAAAGTTGTTTGAGGAGATACCTGAGCAAGATGTTGTTCTTGGACTGCATTGATTTCGGGGTTCTCACAAGTGTGGTTGGATGCGAGTATTGATACTGGATGTCCAATGAGCTGCTGGTACTTGGTGAACAAATTGGGGTTAGATGGGATGATAACATAGACCAAGTGCTTGGATGTCGAATGTAGGCACATGGAAGCTCGAGTGGAGATTAACTGAATTTGTGAGTTTTCTCATTCAATCCCCTCTGGATATGTTTCTTAGTCCTTTATTAAAATCACTTTCTCACTTAATTTCAAGACCTCGATTTTGACATCTGAGACCGAGACCTCTTTGTAAGTTCACTTTCTCACTTAATTTCAAGAACAAACTTTACTTATATGATCTCAATTGTGTGTTCTGGTGATCTGGGTTTTCATCACTATCTCTTGCTTCATAATGGGTACTCTCTTACCTTGTTTATAACATGTTTCTTTGCATCTCTCTGTTATAAAAGCTTACTCCTTTTGGGTTTTTAACCAATTCTGTGAAATGTGGAGTATGTTATTTGCGGATGAGGTATTAGTCAAGACGACTATAAATGGGGCTTTTTCAAAAGGAGCTTGGGTTTGAGTTGGAAGTCTTTAGAATAAATTGAAGTAAGAAGAGTAAGTGAACCATAATTTGGTTTGATGTTACAACAAGAATTGTTGGCAAGAAATTCCTTGAAGTTATCATTATCTGGGTTACATTATTTACAAGGATGTAGAGATCAGGTGCATGTTGCCCACAATAACTAGGGACAGATATCTTAAATGGATGTGTTTTCTGTAGTTTTATATGAGTGCACCTGTTGACCATATTTGGTTGAAAGTTTTATAAGACCGTAAAAAGAGAAGCTATGCTCTATCAGGTGCAATACTAGGAAACTACCAGCAGATATGTGAATTTACTAGAGTGAATGTCTATGTATTTTTAGAAGTGTATGGTGTTGTTCTTGTAGGGAATTCAGTCAAGGCGAAAGTCAATTGCAATGGTTTATTTTTCTGACATGGAAGGAATGTTTGCTGAGAACGAGGAATGATATCATAAAAAGGATTCAGTAACTATTTGATGACACTTGAGTGATCAAAAGACATGGGAGTTAAGCAGATCCAATGGAAAAGCATAACTTGTGCACTTGATTCTAATCATATAAGATATGTAATTCGTGTTCTATGACAGGCTTGGTTTAGTGTTGAGACTGTTTTCTTATCTAGGTGATTCAATTTGATACCCTACTCCCTGTGACGTGGCAATTTTTGTCTACATGTGATAGGCCCTTTTTTTGGAACGTTTGGCTTGTTGTCACTTCGTCATACTTGATGCGACCGACGTACTAATCGAGCATTGAGATGGTGGATTTATGCTAGGATGATGGGACGATAGCGTTGGCTGCGCAATCCTTTGCAATTTGTAATTTCGGTGAGTTTTCTTCATTCTTTCTCTTTTACTGTGAGTTTTCTTCATTCTTTCTCTTTTACTGTGAGTTTTCTTATTCTCTGTATTTTGCAAATCCTTGTTTCTTGACTGAATTAGTGATTGTATTTGTGAGGATTTGATGATGGGGTTTGTGAGTTTTGTTGCGAGGATGTGTGGTTATGATTTGGATTTTGGTTTGGCGGTGTGATGACCTGTAGTTGTGTGTCCTTGATGATTTTGGATTGGATTCTTAGACTTGTTATATTGCTTTATTTAAATTCCATTTCAAAGGTTTTGGGTATAAGGTGTAAGTGAAACTCTTAGCCCTTTATCTCTTTGGATGAGCAATTTAGTATACTTTAGGTATATTGCTTGTATGAAAATGACAAGTTTCATTTCAGGTAATCCAATTGTGAAATTTTAGACATGTTTGAGAACGAGGTTGCCTTATTTGTGGTGTTTTGTGCTGCAAACGCTTGATCTCCAATATTTTTGATTTGTTTGATGTGTGAGATTTTCCTAGCTTGCTGGGTTCATGTTTGGGGTCACCCATGTTTACCATTTTATTGATTGGGTGTGACTTTGTTTGGTTGGTGTTTGAATGGTTGATGAATATTAATGCATTGTGATAAATTTGGAGATTTGTATGCATATTGACTTGTTTATGCATTATGAAGAATTTGGATATTTGAATCAAGGAGTGACTTGATTGCCATATTGTTACATAGCATGATAAATGAATATGCTATGTTTTTCCCCAAAAATGTGGGTGAATAGATTGTGAATCAATTCAGGTATGACAAAATGTCATTGTGGAAGAATTCTGAATTATGAAAAATAAATGATATTGGTAAACCTGGATTTATAGAAAATATAAATCACTTGGGCTTGTATCACTTAGAACTACCACATCTCTTTTGTTTATGATTTCCCCTATCTTACTAGAGAAACTAAATGACCAGTGGGTCGTCTTGCGGAGTTGGGCACCCATTTCTTACTAGAGAAACTAAAATAACCTTCGGGTTAGTCTTGCGGAAATGTGGTGAGTTTGTATGCCTAAAATAGGCTTTGATATTTATCCGTAAAAAATGTGACGTGAGTTTATGCGCATTGATAGCCCAAGGGTGGCTTTTGGTACTCATATAGTTAGGGGTATCCGCGATGCATGCCTGTATGTGATGTCCCCACTTGGGCATGGATGACGGAGTAGTCCTCCTTTATATGAGAGAGACATACGGGCATGTATGTTCGGCACGGAGGTGGTGCGAATGTGGTATCGTCTAAGTGATCAATCCGTTAAAAAGATGAACCTAATTCAAATAAAAAGAATAAATGACGTTGCATTGTTTCTAATTCTTTTTATGCAGGATGACAAGTTCACTAATATTTCTGCAGGTCCGACTTGCCATAGTCAACTCCTATAGGGTAAGTACAGGTAAATGCATATTTACATATTAGGATGATGATATGTTTGCCTCGTTGAGGAACTAAATTCTTTGGACTGTGTTTTCTTGCATCACACCTTTGCCTCGTTGACGAACTACCTATTGGTGTGATGGTTTGTTGTTTGTGTTTTGCTTGATGTTTATCACGTGCGATTTTATTGTTTTTGGGATGAAGATTTCTCACACCAGCTTTATTGCTGACCCAAGTGAGCTTTTGCTTCTTGGGTACATTCCTTTGGGAATGTAGCCGATTAGCTTTTCAGGTTCAGAGACTTTTGAGCAGCGATACGGGAGTTTCGCTAGTGGGGCTAGCGACGTCAGTTTTTCCTGGTTAGAGTTTTATTAAAAAATTTCAGTTTGTTCTATTTTCTAAACTATATTTTGTCATTGCTGCTAAATGTTTCTGTCATTATTGAATTTCACGTCCCGAGTTTTGGGGGAAACGGATAATCCTACGTGAATTTTAGGATTTCGTTTTCCTCGAAAAACGGGGCGTGACAGAACTGCTAAAAAAAAAATTCACAGACATACTAAAATTTAATAATCTCATAAAGCTTTTACGGCTAAAAGAGAGATTAAATTTGTACAGATAGATTTCTCAAAATATGTCAAAATTTCACGAAACATTTCTTATTGTGGAGTTCTCGAAATATATTTCGAAATTCGAAATTCAAAATTTTAATTTATTTTTATCAGGGAAATTCGAAATATTAATTTATTTTTATCAGGGGAAATTCGAAATATTAATTTATTTTTATCAAGGGAATACAATTAAACTTAGTATAACCTTATTTTAATAATAAAGTTTGTTATTTGAGTGATTCTTATAAAATGATATATTTATATGACACTATAAGCAGTGTCAGCCTAATTACGGGGCCCATATCTCAAATGGATTAGAAAACTAATAATTTCGTAAACACTTTTGTATATATTTTTGAAGATTATAACGTATAATATTAAATCGTCTTATGAAAATTTGTAGATTTTCGTTCAGCTTAATATATTTCAAAGGCTAGTTGCTTCTAAATAATCACCCTCATCTTCTCTTCTCTCCCTCTCTCCCTTTCCGTCTCTTCCCAAAATGCATCGACTTCTCTACATTTTCATGGCCGTTGCAAGTGTTTTTGTAGGTTGTCCCCTCCCTCAAGCCCATTCACCCCCCATTACATTCCACACACCCATTTTCTTTACAAGAACTCACACTTCTCCCGCTCAACCCCATTCACCTCCATCACATTCCAAACATGCCCCACCTTATTCCAATCGTGCCCTCTCTTTCATCTCTCCACCCCCATATGGCTTTCCCTTGCTATCTAACTCGCCGTCGATCCCTATCTGGGTGACTGCAGGTTATATGGCATTATCCGGACTCTCAAACCTATTGAAAATACTAAATTTCGTTCGAACAAATATTTGGAAGAAAAAGAAATCGGCCACAAACTATTGGCCTACCAAAGAACCATGCTGGTGGTGAATGAGCTCCAGTTGCAGGCAATGGCGGAGAGAAGAGATCTCCTCCACCGTATTGTGGAAGCCGTTTAATAGTTAGGTCTTTTTTTTTTGTTAAGGGTTGCTATTGTTATCACCAACCTAGTTATTTGGTATGTATTTGGCTTGCAATGAATGTTCATATCAAGAATGGTTGTTACGTGGACTTGCGACAATTTAGAGGATTAATGATCATTATAAATGGATCGTTTTTTAATCTTTTGGCAGAACAGTTACTAATCTCAATACCTAATGTTGCTGACGACATTATTCAAATGCTATTGACTCAAAAGCTAGAATGGTAAAATTTATAGCTACATTATGGCATGTATGGCTGTGTGAGTGTATGTATGAATGAACTAGCTAACCTTTTACAGATTTATTACACTATACATAAAGTTATGGAGGTAAGGTAACCCATTGCTAAGATAAGGCAACTTTGTTAACAATGGAAAAACCACTGCCACCACCACCTTTTTGGATCACTGAGCAAGTGTTGGATGAATTGAGAAGCGAACTTGGGGCAACAGGTGTGACATGGTTCTGTACAAAGTAGATAATATCATTGTAAAGCTTTCTCGCATGTGAGAGCTCAGACATCTCTTTCTAATTAGTACCCGATATCACTTTTCAAAAAATGCAGTTATATAGCCACTAAACATAATCAGATATAATTAAGGCCACTGGGTAAGGTACATTTGTCATAATCAGTGTTCTAAAAATTGTTAGACGCTGGGTGGGCGGCGAGCAGGTGCCTAGCCCTCAGGGGTCTAGGCGGTTTTAGGTTTTGTATTATAACTTTAATAATTTACAAAAGTTAAGCATAATACCTTATCAATTACATTCAATTCACTACACCATTATTGGTAATCTGTAACCATAATTAGCATCATATTTTTAGTGATACTCATTATATTACATTGTATCATGTATTTTCTGTTACTATTTAAAATTGTGACATTATTAAATTGTCATGTGATATGTATGTGTAAAACAAAGTGTTACTGATTGGAAGAAAAACTCGTAAGCATTCACGTTAGACTCCAAGCTCTCGGTGTTTAGAGTTTCCATTATCACTTTTCACTTACTCTCACCTCTCCTCTAGTTGCAAAAATATCCCTGGAGGTGCACCCGGTCAATTCCAGCGATGGAGGCGCGTTCCTATCCTAAGAGGTTACCTTAGATCTCGCATCCTAAACAGAGCGAGGAAGTTTTAGGGGTCGCGAGAGAGCAGAACTCGTCTCTCTCCCTTGTTCAAAATCTCTAAACTGAATCCTAATTTCTTCAACGAGGCGATTTTAGGGTTTCGAATCGCTCTTTCAAGATTTCAACTAAATTGTGCTCGATGATCAGCTTCGCAGAAAGAATTGTAAGTCATCTCTCTCTTGTTCCGTCTTTCGCCATTTCTGTATCTCTTCCAAGTTCATTCACTCGATCTAGATCTGGTGTGGTTTCATGAAGTTGGCTTCATCTCGTTTCATCTTCATTGTTTTCTCTTCAAACAAGTTATAAAGCCAAATTCCTTGTATCGTGTTTGACTTTGACGACCACTCATAGGTAGATTTCGGTTCGTTTCAACTCTGAATGTTAGAATTTTGATCCATCTGTGAAATTCATGGCAGATTATGAGAAAATCCCCGAAATTAGTGAACTCAAGATGAAGAACTGAGAGGGTAAAGTAGATTTTGCTAACATTTGTCAATTAAGATAATGTTTGGAGTGATAATTTGCCTTTGATTCACAACTTCTGACCATTCTTCACCTTCTTATGTTTCAGATTGTTTTCTAGGGCTTTGATGTTCTTGGTACTGGGTTAAACTGCTACTACTATTGAATTTGATCAACATATGAGAGAGGTAAGTAGTCACCTTCACAAGTTCATTACCATGGTAGACAACATGTATTATGATTGTTCGATAGATTGATTCACTGTTACCTAATTGTAAACCCCCTCTTTGTTTAAATGTTTTACTAAATTCAGAACGAAACATTGTCTTGTTAGGGTCATAAATTATGCTTGATTAATCCCCAGCTTTTGTTATATTACGCACTCAAGTGCTGGATTTCTTTTTGTAAATAAATTGGTTTTTTCAATGGACTTTCCTCATCTAGCAGCCTCATGTACACAATGTTGATAGTGAACTTGGAACAAAACAATATCCTTTTAATACTCAATTAGTCCCCCCCTCCATTTTATCGTTTATGTGATGCTGCTGGATATTTTTGTTCAATTTAGGTATGCTATTTCGAAAAAAAACTATGAATTGGTATTTTGAATGCATCTTTCTCATCCCGAAACCTAATCTATAAAGTGTGTTTAGGATCAAATGGGTGACTGTAGGAGTCTTGGCAGCAACTATTTTCCTGGTAGTCAGTCCAGGAAGATCTCCATTGGGGTTATGGTTGAAGAGCCACCAAATCTGCAGTCTGGAGCTTGTAAGGAAGGTGCAGATTCAATGCCAGATAAAAGAGCAAGTTGCTCTGGAACAAAACTGGTAGAAATACAGGGCAAAGGCTCAGAATTGATGTTTTCATCTCAAGGAAAACAAGCACAAGTTCCAGGAAAAGATACTTCTCCTTGGATTTGTACTAAATCTTTACGCCAAGAAGTAATGATGACAAAGAATGATAATTTTTCTGCCAAGCAGAAGAATAAGTCCAACGGCATTACGGAAACACCTCTTGTGCTTTGGATTACAGGAGGTCCTGGTTGCTCTGCTTTCTCTGGGCTCGTATTGGAAATCGGTATTTCTTCCTTCTTTTTCATTTCTTGAATAGTTGTCTTCTTAAGCTGTCTGTCACTCTAGTACTTACAATGTTTTGTTCATGTAGGTCCTTTGTATTTCAAGAAGGTTATATACAATGGGAGCTTACCAACTTTTGTGCTGAACACAAATTCATGGACAAAGGTGTTGCACTATACAATTTACATATCCTTTATCTATATAAAAAATCATTCACATATTTTAACAATGCTTGGAAACCTAATTAGGTCGTGTCTAATTAGAGGGAATCAATGAATCCCTCAACGAATTATGTTCGTGTTTAGCTTTAGCTTTGACCTTTTATTACATTGGGGTTTGGATCTAACCTATTCAAAATTTTAGCAAAATCAGGAAAACCATTAAGTTGTGTTTTTTTCGGTAATGTCCAGGTGTCCAACATAATATTTCTAGATGTACCAGTGGGAACTGGATTTTCGTATTCGAGAAGCTTGTAGGGTTCCTATGACAATGATGTAAAAACAGCAAGACAGGCCTCCAATTTCATTAAAAAGGTGGAGAAACTCAACATAGCACTTAAGTGAACAGTAAATGTGAAAGAAATTGAATATCAGTTGAGCCAAATGAGAAGTTTGTCAATCTATCACCCAGAAGGCAACTAATGAGTTTTCGTTTGTGGTGTAATCAGTGGTTAGTTAATCACCCAGAGTTCATCTCGAATCCTCTCTACATTGGTGGTGATTCTTATTCTGGCATTGTCATTCCTGCTATAGTTCAACATTTGTCAGACGGTAATTCTCAACGTTTTTTCTCTATGTTAAAGATCTAAATGTGCTCGGCTCGTAGTAATCTCTATGTTGGTCTCTCCTTACAATATGTCATTTGCAGATACTGAAGCTGGGGTTGAGCCACTCATCAATCTTACGGTACGTCTGATAATAACAACTTTAATGTCTCCGATATCCTAAATTGCATAGCTTTTAGATTTAATTGGAGATGAGCACCAAGCCTTGAGTAGATATTCGAATCAGAGGGTTTTATGTGTATCTTAAGGTTATAATTGATATGTGAAATTGATCCAGGGGTATTTGCTTGGGAATCCGGTTACAGATCGACACTTGGAAGAGAATTCACAAATCCCTTATGTGCATAATATGGCAATCATCTCTGATGAACTTTATGAGGTAATAAACTCCCTAGTCCCTACCTGGACTATTGTACTCAATCACACATAAGATAGCAAGAATGATCTTGATGTATGTGCTGCTGTTCCAGTCGGTGAAGAAAAACTGCAAAGAAGAGTACTACAATGTAGATCCCAGTAATGTGAAATGTACAGAAGATCTTCAAGCTGTTTCAGAGGTTAGGATGAACATATTGTTGAATAAATAACATTAAAAAAAAAGACTTGGTGGAGTGACATTTGTGGCCATTCTCTTTGCAGTGCACTTCAGGACTTAATGACAAACACATTTTGGATCCCAAATGCACACTCACTTCCCCTAGAAGAACACTCGGTGAAAATTCAAGCAAATCCCTACTTTTACCGCCTCCAACTCCAGAATTCAGGTGCAGGGTAAGTCTCCCTTGCACAGAGTTAAAGATTCTAAGTATGTGAAGTTTCATTTCAGTTACGAGGAGTGTCATTCATGTGAGATTCAGTATCTAACTTGTGATGGATTCTAATATTCGCATTAATAAATTTACTGCAGAGTTATGCTCATATGCTATCCTACTATTGGGCAAATGATGCTCGAGTACAAAAGGCACTTAACGTCCGAATGGTACATAAAAATCTCATTCAGAAACATACAGATATATCATTTGTATGTTCTCCACAATACTGAATTTGAATCATGTTGATGAAAATAACAGGGAACAGTAGATGAATGGATCAGGTGCAATCATGACATACCTTATACATACGTTATTAAAAGTAGCTAGTATCCCTTATCACCGGCGTCTGAGTAAAAAGAATTACCATACTTTGATATATAGGTAAGACTACGACATTCACTTTTACAATTTACCATACAAGCCATAATTAACTATTACAGCTTTTGTGTTACAGTGGTGATCACGATTACGCTGTTCCACATCTGAGCTCACAAGAATGGATAAGGTCACTCAACTATGCTGTTGTTGATGAATGGAGACCTTGGTTTGTTGATGGCCAAGTTGCAGGGTAGGTGCATAAACAGTCTCTCCCATGAGGTTTAAGCTAAAGTTCCTATTTTATGCTTAAGTTATTTCGTATGGACTTCACGTAGGTACAAAAGGTCATATTCCAATAACATGACATTCGCGACTGTAAAGGTAAAAGAATAACCCCTCCCGATCCAGCTATATTATTTTCCGTATAACAAAAGGTCATATTCCAATAACATGACAGTCACTTATCAATGCAGATGATCGATCGACATTGTTGTGTTGTGTTGTGTTGTAGGTTAATTCAGCTTATGTCTTGTCTTCGTTGAATTGCCTAGGCGACCAGCTGCTAATAAATATCGTATGTAGAATTTGTGCACTCTATTTCATATTTAGCATTTTGATTGAGTTTTATTTTACTTTATTTGCAGGGAATAATGCACAAGGACCTAGGAGTTCAGAGTATGCAATGGAGAATGTTCAATATGAATCTGTCAGAGCATTTCACTAACACTGCATGAACAGCTTTGGATTGTCTGGATGTTGGTGACCAGACCTGATTGTACTTTTGATTTTGTTATTGAAATGACCATCTTACTGTTTTCATATGAACAGTTACGTTGAAAGAACCTGTAAATTTTGTTGATGTTGGTTTTGTTATTGTAATGACTAAGTTGATTCTAATATTTTCAGTAAGATATCTGCTAAGTCATTAGTTGAATAGCACCTTGAAGGGTAAAAACATGTTTTTTTTGTAATTGGGCATTTTTTTTTTGTAAACTGTAAGAGATTAAACTGAATAAAATTTTCATTTTGTCATAGTATCAATTTCACTCTTCTGTGTTGTTCAAAGATTTTGCAAGAATCATGTAGTGACAGTATTTTCAATAGTATAATTTATTATGTGATGCTAATTTATATAATTGCTTCTTCTAACAAAAATCAGCATCATGCACTATGTGATTCTCTTTATAATTAGTATCATTTTTGTTGAGATGCAAATTTGTAAAGTTGAATCATTTAGTAAAAATTAGTATCATTTGACAAATGATACTAATTTTAAGTATGTGATTCTCTTTTACAATTAGTATCATCTTTGTTGAGATGCAAATTTGTAAAGTTGAATCATTTAATAAAAAATAGTATCATTAGCCAAATGATACTAATTTTAAGTAGTATCACTTTTAACATGATTCTAAATTTAGGATCACCAAGAATAGTATCATTTGATAGGTGATTCTAATATTTTCAGCTACACTTCAAAACAGTTACAAAAACACTGTTTTGGTGTAGTGATTTAATGCCAATATACATATGCAAAATTTAAAAACATGAAAAATTAACAATCATGAACAAAATTTATTAAAACTCAAATGACTGAAGTTGGTCATGATGGGTACTTTATATAAAATTGAATTTGTGGACAAATATCCAAACCTACTCTTTTATTTTTCTTCAAATTGCATGAATGACCTCAGTCATGTTTGATAAAATCTACATTAGTAAAATTGGTACCGGCAAATCCTTTGAGAATTCCATTAAGTAATCATCATTTGACACATTTAGACATATACTGAATAAAAAACAATTAAATAGTTTATTTCTAAGAAAGAGGAAAGAAAATTAAAATAAGAACACAATCAGCCTTATTAAAAAATTAAATAAATAAAAAAATAAAAATCGCCCAGACCGCCTAGACCCCGCCTAGGTGATATTCACATAATTATTACATAATATATCCCTTAATTTATATATGTTAGTGTTTCGATTATTATATTTTATAGTAATTATTTCGTTTTCATGTCTTTGTAGGAATTTGAGAGTGAGCGATGAAATCGTATTAAGGCGACAATTTAAGGAATGACAATTGGTCGATTCTAGCGGTGGTACAAAGCAGAGAGTCACATATCTAAACCTAACCCAAATAAACCTAGGTCCACCTAATTTAACCTAAATCCAAACCCAAAATGCTAACCTAAAAACTCAAGCCCAACGCCTGTTGGAGAACCAAAGCCCAAGAAAATGGGAGAACCCTATTTAGCTCTCCCCAGTTTGGAGAAGCTCTCTCTCTCTCTCTTCTTCCACGTTCCTTCTCCCCTCCTCTCTTTTCCAGCCACCACACCAATCCACCCTGTCGGCAATCCTCGCTCGATAGGAGAGCCGGCAGTGCGATAATCCCCCTCTTTTTAAAAAACAATTAAATAGTTTATTTCTAAGAAAGAGGAAAGAAAATTAAAATAAGAACACAATCAGCCTTATTAAAAAAAAAAAAAAAAAAAAAAAAAAAAATCGCTTAGACCTCCTAGACCCCGCCCAGAACCGCTCGCCCAACCATTAATCTGGGCAGTTTTCCACCTTCTAGCGCCTAAACCGATTTTTAGAACACTGGTCATAATTCAAATCCATTTCGTACCACGACCATCAATGAGGGATGTACAAGCCACCAACCAAGCGTATTTGGTGCTCGATAATTTTTACGAAATATTTTCTTCTGTTTTTTTTTAATAGTGCAATTAGTATATGGTCAATAGATAACATGCTCTAAGTAGGGTTCACTCTTACTGAAGTAATATTGAGTGCAATCCCTCCTTCCTTATCTGTGTGTGTTGATGACTGTTTTATTTTATCCTTTAAAAACACCAACTTGTTCACGACATTTATCTCCTTCCTTCAATAGTTCCGTTCCATACTGTTTTCTTCCATCCAAGACAATGTCTTGGAATTAATTCTTCCAAGAAAAAAAAAAAAAAAAAAAAATACTCTTGACTTTATGGCCACTTCTATATCACCATACATATATACACCAAAGGGTCCAGGTTTTTCCTTCTCTAATTGGACCAAAGAAAAATGAAAAATCTGCATTCTATGCTCCAGGGATTAATGCAAGTATTTGGCACAGCCACAACAAACCCCACTTTCAGAACTCAGATGTTCTATAAGGATTTTGACCTAAACCCAATCATGTATTTGGATCCCTGATTATTCTAGCAACAGGTTTAACACAAAAAATTAATGTAACACAAGAAAATTAATGTATTTGGATCCCTGATTATTCTGACCATTGTATTGTTTAAAACTTTAAAATATGGATTGTTACTCATTGCTAATAGCAGCTATAATAAAGTATGATACCAATAGGAAACATGAAAATAAATAGGCATAAGTGTCTCTTAAGTAACAGGGCAAAGATGCAAAATTAACATTGAAGTATTATTATTATAAAAGGAGGGATTTGCTCCAAAAGACCTTGTCATACTAAGCGAGTGAACATGTTGATGCACATCACAAAATCATGCTAAATTAGAATAGGGTTTTAGTCCTCCACTGTAAATTAAAGGTACAACATATTTTGAGGTTGATGTGCACTTTTCTTCCTCCACATCCTTCACTGTAAACTTTGAGAGCTCTTTATTTAACAAGATAATTGTGGCGGATTATAAGTGTCTGAAAACATGTTTTGAGGTTGCTTTCTATGAGGGTGTTTTTCTTTTAATAATTCAATTTAAATTTGAGTCAACATTTAATCATTATCATTATAACACTCGTAGTTTTAACACAACACAGGTTCCATATATATTACAAATTTGATATTTCATTATTTCTTATAACTTTTTCGATTTTTTTTAATATATGTTGTCAACCACTACCTTGATTAAATATAGAGATAATATCACTAATAACAACAACAATGCAACTAATGGTGGTCTGATATTAGATAGTAGCTCTAGTGATGAAGATTCATGCAAGAAATCGATAATGGAGGACCTTGAACATAGAACTAGTACCAAGATTTTGAAGGTATATGTGAGAGCTGATCCATCTGATACCCTTCTTGTAAGTTTCCTAGCTTGATCAACATGACTTATTTAATTATACATTTCCATCATCAAGATTATTTTTGGGTGATCGAATGAATCAACAACTAATTTGATAGATTGGTCAACATGTAATAGATAGTGAAGGATGGATATCAATGGAGGAAAAATGGACAGAAGGTTACTAGAGACAATCCATCACCAAGAGCCTATCTTAGGTGTTCATTTGCTCCTGGTTACCCTGTTAAGAATGAAAGTGGTCAACAAACAACCTAATTTATTTCAGCCATTTACAACTTAAAAGATTTGTTTCTTACTAAATATCAAATATTTATTGCAAGTAGTGGTATTGTTTCACAAAAGGGGTTCTCCACAATACACATAAACAAAAACCTCCTTTGAACCTTATACAATCATTTAGATATGATCACATAACACAAATTCAATTACTAAATGAGCTTCCTTAGTGAGAACAGGGAATTCTTATTAACTGAACGAATTTTATGCATCATTCAAGTGAACAGAGAATTGTAAGTGACACCGCAATAGTGATTCAAGCCATACAAAAAACACTAGAACAAGTTTGTTCAGGAACCATGGAAAAGTTGGTTCATTCACAGCTTAAACACAAAATGGGTCTCCTCAGTAGCGTGCACATAATCTTCAGAGCTGAAATCACAAAAGTAATTTTTTTTAAATGAAATAAAAATATAAAACCGAGGCAACCAATTCTTCATTTATCTCCTTCAGGCTTTTCACATACAAATCCTTTTACTTTCTCAACCCATTTTTCACCTTCAACATTTTGATGGGTTTCCAATGAATTTTCCTCTCCTTCAATCAAACACGTCCTCAGAAAATAAACTTCCCCGTAACACTGTATGCCTGTAACACAATTCTGCACTAGTTGCTAGCAAAATGGGACTTCATTCAATCCACTTGGCTTCAAAGCTCTTTCACCATTACTACACTTGTATGCTACTGTTGCAATTATCTTGTTAAATAAAGAGCTCTCAAAGTTGCACTTCTCATCCTCCACATCCACATTACTACTCAAGGTCTACCATTCCCTTGTGCAAATACCATTAGCTCTCAATATCAATTTCACATTTTTCTTGTGGCATTGAAATATACAACTTTCAACAAAGCCTACTAAGTTCAAAATTGTAATTATTTCTCCACTCTAGACATCATCAAGATTTTTTCTCACACAGTGGCTTTTTAGCTGTTAACTAAGCGTACTTTTGTAGAGGTCTACCGAGAAAAGAGAATATATGGAATATAATGGTTAGAATCATTGGTTGTTTAATTTCAATATGGAATGCAATGAAGACGTGCAAACACATTAAATGCCAGTAACAATACAAACCTTTGAAACATAGATAGGATCTTAAGTTACCCTTCACACAACTTAAGTTCCCAATCATTCTCAGAGTGAATACAATTAAATGTTTCGTAACATTCATTAGACTATTATTAATTTAGTGGGTTGGATCCCAAAAAATTAGTAGTTTAGGGCTTTCCATTGGTATTTAGAATTAGGTATTCAATTCAAATTAGGGTTTCTATTTTGTATATAGGAAATTGGTTGGTTGCTTAGCAAACTTAGGTCAATTATAACGAATGAAAATTGGGGCGAACACTGCCTTATTGCATAAGGTTGAACTTTTGTTTCCCAAATTGCCCCTTCTTATTTGTTTTAACTATGAAAATGCCCCTCAGTTGTCTGAGTTGGATTTCTTTGCAACTCAGTCTGCAATTTCTGACACCCAAAAGGTAAAAATGAGTTTATCGAGGAGGAGGGAATGGACGACAAAATTGTCGCCTGTAATTTCTTCTTCTTTAATTTGGTGTACAGCTGGTCTCGTTCACTTAAATATCTCTCCAAACAAATGACAACATCCTCCTCGCCCAAGAAGTCTTCCACACAATCAAACACAATTCTAGCCAGTCTGATTAGTTTTTTTTTTACAATTTCACCTCTTTTACAAGTGATGTTTATGATTGTGTTTTAAATATGAGAGATAAAAAGTGTAAAAAAGCCAACCAAATTGGCTAGACTTACTCCACAATCAAATACTTTAGAAATAAGGATGGACTCATGGCGATTAAGCTTGATCTTGACTCTTGAGAAAGCTTTTGACCGCATGAAGTGACTTCATCGAATCCCTAAGACGACTTGGTATCACAGGAAAATGGGATCGATTAGCTATGATCTGTGTGACTGTTTCCAATCAGCACGCTCTAGAATCAAGATTAATGTGGAACTCTTAAAACCTCTGCACCCCCCATGAAATATATTTCCCCCCATATATTAGAAGATTAGTCCCATAGGCCCTATCCATCCTCTTTTGTGCTTTGGACCTTACAGGATACGAGTCTGGGCTTGGGATTGGACATCACATGAAATGGCCTGTGAGATTTGCATAAAAAAAAAAAAACTCATTTTGCTGTGTAACAATGCATGCATATTGATATGAATAGATAATGTTGGGAATCTTGGTAGGATATAGTAAATTTATGGGTTGTTCACTTTAAATGATCCTTGATTATTGAAGGAAATATATGTGACGAGGCAAGCCTCTATCAAAATATCTCCCTACAATTAAAGGATATCAGATCTATGTAGAAATAGTATCACTAACCAACATTTAAGCTAAAAGAATGTATGAATTTAGTCAGATCAGGTTGATTTGTGAGAAATCCATTGTGGATTTTACCATCTTTGACTTATGATACCCAAAAAGCCCCTGTACAAATTGGAAAAATGGAGGAAACTTGGAAGAAATAAAAACAGAAGAGATGGGAGGTAATCAGTTTGTGGTAATTTTCTTTTGGTGATGCATACATAGATGTTAAAGAGGTTAAACTGATACATGTAACGGGTACTCGGTCTAACCACATGTTTTAAATTACAATACTACTACTTTTCTTTGGATAGATAATTACTACAAAAAATAAAAATAATATTTTATCTTCTATTGCGTTTTTTTTAAAATACTTCTCATGTCATTTTTTATTACCAAAATTGCCCTTGCCCATATGTTTTAGGTTTGGATTTTTCTAAAGTGGGCTTCAGCAGACTACCCAATCCTATACAAATTCTTAAGTTCATCATATGGGCCTAACACCTGAAGGTCCAAATTGTTTGGTAGGGTCACTTAAGTAATAATTCTAAATTCCCTAAATTTTTATGACCTCGAACATTGAATGTCTGTGTGTGCGTCAATATTTCGGAATGTAAAAAATACACTCCATGTTAACATACAATTACTTGGAGTACATTAGGGTAAGGGCCATATTTAAAAGTTCATGGATAAAATGGTAAACCCATAATTTATTTTGGTAATTTAGTGACTTATTCGGTTTTTTCTTATTTTGAAGCTATGAATAGTAGAATTCTACATGTGATTTTGGGTACCAAATTTCGATCGAGTTTTTGTAAATTGTCAAATTTAAGTATTGAAATAGAGAGAAGCCAAACAAGGGCGGCAATTGTTCCATATGTGACGAAGAAAAATTAGTGAATAGTGTTAGGGGTAATGTGTGTAAAATTTAGTTCGATTAGATAAACGGTCCTTGAAATAAGTATCAATTGTATGTCGTAATGCTAGGTAACCTTTGGTTGCTTCATACGAGTTGACATTTATTTTGAATTGCATGAATTAACATACGACAACAACTACTCCACACCACCATATATGTTGTCTCACACCACCACGTATTTTTTTTCTTCCTACTAACCCACACCACCTAAAAAACTGTTTTTGAAAAAACAGTAACATAAAACAGGGTAACTTTCGACCAATTTAAAGCCTCAATTGAAACTGATTCTCAAGGTCATCAAATCATGACAATTGTAGTACTCTGAGTTATCTAATAAAAACAATTCGAATCACTTGAAAATGTTTTGAAATGAGCAAGTTATGACTATTTTACTAAAGTCGCGCAAATCTGTCTTGTAATGAAAAACGAGGTAGTGTCTCTGACTTTCGGCTAACTTATATGCTCGATCGAGACCGATTCTCAAGCTCATCAAAACATGAAGATTGTAATACTATCATTTATCTAATAAACACAATTTGAATCACCTAAAAATGTTTTGAAATAAGCAAATGGTTATTTTACTAAAGTTTCACAAATCTATATCACAATGAAAACGGGGTAGTGTCCCTACTTTATAACCAACAAGGACTATTTCATTAACCTATGTTAACTAATAAAATTATATGACATATTTATCCTTCCTAAAAAGATAGAAAACCTAATTTTATGATCAACAAAGTTTCTTTTATTAATAACTTTTTTTTTTGTATTATGTTTTTTTAATTTTTTTAGATACTTTTTGTGTCAAGTTTTTTTTTCTTCATTCAATACTTAGGACCATTGATGCTAAAAAAATAAAAAATAATAAAAATCAACAGAGAAGTTGTAAGTGTGGCGACGGTGATGTTAAAGTTGAAGAAGTAGGAAATCTCACATCTTCTAAACTTCCTCCAAGTTCAATCATTGGTTTTCTTGAAGAATGTATACTTCCATCAATTTGTTAGTTTCCTTACATTTAGAATTTGTAATGGAACTATTACATATCAAGTCCTTTTTTGTGTAGAAAAGAAATTAACAAATAATCTATCATTTGGAAACCATTGGATTTGCGGTTATCGATTATTGGTGGTGAGAAAGGTAGCTCCCAAATCTCTAGTTAGACATATGAACTCATTAGTGAAGGTTCATGTTATCGATGGAGAAACAATGATTAGTGAATCACTTGTTATTATTACACATATAATAACTATGTTATAATTCCATTGGAATGTAAAATTTTATGACAAGTTAATCAAGTTGATCTTATTAATTTAGTTAAAACCAAATTTGTAATTTTCATTAACTACATTATGAAAAGTTTACCAAACCTTAGCGTAATAATTTGATTAAATTGTCAGTCAATGAAAACTTATAATTTGTTGTTCATAATTAGAATAATTAATATCGATACCTATCGACGGCATGGGGTGAGAGGGTGAAGGGTTAAAAAAAATCATTAATAAACGAGTCCTTATTGGTCATAAAAGTATAAAATTATGTTTTTTTTTATTTGTTTAGGAAGGGTGAAGAAACAAAAAGAGAAGAGATGGAAAGGAATCTGTTTTGTGGTAATTTTCTTTTGGTTGGTGATGCATACAGAGATGTTAAAGAGGTTAAACTGATAAACATGTAACGGGTACTCGACTGGTCTAACCGCGTGTTTTAAATTACAATACTACTACTTTTCTTTGGATAGATAATTACTAAAAAAAAAAAAAATAATCTCTTATCTACTATTGAGTTTTTTTTTTAAATACTACTCATGTCATTTTTTAATACCAAAATTGCCCTTGTCCATATGTTTTAGGTTTTGATTTTTCTAAAGTGGGTTTCAGCAGACTACCCAAGTCCTATCCAAATTCTTAAATTCATCATGTGGGCCTAACACCTCAAGGTCCAAATTGTTTGGTAGGACAAGTAATAATTCTAAATTCCCTAAATTTTTACGAGCTCAAACATTGAATGTTTGCGTGTGCGTCAGTATTTCAGAATGTCAAAAATACACTCCACGTTAACATACAATTACTTGGAGTACATTGGGGTAAGGGCCAGATTTAAAAGTTCATGGACAAAATGGTAACCCATAATTTATTTTCGTATTTTGGTAATTTAGTGACTTATTCTGTTTTTTCTTATTTTAAAGCTGTGAATAGTAGAATTCTACATGTGATTTTGGGTACCGAATTTCGATCAAGTTCTTGTAAATTGTCAAATTTAAGTATTGAAATAGAAAGAGGCCAAACAAGGGTGGTAGTTGTTCCATATGTGACGAAGAAAAATTAGTGAATAATGTTAGGAGTAATGTGTGTAAAAAATTTAGCTCAATTAGATAAACGGTCCTTGAAATAAGTATAAATTGTATGCCGTAATGCTGGGTAGCCTTTCGTTGCTTCATACGAGTTGACATTTATTTTGAAATGTGTGAATTAACATACGGCAACGACTACTCCACACCACCATATATGTTGTCTCACACCACCATGTATTTTTTTCTTCTTACTAACCCACACCACCAAAAAAAGTGTTTTTGAAAAAACAATAATATAAAACATGGTAACTTTCGACCAATTTAAACCCTCAATTTGAGACCTATTCTTAAGGTCATCAAAACACGAAAATTGTAGTACTCCGAGTTATCTAATAACCACAATTCAAATCACTTGAAAATGTTTTGAAATGAGTAAGTTATGACCATTTTACTAAAGTCGTGCAAATTTGTCTTGCAATGAAAAACGAAGTAGTGTTCCTGACTTTTGGCAAACTTATATGCTTGATCAAGACCGACTCTCAAGCTCATAAAAACATGAAAATTGTAGTACTATTCACTACACCAAAAATACCCATCCGCAACGGTTTGGGACCATGGGGGTAAGACCTAGCCACGACTCATAGGCGTGGCCATTTGAGGCGTCGCCAAATCACCATTGACGGCTATAAACCGTGGCAACACATATTAACCACGGTTTTATGTTCAAGGACGCTTGATGATTTGCTGCATTTAGCCACGATTTTAAGCCATTGCAAGCATAATGGACACGGTGTTAAGCCGTGACAAGTGATGGAGAAAGACCACGGTTTTAAGCCGTGGCAAGGAATGGCCACAGTTTTAAGCCGTGGCAAGTGATGGAGAAAGACCACAGTTGTAAGCCGTGGCAAGACTGGGACCACGGTTGTAAGCCGTGGCAACAATGGGACCACGGTTGTAAACTGTGGCAAGCATGAAGAAGGATCACGGTTGTTAGCCATGGCAAGATGGGACCACGGTTGTAAGCCGTTGCCAGTCAAAACAAAATTCAAAAAAAAAAAATCTGGTTTGTTGCGACAGGTTGAAACCGTTGCAAATTAATATAATCGAAAAAAAATTATATATTTTTTTTGCTGCTGCAGCAAAATCACAACCCCACACCTGCAAAATCAGTTCTTACTAAGGTTTGTGTCATGCCTCCGGCACGAATAGGATTCCACAAACTATATGCTAGATAAATACAAAATCAACCGTAAAATGGAACTTGTCAAGTTTTGACGCCAAACAAAAACATGTAAACAAATAGCACTAATGTACAATAACAGGATTAACCTGAACAAATGGAACCTTGTTATATCATGTTTCGCTCGCATATAAAACAAAAGAATTTCTCTATGCTTTTTCCAACAATACAAATCCACCTAGTTATAATGTAAGAAAATTACCATAACACAAATTTATTTCTCTCATACCTTCTCTACTGCACATTCAGCAGCTGAAAATATCAAACCCATCACTGCAAATGTCTTAGCAGAGCTATAGCTCCTTCTTCCCATTTGCTTGGCTTCATGAACAAATTCTTTTTTTGTAGTCATTTGTTCTTGCACCAGAGGACTATCCAATGCCCTAAGAAGCATACCCATGAAGAACCCAAGCCCTCCTCTTACAAATTATACAAAGATAGTGAGCAATCAATTGAAATGCTACATAACACCTAAATATTCAGATACCAATAAAAACCCAGAACCCCATAGTTCAAAAAATCATATAAACAAAAAAAGGTAACTTTTTTACATAATCAAAAGCAGTGCGCAAAAATAGTGACAAAAACAGTGCTGGAGTGTTCCCGGCTTCTTTTGATGGTCATCACAGGATGCCAGGGTTCAGTGTTGGAGTTGTCCTAGATGACAAAAACATGTATGTGCACAATGTGGATTGACACTGAACTCTTTCTACATTACCCAGTCACTAAAGCTTAAATTTGGGTTCACAAGACTTCCTCAGTTGAAATATGGAATGCCTCAAGATTTGGAGCTCTCCAGCTCTTTCTCCCTGTGATGAGCTCGTGTAAAATGACTCGATGGGATACCAATTACAGAGTGGCAAATCACAATGGAAGAATCACTAATAGCTTCTAAATGGTGAAGTGGGTCAATGTTGGTATTCTCAAAATGTGTTTATTTGAATAATAATATTTGCAGCTTCCACATGATATTGTTATATCAATTTCCCTTCTTACTTCCTCGTGTTCTTTGTATATGCTATTTATTTTTCTTTAATTTCATAGACGAGTAAGTCTGTTGCTGACTATGCCAGATGACAAGAGACTAGAGACTGAACTTCAAAATATAAATGCAAATATTTTGCTGAAAGCAAAAGGTTACAAGCAGATTAAGGGATAAAAACAACAAAATGTATTTGCTTCAAGACAAAGGATGACTAACCTTAGACTTGGATCACTCATGCAAGGTCTGCAGAACCACCCCTGGGTGCAGCTATATCCAGAGTTGATAGAGTATATCAACTGTGACATGAGGAAGCTCAATAAAGATCATGTACATCTAAATAGCTTAAAAGTTAAACAGACTTTATTCTCAAGTTATAGTGTGAACCAGCTGGATTATCAACGAAAATAAAGTGCACAAGAAAAGTGCAAAAGTAACATTTGTGTTCAATCAGGAGTGACCTAACCATCAAAAGCATTTTGAGCAGAAATACCACGCTCGAAACTCTGAACAAATACATGATACTTCTCAAACTGACTATAGACATACAAGAATCATGAATGCGGGACAGGCATAAATAGATGATGACAGTGGATGAGTTAATGTCTATAAGAATATGAAATCGAATAGGAATAGACTGAATAGTTTCAGAGATTCATATCGAAAATCCAGAATTGTTGAACCTATCAAACCCAACCCACAATCCAACTGTCCCCGCCTCATCAAATATTTCTGGCCGAAGATCAAAATAAGCATCTACAGTCTTAGTAATATTTTGCATAAATCTGTTGTATGCGTTGTTGCAGTCCAAGCAAAAAAGATAGTTTCACAAATGGAAGCTCACAGCTGGAGATTCTCCAAGGATTTGAATGAATATGGAATGTGCGAGAAGGGTCTATGACAACAGACGATATTTTTGCAGAAAGCCTTGAATAAACAGCCAAAACATCTAAAAACAGTAAACACAAAGCCAACCAAAACATCCTAAACAGTAAACACATAACCAGATCCGTCTATAACCTTGCTAGGTCCCTAATTGTGTCCTGTGATACCAACTTTCTGAGATTTTTGCATACTAAATTTTGTACAAACACTGACTGGAGAAAAATGACAATGTAGTACCTGTCCTTTGGCGTCAACAAGTGCCACCCTTGTAAGTTCCATCCCCATGGCCGTAACACACTGCCAGAAATAACCGAAATGAGCAACAGAAACAGAACTATAATAACTAATTCACCAATATTCACAAAAGTTTACAATTCAAACTACAAGGTTTCATAATAGTCACTCCATGATTCTCATGGTATTTTATGAAAAATGTGAACTAGACTTTAAAATTATTGCTTGCATTTGAATTGCAATCCGATAAGAAGTGTTGAGTTTTCACTTACAATGCAATTGTTTCCTTGAATTTCAGCAACTATCCCCATGTACCTCTGTCAATTGTTTCACTTACAAAATCTGCAGTAGAAAAGTCAAATAATTAGGTTAAATGAAGAAATTATAACCGAGTACTTCAATAGATGATCTGCAGGAGTAAAACATGTACCTGGTTGGTTGGTACAATACCCATTATCTTCCATATCTTTTGTAGACAATAAGTAATATGAAATGGGAAAAGGCAAATCCTTCATATGTTCCATGCACAACAGCTTGTCTGCATCACAGCTACAACCTGATTCAACAATCTCATAACAGAATGCAGTGCTCACCGCACCCCAGTATGTCCCTATAAACTTTAATAATCCTATATGCAGGGTGCATAACTGGGGTGAAAAGTCATTCAGAAATAACGATAATACTATATGGAGGGAGCATAACAGGGGTTGAAAACGAGCAAGAAATTGAATGACTTGTAGCTAATGAGTACCATGGATTGATTTCAGACATCATACACAAAGGAAACAAAATGCCATAAAAACAGGATATCATTAGTCTTACTAACCAGCCAATGTGCCAGACATGTTACGACTTCTTGAAGAAATGGGGCATCAACATCTCAGATATCCCCAATACTGAAGTGCTCTCACATCTCAGAAGTTCTTGAAGACTGGCATCACAGATTATCATCATCGAATTATGAGGGTCCTAAACCGCAAAAAGGAAAAAAAAATTTAATATAAATGGTAAATACCTTCTTGAGTATCTGCAAATTAGATTAAACGAACATGTGCTGAACTCAATGTTGAATATACATAAAAGGTAAAAACATATAAATAATTCCACCAAAATATGATATGTTTAGCTAGTAGCTTGTTCATCTTGAACATGTCTGTACAGTCAGTCTCAAACACCAAGCGCAGGGGCTCATCGCAAATTATCTTTCTCTTATTGTTTGGATCTTGCAGATTGTTTTTCCTTATGTATGCCCACAGTTGCTTCACAATCTGATACAAACATAACAATGATTTTAGGATCCTCATTCTCCAATATAAAAAATCGCTGATTATAAAGAACGTCAAACATAAATATCTGGAAAGCAGATATTATTTGATTAAAAGTAATAAATGACCTGGGTCCTGGGCAAAGCTGGTTCGCCAACGATGGCCTGAAGTTCAGGTGAAACACCACATACTTTGTTAAGACCGCCTGGTCCTCCTCTTCTTTTTGTTCCAGTTGGGCACTGCAAAAAAGTGTCACGTATCAGGTCAAGGATCATGTCACACAGTATTCCGAGAATGCTGGGTTGCACCAAGAGAGTTTTAGGCGTATGGATATAGGAGTTTATGCAATGCGTATAGATACACAATCAAAGCTAATAATAACTTGCACAGACTGAATACCAAGCACGCTTTTCAAGAAATTAAGGACAAATATTAATAGAAGGTGGATTACCAGCAAGATCACCAGCAACTCTCCCATGGCAGCTTCGCGTCAGCAAGATCACCAGCAACTCCTCTCACACAAATTGTTCTCAGTAAATGAATCACCGATCCAAAAACTCATGTCCTTGTAACAAGGAGGAAACTGCAAATGAAAATAATTCTTAATGTGGAGAGGTATAGCATGCATTCAAAACCATGTGGCGTATAAGCGATTTAATCGTAAAGAAAAAAAAAATTCAAACACAACTTATATGCTCATTGATACCAGTTAAACATAAAAATAACATGTCTGTAATGGTAAGAACTTAATTCTTGCCCAACAAAAATGTCATCTCAACGAATTAGTTTCACTCATCGTTAAAAATGGAAATTCATTCACCATGAAGCTCTAAATTAGATAAATAGACACTGCAACCAAACTTTGCCCCTCAGTTCAGTTGTCTGCACTCTAGTCCTTTGATCAAGCAGATACCATCCTCTGGTCAATCAATTCTAACTGATATATTTATAAATAAAGAGCTTCTTTCATACCTTCGAAAATGGCTTGAACTTGGCCCCAAGCTTGCCTGCAGAAAACTGTATACAAGGAGTAACAAATGAGACACTTCAACAGATGCAGAGGTTGAAAGACACAGATAGTAAATTTGTGGTTGAAACCAAACATAGAAGTCCACAGAATATAACATCCAAAGAAGTGTAAAGATCATTCGGTTACATAAAAAGAACCAAATGACATAAAAATCTTGACAGTAAACATCAAGATATGATGAACCAATGCACATTTCTTGTCATCAAGTTCAAGAGTAATCAACACTTGCCATAAACTGGCAGAACATAAAGTGTTAAGGCATGGTACACTGACCTGTCCAACAAGTGAAATAGGTGGCAATGTATGTACTCAATGAAAAAGGTGTTGTGGTCTTTGGGCTTCAAGCCATCTTTACAATTTAAGTGGATGAATCCTAACATAAACAATATCGAAAATGTACCACATACTTGAGAGTTGTGACCATCATGTCATGCATATAACTGTTAGCAAGGAAATTACAGGAAAATATGTCGCACCATGGCAAACTAATGTAGCTTACTCCCATAGCGAAGTTTCCCATCCATCCATTCCGCTTAAGCTGCAAAATGTTTCAAAGTAGATAAGGGTTAAGTTCTTGCCTACTGCATGCACAAATGAATACCTAAATAAGTGAATAACCTAATGAGAAGGTAAAAGAAAAATAATATAACAGAGAGAAAAAATTCAACCTTTAAGGGAGGAGCAGAATATATGTATGACACAAAAGATCCACCAAGAGCTAGGTATAGAACTATATGAGAAGTATGCCCTGCCTAAGAAAAATGACACTTAGGCTCTCGAGGTTTATATGACATAAAGACATCCATCTGTTGAGAACACTGACCCACACGTCTAAAAAGAAAGCCAAGCCAAGACCTCCTACAAGCAGGAACAAAATCTGGGAAATCACCTGAATAAAAGCTTCCATCATACTTCATTTAACCAAGATAACTTAACATGAGCAACACATAGATACCAATATCTAGTATACATAGATGTGCAGATTAAGTATAAAACAGTAAACATACTGGAGCCTCTATAATATCTTATAATTAAACATCTCAACTACAAAACCAGTGAATAATGAACAAGTAACCTGAAGAAAAAACAGTAAGTTCCTGACATGGATACTACAAAATCTCATGGCCCTCGTCAAACAGAATTTTGACATAAAAGGCATATAGGATGCGAGAAAATTTCAAACAATTTATAAGTATGCTTCAACAGAATATGCTAGAAGCCTCACTAGATAACCATATCATAATGAAAAAAAATATAATGAAACTTAACACAAAAATTGGTAAAGGTAAACATACCCTCATCTCTCATCCTTTATCCGGGCTTGGGACCAGCAATGTAAAAAAGAACCTTTACATTGGCGGAGTTAAAAAAGGGTTGTTATAAATTTAAAAAACATAGGTAAGTATATATATATATATATATATACATATATTCAACAAGAAAACAACACTACTAAGATTACATATTTGGGACTACCAAATCCAAATTAAAAATACAGATTTGGGACTACCAAAGCCAAATCAGCCAGGAGTGTGTAAGTAAAAAAAACAAAAATGAACGTATCACTACTAAGTACTACAGTATTGCATGCAAGTCCACAAAAATAGCAAGCATCAAGAATATCGTTCAAGGTTGTAACTACCAAGGTAGTTGTAACTATCAATCATCAAGTTCCACATGATTTTTACACCATACGAAGAAATCACGAACGTCCAAATCCCCCATCATGTCTCCTTTTGGATCACTCTTGTTAAGTTTCACCTCAGTCATATATTTGAAGCATAAGGAAAGTCTGATCTCTGTTGCAGGGTTCAATGATCCATGACAATCGCAAGAGAATCGATGGATAGGATCTACAACCTCTGTTGCTATCGCAATGACATTCTTATGCCAATCACAAACTTTGTAAGTCCTTGACACGGAAGGAGCATGATTGCTTGGAGAAGGAAACCTCGCAACACCTTGAGAAGATGGTGGTAATGGAGATGGAGGTAATGGATTTTCTGGTTGCCTTGTCGATTGTGCACGGGATGAAGGTGTATCTTCAGTTCTTTGTGTCCCTCCTTGTGTTCCCTCACTTGTTGATGGTCTCACATAAGTTCCATTTTCAAGTCTCTCTTGTATCCATTGAACATTTTCTTCCAATCTATCATATTTTTGGCTCAATTTTTTTACTTCCAATGTTTTATCCAAAAGCAATGAATGAGCGGGAAGTGAAGCATCATACTTCCTTTTAGAGACGGTGGTTCCAACACAACGAACACGTCCCCTTTCTTCTTGGCCAAACACTTGGCTTAGAGGATCTTTATCAATGGTGAGGTCAGTGGTACCCTGGGTTGAAGATTCTTGCAAGGCGGCCTTTTTTTACTTTAACTTGTTCCTTAAAAAGAATGAAAAAATAAAATAACACATGACACAAATAATATTCAAACAACTACAAAGTAAATTAAAAATTGTGTATAAAAGACATCATTGGGCACATACCATATATAGTTCAGCGCCATGCGTGGGTTTTTCATGCTTTCCCGTGTGACAGACAATCCATATATCAGTGCGTGTGACTGGTTCCCCATCAGGGTTCTTCTCAACCTATATACTTGAAAGATTAGTCTCAGCCTATATAGTTAAATGGTTATTATTGTACTAGTAGCTAGAAACTCAATTACCATTTCATACTCCACTTCTGCAACACTCTTTTGGCCACACCCCCATACATACTTTGAAGCCTTTTTGTTTTTGGCATTTTGGGCTCTAACTGCCTTCGCTTCAGGGGTGCTCTCATAGCAAACAAACTCCTTCAAATCCTTCTTTCTTACACCATTTGGAACATGCTTCTCTTGTTAGTCAATGGTAGGATACTTATCCAAATAGTCCTTCCTAAGATCTGCCTTGAACCTTCTAAAATATTCTGGCATTTTCAAATGCACACTCCTTTTCACATAATTTGGGATGTCGTATTCACGCTGCAAATAAACCATTGAGATATAAGTTGACAATAAAATAAACATTATGAAAATCAATGATGTAAAATCTCACCTTGAGGGCATTCCACACATCCTCTTTGTAGTTGTCAGTAACATGGTGCCAACCATTGAATTTGATGGGCACAAGTGTTTCAACAAGCTTTCCAATGCGTTTATTGAAATTTCTAGCACCAGGTCCAACAGCTAAACCATGGACATTGAACTTTATGGTCTTTTTAACCTCACTGTCATCATTTGTTGACATTTCTACACACCAAAAATTAAAAGATTAACTTTAGTCAAACACTCATGAAAATTAGGTGACATATAAATGGTGGGGTAACAAATATGGATTCATCTCTGGAGGTTTTCTTGGAGAGCAATCTACGAAAAGCAAGCGGAATTCTGAGGTAGCAAATGCATCAAACAAAAGAGTTGCATTTGTGGAGGAAGATCAAGAGAATCTTTACAAGCTATTCCAGGTATTTCCTCCAAGTAAAAGATATAATCAAATGACATCTCTGCTCCCACAACTTTTTTCATTTATCTTTTTATGCAACTTAATTTACTCCTGATGTTATGTGACCCTGTCTCACAAATTGGTGTCCTGAACCATCTGAACAAATAGACATGATAAGCTTTGGCAAAAGTTGACGATTTTACTGTGTATGTGGTACTAAAAAAATGCTTCTGAAAGGATGTTTAGGGCTTTAGGCCACCTTAGAGCTCGAGTTTATTCTGTCTTCAAGACTCATTTATTTGGTTATATATAGAGATCCTTCAAAAACAATCAGAATAAAGAAGCTACAAAAAAAACTAAATGGCTTTTAATTTTTCCTCCTAGTATGACGACCAACTTAGCAATTGGACCTCCACTTTGTCCAGCTGTTTTCTTAGACCCCAGTTTCAATTAGGATGAAGTGAAAAGACCACCCTAGTTCCCGCCCTCTATTTCTAGTGCAATTCAAATTGCCCCTCGCAACAATAGTAATATACCCTCCTCAAGCTGGCTTGCGATATCATTACAACGTCTTGATACACATCTCGAGGACTGATAAATGGCCAAGATTCATCTTTTTAAAAATACACTTAATATAATAAAAAGGTTTATTTTTATTAAAAATAGAAGCTAAATTTATAATTCTAAAAGGAATTGGTACTAAAAAATTGTTCATCCTCAATTCTGGTCTTAAAAAAGGCTAAAACAGAGTTGGGTTCTAATTACTAAGTTGATGCTCAGGGCAAAGTTAAATAACCCTGAAAGGAATTGGTATTTACAAAGTACACTTGTTTAATTGTGTTCTTAGAATGCATAGTTCTGTTTTTATAGCACTATTCAACCTTAAACAATTCAAAAGAGCAAAATTTGGTGAATTTTTTTTGATAATGTTAGATCTCTTCTATGTAACAAGTAGTTTCTGCTAACTTCAGACACCATGCTTATATCATCAACTTTCTCTTTGAGATTCATTTTATTTGTCTCTTTATTCAGGATCCCTGATACTATAATCCTCCTCTCTCTGCTCGCACTTCCCCATCACAGTACGGGGATCGAGGAAGGAAATAAATTCTTAAAAGTCAGGACAAGAATGTTAAGACCCAAATTTTATTAAAATCAATAATCGTCCAATGTACTTTGTCCAATATTGGGCACAACCCTTAATGGTAGGAAGAGTTCATGCCATTTCGATTTTAGCTACCTCTTTAAGCTCTGCACTGATGTTATTCCCCTTCTTCAAATTGTAATAAATTTAGCTCCTCTCATTAGATTTGGCCACCAGAACCCTTTGATTCTAACATCTCAATATCTCATTGCACATGTCATCATCTAACTCACATCTCCTTAACTCATTTTGGCAATCAAAAGAGCAAAGTCTTTGCTCCTAATATGGTTGATCATTCAATAAGGTTACAAATGCCATTCTTACCGATGATTTACTATTTGATAATTCTAAAAGCTTGCACCCATTTTTCTCCAAATCATCAGTTTATGCCTTATAATATTTGGTCAAAACTTTTGGAAGATTATGATAATGGATAGTAATGGAGGGTATTCCAAACCCCAAGAAGAATCCAGGGATGGTTGGTAAGCTTTGACCTTCTTGTGACATTTTCCTAAAGATTTTGTCCGTCTATTCTGTCATTGAAAGAATATACAATAGAAGAAAAAAATGCATTTCCTAGTTGCAATAATAGTGACTTCTAAAGTGATCACCTGACTTCTAAAGTGATCACAAATAACTTAAAAATTCATTTTTTGGGTCACCAAACAATATAGGCAAGTGTCAACCAATTTGAACCCAAGTCGAAAAATCTTAGCCCATAGATTAATGTAATCTTAGCCCATAGATTAATGTAATAGTCGAAAAATAATTTAATATCATTTTTGTAAACTATAGTCAAAGGGATCTTCTTAAAACCAATCTAAAATCTAGATAAACCAGATTAAGAGAAAAGAAATCAAAACCTCAAACCTGAAATACGCCTTCCGAGCTCGAAATGACTTCAAAGGGATAAAATTTGTGGAGGCTCTCAAGTTTCTAGCCCTAAAAGCCCGAAATGCTTTCTTTCACTTCTTCTTTCTCTTCACACTCTCCTCTGCTCCTCTCTCTCACTCTGATCTGAAACTATGGTAATACCCGTGCCGTTGGCACTACTACAGAGTACATTGTACCTTCACAAAATTGTCGAAATTTGAAACACCCATTAAATTTTTCCAGGATACCCTTTTCTCAGTAAATTCACGCCTTTTACTGGGTATCCATGATCATCACTACTTCCAGTCCAATTTCTCTTCTAACTCATCCCAAAGACCTAATTTTTACACATTCACAAAGTACATCTAAAACCACTACCCCAAACAGACACTGAAATCAATTCACAAATCCACCATTCCACATTGCAATCATCACAATCAAACTAAAGACGATCTGGGTAAGTATAAAGTTTGAATCTTTGATTGTTTATAAGGTAAGAAAATTTAAAAAGAACCCCCTTGTTTGACAGATAAGCAAAGACACAGTAATTGGAGATTATGAACTTAAAGAGAGAGATAGAGATGGGTACCTGATGAAGACTTGAAGAAATGGGGATCCCACGCTTTGATCTCTGCTGTGTTTTGCTGAAATGGGTTGGAGAGGAAAGATCTGCTTTGCTGAAAGAAAGAAAAAAATTAAATCTGAAACAGATCTGAAGAAGAAGAGAAGATCTAAAGAAGAAGAAGGATCTTATCTGGAAGGAGATCTGAACCGAAGGAGGGACGGAAAGATCAGTGTGTTCTTCTTCTTCTTCTTCTCACCAAACTCAGCATTGGAGGCACCGACGAACTCTCCTTCAAGAATCGGAGGAGGGACGGAAAGATCTTCTTCTCCGTCGCGATCTCGCTTCCTGATTCGAAACAATGGTGGCTGTGCTTTCGGGAGATCTGTGATGTTAGGGTTTGAAACAAAGGGTTGAGAAGTTGAGAGTTGGGGGGAGATGGAGCGGGAAATCCACTCGAGTTCTCCACACATGCACACACGTGCATTTTCATTTTTTAGCCACGGTTTTTATTTTTATAGCCACGGTTTTAGACCGTTGGCCATTATAGCCACGATTTTTGGCCGTGGTAAATAAACCAACTGTTTAGATCCGTGGCCATCTCCGTGTAAGCGTTTTGGTTTAGTGATTATAGCCACGGTTTTAGGCCGTTGGCCATTATAGCCACGGTTTTTTGCCGTGGCACATAAACCAACGGTGTAGATCCGTGGCCATCTCCGTGTAGCTAAACGGGCATTTTGGTGTAGTGATTAGTTATCTAATAAACACAATTTGAATCACTTAAAAATGTTTTGAAATAAGCAAGTTATGGTTATTTTACTAAAGTCATACAAATTTATCTCGCAATGAAAACGGGGTAGTGTCCCTACTTTTATAACCAACAATGACTACTTCATTAACCTATGTTAACTAATAAAGTAATATGACATATTTATCCTTCCTAAAAAGATAGAAAACCTAATTTTATAATTTTATGATCAACAAAGTCTCTTTTATTAATAATTTTTTTTTAGATACTTTTTGTGTCAAGTTTGTTTTCGTCATTCAATACTTAGGACCATTGATGCTAAAAAAATAAAAATAAAAATCAACAGAGAAGTTGTAAGTGTGGCAAAGGTGATGTCAAAGTTGAAGAAGCATGAAGTCTCACATCTTTCCAACTTCCTCCAAGTTCAATCATTGGTTTCTTGAAGAATGTATGCTTCCATCAATTTATTAGTCTCCTTAAACATTTAGAATTTGTAATGGAACTATTACATATCAAATCCTTTTTGTATAGAAAAGAAATTAACAAATAATCTGTCATCTGGAAAACTTATGGACGATTTTGTATTTAGCGACCATTTTTTTGCCGTGGCTATTTAGTGACGGTTTTTGCTAAATAGCGACGGTTTTTGTCGTCGCTATTTAGCGAGGGTTTTTTACGGTCGCTAAGGCTATTTAGCGATGGTTTTTTGCCGTCGCTAAATTGCAAATCTAATTGACAAAACAGCCACGATATTTGCCGTGGCTATTTAGGGACAACTTTGTTGCCAATCATATTGACAAATGAAATTTACAAATTATAAATTACAAATTATAATTCATTTTTTATAACGAAATTAGCTATTAATGATTGTCCATTCTGAAAATTAATATCAACTACCAGAACTAAACTTAATTGATCAAAATTATAACAAAAATTACACAGTCTCTAGAATATCATACAAAAATTACAAAAAAAATTACAAAGAATCCATACAAAAATGACAAAAAAAAACCACAAAAAAAAAAAAAATTTCGATCTATAGAATATTGGAGGTCATAGATCTCCGAGATCTCAAATCTAAGAGATCTCAGATCTCTGAGAGAGAGGCGGCGGAGGAAGGCGGCCGGGATCGGTGTCGAGGGAGGCGGTCGGGATCGGTTGCAAGGAAGCGGCGGACTTCTCCTCTGTGGGTTTCTTCTCTGGAGGTTGAGAAAAAAATTTTTGTTGAGAGAAAATTTTTGTTTAAGTTGGTTTGTAGAAAAAATTGAATTTTATATAGAGAAAGGTAATTGAAGGGGATTGGTTGTGTTAGTTTCACGCGGATCGGTGGCGTGGTTTGGTTTAGTGCGTTGGATTAAGCTAAATTTTTTGGTGTTATTGACGGTTGAGATGAAGTTTCACGCGGATCGGTGATTTTTTTTAAAACAATTAGCGACGGTAAATTACTGTAGCTAAATTCTTTAGTGTTTAATTTTTTTTAAAAAACAACTAGTGACGGTTTTTTGCCGTCGCTAATATAAAAAAATGTTATTTTTTAAAAAACAATTAGCGACGGGATTTTGCCGTCGCTAATATAAAAATAATGTTATTTTTTAAATAAAAACAACTAGCGACGGGTTTTTGCCGTCGCTAATATAAAAATAATGTTATTTTTTAAAAAACAACTAGCGACCGCTAATATAAATTTTATTTGTAATGGAACAACTAGCGACCATTATATAATTTTTTTTTAAAAACAATTAGCTACGGTAAGAAACCGTGGCTAATGAGTTTTATTTGTAAAACTTAGCGACGACACTTTTGCCGTCGCTAAATGTTTTTATATAATTAAAAAAAAAAACAATTAGCTACGGTAGGAAACCGTGGCTAATGAGTTTTATTTGTAAAACTTAGCGACGACACTTTTGCCGTCGCTAAATGTTTATATATATATATATATATATATATATATATATAAACCCATTAGCGACGGTATTGGACCGTAGCTAATGAGTTTTATTTGTAAAACTTAGCGACGGCTATAATACCGTCGCTTTTACAAGCTTTAGCGACGTTTTTATGCCGTTGCAAATTATTTAGCGACGGTTTTTTATACGTATGTGGTGAAACAGTATCAGAGACAGTAGCGACGGTTGGATGCCGTCGCTAATCTTTTAATTTGCTGTCGCAAATCTTATAATTAGCGACTGTATCAAAAAACAGTCGCTAGTTTCCGTAGCTATTAAAGCTTTTTTTGTAGTGAGTCTATGATAGTGGAGATGGAGATTTCCACAGCTTTGTCGAAAATTAATATATGAGACTGGTCGACCAACAACCTTGTTGATAAGGGTGTGTTTCCATGATTGTGCTATAGTGGTTTTCAAGGTTTGCAGAGGGTTGTTTGCTTTCGCAGCTTTCAGAATCTATTGGACGAGGAACTGAATTGATGGAGGATTGAACAGGACATTCGGGGCTGTCATATGGCGTGTAACATTGTAAGCAGTGTCCCATGGATGATTATAACGTTCCCGAAGAAAACATGTTTGTATCCCTTGAATTTTAAGAACGAAACTTTCACATGTAAAGGAAATGAAGCAAGAGTATCTGGAGGTTGTGTGTGAGGAAGAATCGGAGTCAGTGGAGGGAGGGTAGGAGGATGCCATTCAGATCTACATTCTTCCTTGCTTGGACTCTTGTTCACATACGATAGTGATGATGGAACCTCAATTCTTTGATAGACGCTAATGTGGACTACTGTTTGGAGTCATCAACATGACGGACGTTATATATATAGGTAAAGTGAGAACTTTCTGAAGTTCTTTTCAATATGGATTACAGATGTGGATGTCAAAGTCTGAGCCCATCGCCCAAAAAACGTTGGCAGTCTGTTTTACTGTTGATCCTGTGGGCACTGAACTCACTACAAGAAAAATGCCCGTTAATAGCGTTCAAAAACGCTATGGTAGCGTTCAAAAACGCTATGGTAGCATTTTTGAAAACGTTGTGTCTGCCGAAGCTATAATAGACCCAGGGTCTATTATAGCATTTTAAAAACGCTATAGTAAGTTGCCCTTTATAGCATTTCAGAAACGCTATGGTAGACTCTACCACAACGTTTCAGAAACGTTATTGTCTTCTCTCACGTAGCATTTAACAAATGCTATTATATTAGTTTCTATAGCGTTTCTCAAGGCCCTTTTTTTCTATAGCACTCATCAAGTGCTATCAAATGACTTTTTATAACATCTTATAAGTTTTATTTCTAGAAAATAAAAATCTAAATGTGCCAAACTTAAACATTTCCATGAATGGAGGCAAAGTAATGTAATTAATAAGATAATGTATTACATTAAGTCACAAAATCTACCAAATGATAAAGATCAAACTACATTTATTTCAGTTGAATAATAAAGATAATGTATTACATCGAGTCACAATCCTTTCCAATTTCCAACTTCATTGCTTTGGTTCTCCCCTTCCGATGACACATATGGGTTCTTGTAGGGGTTCTTCATTGTAGACGATGAGTATTATGGGGTTCCTTGCCTTTCAGTGTCAGTGACTATAGATTCTGAAACACTTGTGTCAGATTCTGGCATCATAACCCATATATTTTCCAGCTCCCTGACCAGCTTTGCCATCGAAGGTCGGGAATCAGTGTCCTCTTGGCAACACCTGAGAGCCAATGTCACAAACTTCTCCACACATTCAGAAGGATAAGATCCCATGTGTCCATCTATCACTGAAAAGATCATACCAGATTGATAGGCCATGTTCACCTGGCATTGAAGAAGAACATAAATCAATCTAACGCAGAACTACCACAGTTTATACACAAGTTATATGTAATGTAGGCGAAGTAGCCCTGATCGAAGAACTGAAGTTGGGATTTTTTAAAAAGAGGCATAGCAGCAACACAGCCACCTACCATCATAGACTGAAGCAAATTAATTACTAACGTGTTGTTTTTTGACTTCAACAGGTAAAAGATCATCAATATCCTTCTCCACATCAAATACAGACTCGTCAACAAACGCATCTATGTTGCCACTACTTGAAGCCAACTGAATTGTGGATTCTTTCAGGTCTTTCAGTCCCTGCTAGGAAGAAAGTTAATCTAAAAATAATTACTCTTGAAAGCATTTAATGCATTGGCTTTCTCGTGAATTACCAGGGCAGGTGGAGTTTGATAGACTAATGGAGTCTGCATTTGCTTATATGCTTCCTGCATGTTCCCATACAACTGACCCAAGCTTCAATTCTGCCGGATGCTTTTGCGATACAAGCTTACTGCGCAAAATCTGTCACAAAATCAAATTATGTTTTTTAACAGAAAAGAAAAATAACAGTGCATGTCTAACTGAAGTTTTAGGATTACATAAATAAATAAAAGAGCAGGAAGACCAATTGCAGCAGCATGATAAAGCACTATAACAGCATCACTGGACTAAATAAACAATGACTTGTGGATGTTTCCCCATTTCTATATGTGCTGCAAAATATTGTTTCTAGGCAATAGTCCTTCCCTAAAAGGGTATGAAACAATTATATATCATATATACTGCATCGCCTCTTAGAAGAAGAAGAAAATTAAAAAAAAAATTATGTTTCTCATTTATGAGACCATGCCAAAGTGCATACTGCTATGCAAACGTACGTCAGATAATAAGGTGAATATCCATGACAAAACACGTTATACTTATTCCAATATGCTACGCATTTACGTATGAGTTTCTGAGATTTTTTTCTCATTGAAATTCAAATAATATAAAGTGCAACAATTCCCTTATACCATTGCATAGTCATAGGCAACCACTACACCTGAAGATCAAAAGATGTAGGTGTTAATAAAGAAAACTCAAATGGAGACTTGTTTGAAAATTGTTTCACATAAGAACTTTCGGAAGAAGTTGAACAAAAGCTACAAGGACTTCAGCTCAAGTACACCGAGACTTAATGGGGACTCATGTGATAGTAGTATGTATGGAGAGTGTGATTTTGTTCTTACAAGATCAGGCTTTTAAAGAGGCAGAATGGTGGATCAACGAATTACATCACACTAAACCCAAGCCCACTGAAATTTTCTTATGACTAATAGAAGGTTGGCCAAAATCTCAATTCAAACTTATGATACCATATTTCATCATGAACAAGTTAGCAAAATATATTTAAAAAATAATAATAAAAATAAATAAATAAATAATATGATACTGGATACATAAAAAACTAAGAATCTACATTGTCATGGAGTGATTTTGTAAACATCAACGAATATAATAACTATCACATCATTGTTTATCCAAGAAATCCATCTTACCGGCGTGATAACAGTGCCATAGCGCGACCAGATGATTCCAGTGGTTGTAACAATTGCGAATCATAATAGCAAGCTTTGCATACCCAATGTCCTATTATACACATCAGATAATTGTCATAGTCAAAATTAAAAAACAACTGAACAAAAAATGGTAGCAAACAAGAGCTAAAGTAACCTCTCAGTGAACAATAAATGGTAGCAAACATGCATATGCAAATACCTAAAATATTGTTTCTGGCAGTAGGTACTGTTTTTGGGAAGAATATATTGTTTATTTTGGCAGCAATGAAATAGAATATATTGTTTATTCTGGCACCAATTCCGAACTTCAGCCTCTGAGAACAGTTTCACCCTATCCTTCATAAGTTGGTAGAAGTTGCATTCGTGAAACATTCATAGGGTCTGAAACTAAATAAGATGTTTCTACTTAAATTAAACCCAAAAAAAAAAATCATATGTCCAAAGTAAGTACCATATATGCATAAACGAAGTACAAAATATCATTTTTTTTCTAATCACTTCCTTTAGCTTCACAATATTGGGATGGTTCATCTACTACAGTGATTGGGAAAAACACGTAAATAAAAAGATTAAATAATGAATCTTCAAGTGGTCATTAGTAAATAAAATAGGGGGAAAATATGGGTTAGAGAAGGAAGAGGGGAGGGGGGTCATTACCTTCACCTCCCTAAGATTATGCATTCCTCCCAAGAATAACACTTTCTCTTCATCTTTTTTATTGCGACCTGTCAAGCAGTGCAACATCTTCAGTATAAGAGTAACCAAGGCCATAAGAAAACATCATTTATTACTACATACAATTTTGCCCGTTTGTCTATTTATTGCTCGCCAAACACTTACGCAAGTTCCATCTCCAACTTCCTTAATAATCATGTACCTATAGTAGCAAAGAGAAATCATTATAAACTGACATCAAGTGAAACGTTTCATTACAAACTTCCTTAATGTCTTGCATACTTGTTGTCCACGAATTGTACAATGTACTATAGTGAAGGATTCTCCATAATTTCAGCAGGTGGTACACACAATATAACAACATATTGGCCACAAATGAACACACAGATAAATTTGGACAAGTGAAACAGCTTAATCCATCTTTGTCATCAAATGTGACTAAACTTGCATTAAAAAAGGTGAAATGGTTATATGTGATGCACCTTGGTCCAGTTTTGAAACAACTCTATCAAAACTTGGTAGAAAATACTCTTATTTTGGATGTTTTGGAAATCTTGGTGTTCACACATTGAGGGCTTAGCTCAAAACACAAAACATCCAACTAGTTCATTACCCCTAATTGAAACCAAAAGTAAAGGTAAACTAACTCAAATACGATTCTTATTATAAGTAGAGACAAGCATAATTCCATGAGATCTCAGTATATGGGGATAGATCTTCTCAACTTTATTGATAGAACTTATCTATCTATTTTTAAAGGAACCCATCAATTATGTACAAGTTCGTCTCATCTGTCTGACACGAGTTATTAAATAATAACTGAAATGACAAGAGGTCTAAACGATACACCCATTGAAAATATTTTCAATGTGTCATTACTCATTTAGCTATGTAAGGACATGATTTTTTTTTCCTCCTTTTTTTGGGTGGGGTGGGGTTGGATAAGTTGAAAGGAAAAACATATCAGTAAAAGTGTAAAATGCATTAAAAATGTATGACCTTTATAGTTTGGGTGCAGTTTTAACTTTTCCAAAGTTCTTTTCAAGGGATCAATTTTAGGGCAGCCTCATTGTTGTATGACCTAAATTGCATTAAAAATGTATGACCTATATTGTTGGAAGGACTGTGGTTTTTGTTATATTTCTTTTCTCTATTTTTTTAATGAACAATTACTTTTGACAAACCATATATATAAATAAATGCTTCATATGCACTTCACACTCAACACACCATTTCTATTCGCTTTAAGCTACATTGTGCAATTTAAATTTACGAAACAATATTATGTCTTCGGGTATTTATAATTATAAGCATAATAAGACCAAGAAGTTTGATTAATTACTACAATCACTATCATCAAGTAAACCAACATACCTCATTGTCCTTGTAGAAGTCCAGTTCCAGAAGGTTGTTGTCCTCAAGCCATAGATTGTATATGATGACTTTGGTTCCATGTGATCCAATGTCATCAAATTGAAAAAGTGTAAAGGAACTAATGTGGTGATCAAGGATAGATGTATATAAAAAATTAGGTTGTAAGACTCATAATGTCATACAAACTACATATTATGTAAGAATCATTTATTAACAAAATCTTAATACTAAATTAAGATTATAACTGATAAAAATTTAAGGAAATTGAAATTGGCCTATGAAAGAAATAAATATATCTTGAAATTTGATCTCTATTATCTGCAAGGATTTTATTCTGATGAAGATCCATATGCTCTCTCATTTATTTTCTATTTCCTTGTACTGTTGTACATAATCAAGTAGTTCTCCTAACAGGAATAGGCTAAATAAGATGTATATAGCTCGGAATTAAACCAGTTAAAACATAATGTGATTCAAAATACTTGTAAGGCTACATAGACTCGAAAGAACCTGTGCCATAAGCTCCTCCTTTGAAGCAAAGGGAGACAACTCCAGTATGAGATTTAAGTTAGTGAACCAATCGTCCTGTGATCCATGGACAATTGGCTGAGCTTGGTTCCTAGAAAGCTCGAAATCAAGCTGCATTATCAGTGTAACAAAATATCAAGTTTGCAAAGAAACCAAGGCAAGTCAATAAGATACTTGAAATGTAGATAAAGGATCCAACAAGCTTCATTTTTCAAAAATATTGGCGTGCTCCTTCTCCTGCTACCCTTCCTGTGTTAGGAGAATTTGCATATTCAAAAGATCAACCTTGCAAAGAACTACTGTAAACAATCTTATCACCAAAAGCTAAACAAGTAGAAAGATTTTCTAATAAGGGATGCTTTTCGCTAAGTGGACTCTCAACCCTCAAATCCAAATTGCTAAAGAAAACCTGAGTCGATCATATATTTTTATCTTGTTAGTACCTCTAATAGTCTAATATGTGGCATTTAACTTTTCCAGGATGATGCAATTGCTTCTTTTTACTTTCCTTTTTTTTCCCTTCACTAAAGGGATTCAAGTGATTATTTAGGAAAAAGTATGACATGCTTTTATAGATAGACATTTTAATGCAAATTAAGATTGTCGGTAAACTCTACAGTTGAAATCAACAACTCAATTAATTGGCCACTTCACTATTAACAAAAATATATCCCCTAAATATTACTGTAAAATACCACGTACTACATGGTCTTTACATGTCTACTATTCATTTGATTCAAAATGGACTAATAGGATTTGGATGTAGTACTAAATTTCATTCTCCATACATACAATAAGTTTCGTAGTGCTTCCATCCATTCCTGAAACATACATGTACATAGTCGAAGAGACCATACAAGAGAAAATGATTAGTTTACATTTATCTAAATAAAAAATGCTTCAACGAGACCTCTACCATCCAATTCTCCAATTCCTCTCCTATATGTTAATCAAGTGTGTTCTCTTGGCCATTTCATTGCCTATTTTCCTTAACCATCTAACAAGGGACTTATAACTTTTGTGTAGTAAACATAACGAATTCACGTTAGCATATTGATGCAAATTCGTTATTGAATAAGATTAAAACCGCACCCTTTATAAGACAAAGATGTCTCTTTGTTGCTCAGATTGGGTAGAAGGCATATACTTTGCTGAAAATGGGTAGGGGCAGAGGTGTTTTACACTCTGTTCTTTTTTAAAACAGAGTTATGGATTTCAGGTAGCGTCTTGCATTTATGTGCAGACGTTGGTTGGATCTCCACTCGTTGAGTTGTATTTGTTAGTGGGCCATGCCTCTCATACTTGAGATATCTTGAACAACTAATATGGGACAACAGATCCATTGATGCCATCCCTTAACTAAGGACAGGCTGATTTATATCGAGTATGTTTTCAACCAAAAAAATGACACAATGGGGATCAAATTTTTTAGCAAAACAATTACACAGAAGATAAGATACCTTTTATCTGGAGCAGCAAAAGCTGAATCCACTTTTGGCTGTGTTATTGTACTATGGCCTTGCGCCAATGCAAGTAACTAAAGGAAATGTTTGTGAAAACATTATTAAGCTGCAATATTCTTGCATATGCACTAGCTCGTGTAAATCATTACGAGATGAACTCATCATACACACATCATATAGATCGTTCCCATGCTATACATGTATAAAAGGTAAAATGTTATTAAGATTTCTTCAAGTATATAGACCTACTTAAATTCTCCGTGTGTTATATACTCAAAATTTTTGCCAAACTCCTGAACTTTATTCTATAAAATTCCAGATATTGAAATAAAAAATCAAATGGATATTGTTCTTCCTCTATCGGAAGTAATCACCTTGGATGCAAAGAAAGGTAGTTCGGTGACAGTAAATTGCACTACGAACATTCCACAATACCTGGAACCCCATTAAGCCCTTTCAAGCAGGCATAAGCAAAAACAGATCCAGCATAACTACAAAACTATGACAAATTGATGTAACAACATAGTTTGGCTTGTGGCTACTTTGGTAAAATCAAATTAAACCATAAATATGATAACTAGAAAAACTTTATACATGGTAATGTTCTAAAAGGCTTCCTTGTTTATTTTCTTCAAGCATGGTAATGTTTCAAACTTTATACAAGTCTAATTAGTGCAACCTAGCTTACTCAGTGAGCTAGGACAGAGTTTATACTTCTGTTAATCTCCCTTACTGAATAGTAACCAATAACCATGAAGTAGTAACATGATTTAAAGCAAAATATGAACTACTATACTTAGGTAATAGCGGTTACCTTTGTAGGTTGGCAATACAAACTTGGCAATGAGCTGGGCAGAGTTCTTACTTTGGCTAATTGGAGTTGTTCCCTTCAGCAGCTTGTAACCTAGAATCATGAAAAGTAAAAGAGTTTTAAGCATAAAAAAACTTAGCTGATACACCTTTGTTTTGCTTTATAAATTTCTTCGGCACAAAATAGGAAACCGTCGCGCCAACGCATAAATGGTTGGGAATTCACGTTCTCATCATCCTTGGTAAAATCAAGTCCACCACGGAGAAGAAATATTCCGTGATGAACGTACATGAAAACCTTCTTTGGATTTTTAGTGATATTTTCATATTTTCAAGATTTGACACAAAAAAAACATGTATGCAAATTAAGTAATTAATAATCAGATCTTGAACAAAAAACGAGTGATTTAAGAAATGGATATTACGAAGAACAACCTGCAGAGTAATTCCCAAATTTCAAAATTCGGCAAAAAAGTAAAATAAAATAAGGGGTGGTACCTGATTAGCAAGAGGAAGAGATGGGGCTAGATGTCAATTTGAAGTAGCTTGAAAAAAAACCCAAATTCTCAATTTTCTTCTAAACTAACCTAACCCAAAAACCTTACCTCAAGAGGAAGAAAGTTCAAGAACATGTTGGGTGATTGTTTGTGATGATTATTCCTCAATCGAGGGAGAGGATGAAATTGGAATCTCAAATCCTTGGGTATTGAAGTTGGAAAAGCAATGGATCAGGTTGTGCATGTCGGTTCCCTTGTTTAGGTTGCAGATTAGGGAGAGATGGATCAAATGGCGATAGATGGTGAGAGGTCGACAATGTCGGCGATAAGAGGAGAGGGGTTGCAGAGCTTGGCAGAGAGGGGCTTTTATTTGATGGAGATACCTGTTGGGAGACGCAGAGAGGGATGAAAGAGATGTAAGTATGGGGAGATTAGGGTTGAAGAAGATGGAGAAGTAGCAGGAAAATATGCTCTCGTCCCTTAGTAGGTCCGCCACTAGCGAGCAGAGAGGGCATGGCAGAGGGATACGAAGATCGCGGTAGCAGAGAGAGAGGAGAAGGATTGGGGTATTTTTAGGTTTAGTGAAATATTTGGGCAGCGGGAAGAGAGGAGAACGCGCCAAGTTGAATATTTGGGCGAGCACCAAAAAGGCCGCCTAATTTTACATAGCGTTTTTACATTTCAAAGTTATTAAAATTCGACTTTTAATAGCACATAGGTAAAAAAACGCTATTAACAAATGCTATCAGTAGGGATGTGTGGTGTAGTGACTCATGTAGCTCCTTCGATTTGTGTACTGTCTTCACGTCACTTAGCACAAGTTATAAACAAATGTTTATGATTTATGTCCATTATTGACTTGATAATTGTATACTGCTTTCTTGCTGAATGAGTAATATAATGCTAGCTGATTGTCCATGCAATAAAGTAGAGTCAGAGGATACATGGTAAACATTTTGTCGACAATGTGTTTGCTTGTTTTAAAATTACACAAAAATTCTGTATTTGAAGTAAAACTAATATTACCAAAAAAATGTAAAACTAAGTCGCTCGTCCTCCCTAGAATCCATCCATCTTTGGTCCAAACACACATAAACAAAAGAAAAATAAAAAACTGAAAAATCTAGAAATATTTTATTGCATGTTGTTCCAGAGAAAGTCAAGTTTATACAAACCAGATTTCACAAGGAGTCCTAGAATCCCATAATGTGAACTAAATGAATACTCTCATGACTATATATAGACTTGAATATTTAAAAACTAAAATGCAAGCTTGCTTCTGTTCACAAATATGCTATCAGGGGCATTAAATTGCCACTATGCTGTTTATTTCTCATGGCCCCAGATCAGTTAATCTGTGGAAGATGCAGACTGACTCGTCCTACAATAGTTGCATAAAAGAAGGAAATCTATCACCTGTTCTTAATTGCTGATCTTAATTAAAATTCCTAGTAGAGATCTTAACATAGAAATAAAACCTATGAAAATTTCGTTAATAATGCTTGCATATGACCACCCCATATTTATAATAATCATCTAATTGCCCTTTATTCAACTGGTCTTTTGCTGGAAAATTCTCCCCCTTTTCCCCTACTCTGAATTTTATCATCATGTATTTAACTCTCCATCTTCTAATTTTATTTCAACAAGCTGTTTCATATTATATAATTCTTTGAGAAAGGATATCCTGGATGGATGGGAAATGGAATTGGAAGAAATAATCTCTTCGATAAAGAATAACAAATATAATCTCCTTAAAAGAAAGCAACAAAACTAATATTCTATACTTGGAACTGTATCAACAATACACATCTGATTGAAAACTCTATATAACAAAGTATAATCTGCAAAAACATGTATTCTGGTTTTTGATCCAATAACAGCTTGGATTAATTTGAAGTAACCCAATCAGTTGTGAAGCGGGTTTGGTCCTCCTGGTACACCTCTTTTAGAAACTCCGTATATTGAATTGCCATCGTTGTTACTGGAATGTGGAGAGGGAGGTGTTGCAGAGAAACTCCACTTATTCTGAGGCAAAACTTCATTGTTTAATCTCTGGTCTTCATTTTCTTTCAGTGTTGTGTAACTGTTGCAGCTGCTCAGAACTCGACTGATGACAATTACAATTAAGACAACTGTAAGTGGGTGTAGAGATTTTGAAATTCTCATGATTCGGACCATGAAAAGGGAAAAGTGGAGAAGAGAAATGGGGAGCAGAGATTATAATAAGAGTTTAGGCAGGTGGAAATGTATATTAATTAATATATGGTCCAGGGATGAGGACATCTGTGGTGAGAAGGGTCAAAACTGTTTTGTTTTGTGTAAAGTGTCCAAAGTGACCCAATGTTACCCCATTATTCTGTAAGATACCCTTTCTCTCATCGGTCTAAATGTTGTTTATCAATCTGATAGCTGGATTGGCAGAAATTAATACTAGTTTCACTTTCACACCACTGATCCTTACTTCGAAGCGAAATATCTGATGTTTTCAAATTGATACAGCCAGCTCCTCCGCCCCGCCCTCAATGTGTTACTGTTACAAACTATGTAAGTTGTTTAAGGCAAGATTGTAGCGATGAAAGTAAGAATATGCAAAGGACTTGGTTACTGAAAAGACTACTCTATACCCTAAGAAATTTTACTTGAGAAAACAACTACTTGAATCAGCTTAGCCACCAGCAGAAGATTTTGGTTTGGGATCCCTATGTTTGTGTGGAGGCAATCCAAATTGACCTCGTAAGTCCATCCATTTTATAATATCTTTTGTTTTTTCGCACATGGGATTATGACTGCTGTCTGTCAAAACACACACACTCACTCACTCACTTTTACATTCCCTCTCTGAAATGCTGGTATCACTGTCAAACTTGTTATGCAGGAAGATAATGACTGAGACTGATGAGCTTTTCAAAAGGTGAAATTATGGACTTCTTTTGATTGGGATCTGTGGCTTTATTAGAGTTTGTAAACTATCAAAGTCACACATCGAGGTCAGATCAATGACATCAGAGTCGTTCGTCCTCATGGAAGAAGAAGATATTATTATCCAATTATTGCAATAAAAAAAACTAAACCCCAACCCACCATGATCAGTGGTGTTACTTAACATGAGGTACACTCACGAGCATTGTGTTGCAGAGAAAGAGGGACAAGTGGCACACTGTGTGCTCCTTAGTTGGAAAACTGAGCTGATTGGTGTTTGGCTAGAAATGGAAAGATAAAAAATAAAAATAAAAGGTACATTATTTCAGTGTTCTTCTGACTTTAAAACTCCTTGAATAGTAGCAAAGGAAGGAACACAGTTCTTGTGCACCCTCCCTAGTTGTTTTTCTCCATCCATCCATAGGATTGAGAGGGGCTCTTGCGCACAGTGGGCAAGATGAACTCCTGCACAGGCGTCTCAGATCATATGGATTTAAAATCCAAATTTTATTTTAAAAAAATTCCCGCCAAAAACCTCTTTCCTCCCATATGATCTGAGCCGTTGGATTCTGATCCAACGGCTGAGACGCCTGCACAAGAGCTCATCTTGCCCACTGTGCGCAGGAGCCCCCCTCGATCCTCCATAGTGCTCCTTGTTATACTCAACTGTACTCGGAATGAAAACTGGTCCAATAATGGTGCGTGCTTGGTTTACATTGACGGAAAAAAAGGCTATACTTTTTTTTTTTTTTTTTTTGGGAAAGATAGCTGCTGGGTTTTTTTTTAAGGATCTAACAACCTATCAATAAGGTGTGACTTACAGGTCAACAACCATAAGAAAGAAATCATGCTGCAGGTGGGTTTCAAACCTAGGACGTGGGGGACAAACCCACACAACCCTAACCACTCTACTGAGTTATATTTTGTCCATCACTTCACGTCTCTTCTTTTGCATCTTTTGCAATGAACACAATGAATGAATGACGAAAGTTTAGATTTTTAGATTAATGTATGCATGATATGTACATTGAATGGAAAGTTATGCAGGAAAGGATCAGAACGGAACGGAACAATTTAAGCTTCTTGTTGTTGGCAAATCAAGAAATGATTAGAGCAAACCAGCCAACTTTTATGATTCATTCAGACAACACATAAAACTCCATTTCTTGACCTTTGCGCAAAAAGTTGGCTATACATTTCATAAAACTTATAAAAGGAGATAAATGAACCTAATATTGATAAGTTCTCATCTGATAATTTCCGGATCGAATTAGAATCTGACATTAACGGTTAATTGATGATTCGATACCATAACTAGCTGCCTCGATTTTGGACCTTTGATCCAATTAGCACCTCAAGTCACGTAAATATGACTAAATTTAACATAAGATAAACTTTGTACAATTCTTGGACCGTTCAAACATTATAAAATAAAAAATCTATATAAAACATATAGAAGGGTAAAGAAAATGAAAAAAAAAATTGTAGAAAAAGTTGATAGAATGTAAATGTGGGGGAGAGAGAAAGTATTGTGCTTTCAATTTTTTCAAAATGAAATTTATCACAACCATCTACGTAGTTGTCGGATTTTGGTAAACTTTGCATCGTTGAAATGCAATTTTGACGATATTTCCAACAAAACCAATTATCAGTACAAACATTTAAATTTCAAAATATGTAAGTATTTTTAATATTTTTCAGCAGACGGACATTTTAATGAATATTAAAACCAGTGTTCTAAAAATCGCTAGGCGCTAGGCGGGCGGCGAGCAGGTGCCTAGCGCCCAGGGGCCTAGGCGGTCTTAGGTTTTGTATTATAACTTTAATAATTTACAAAAGTTAAGCATAATACCTTATCAATTACATCCAATTTAATGTCAATATACATATGCAAAATTTAAAAACATGAAAAATTAACAATCGTGAACAAAATTTATTAAAACCCAAATGACTGAAGTTGGTCATGATGGGTACTTTATAATTTATATAAATTTGAATTTGTGTACTCTTTTATTTTTCTTCAAATTGCATGAATAACCTCAGTTATGTTTGATAAAATCTACATTAGTAAAATTGGTACCGGCAGATCCTTTGAGAATTCCATTAAGTAATCATCCTTCGCTACATTTAGACATATCATCATCATCAAAGCCCATTCCCGAGATTTTCTAAAAAACAATTAAATAGTTTATTTCTAAAAAATAGGAAAGAAAAATAAAATAAGAACACAATCAACCTTATTAAAAAATAAAAAAATAAAAATCTCCCAAACCGCCTAGACCCCGCTTAGAGTCCGCCTAGACCCCGCCCAAACCGGCCCAGACTGCCCGCCCAGGCATTAATCTGGGCGGTTTTCCACCTTCTAGCTCCTAGGCGCCGCCTAGGCGGCCGCCCAGACCGATTTTTAGAACATTGATTAAAACAAAAGACCTCGAACATTCGATCGATTCTAATTTTAATCGAGTTTGACTTTAAACAAATTAATATTTTTACCGTAATATAGGTTTGCACCTCAAAAGAATTAGTTCACATCCTAAAATGTGATTTTTTTTCATGGAACTGATTGAGGACAATGGTGGTGAGAGTGTCCAGTGCATGACAATTAGCAGGAAAAAAATGTATCTGGAGTATCAACGACACAGATAATATGCTACTTATATTACAATTTAGAGTGATGTTTTACTATTCATTGCTGACTGGGACAAACGTCAAATCATAATGAATTGGAGATAAAATATGTCAATGATTGAAAGTTGGGAAATGTGTTTAAGGTTGAGATTCATCTTCTATGATGACATGTATGTAAATATAAAACATGTACAAGCACAAAGAAAATATAAAAAAAATGTGAAAAAATTGGTGGAATGTACATGTGGCACAAAGAAAAAGTATTATAAATGTTTTTTTCAAAAGGGTTATTTCTCATTTGACCCCCATTAGTTTGTTGCAATTCTTATTTGGTCCCCATTAGTTTTTTTATCCTAATCTAACACACCATGACCATGTGTTCAACTATGTTAACTAACAAATTTCATCCAATTTTTTAAAAAAGACCAACTTACCCTGTACTTTGCACATGTTCTTACTAAAATCACATAAATCATGTCTGGACCAGATTAAACATATCAGAATCAGGCCCACTACGGTCTGGCCTACATGGACAGCCTACCCACTGGTCAAGTCAAGTGACTAACTCCAGTTTCTCATAGACAGTAATCAACGTCTAGTAATTTTGTGTCAAGCAAAGGCTAGCAAACAAAGATCAGTAATTTTTCTTCCTTCTCACTCTCATTTGACCGTGGTAGCGGCAAAAACAAAAATCCATTCACCCCTTTCAAATTTTCCAATCATTCTTGAAGTTGTGGGGATGCAAATTCCTTCGATTCAATGACCCAATTCAGGTAAAGTTTCAATTTTTATCAATCACCATCATTTCTTCTAGCTACTTCACTCCTCTCAGGTGTGTTTGGTTGCGTGGAATCCTATGTCATGAGAATATATGAGGGGACCCCTACATTTTAGGCTAAATTGATGTATCACTCTACACCTATGATTTAATTTTGTGATCAATGGTGGGAATGAAAGTACTATGAACACGAGAATCACACTCTTTGATCCATATTTGAAATTATTGATGTTATATAATTAAAATCATTGATTATCATGTACACAGGTTTTCCTTTCACTACCAGATTATTTTCTGTATCAAGTAATTGGATACAATTCCTTGTCTTATCTTTGTTTATTTTCTCTTTGAAATTAGGAGTGTGATATGTTTTGTTGTCATTTCATAAACATCTATGTATTTAACTCAATCAACTTGTTTCTCAATAAAGCATGTCAATGTGAAAAATTGTGTGTATTTTTAATATATATAATTTTGATTCTCATTCTCATGACCTATGAATTTCTCAGCCAGCAGTATATTAGTTCGTCCATATCTGGATGTGTTGGTATCTTCCTCTTGTTTGATGGTTTGGAATATGTAAATTCTTTCAGAGCTTGAAGAATGTTGACTGGTTGTGTTGCTGATTTAGAGGAAAATGATGGACCGAGTGAACTCCCAGAAGATCTTCCTTGAGAACTCGATGATGATGATGATGATATAGAACATTCCAAGGTGATGATATTGTACAGAGCTGACTTTGAGAACCTTGAGGAAAACCATGTGTAGTATGATACCATTATTTGGGTCCTTATATCACTATTACTGGTTCTAGCATGGGGAGTTGGAATTCTTATGCTTCTTTTTATATTTACCTGTGAGAAGATACATGCTTAAAAAGGAATTAGCCTCGCGCAAATTATATGTTACACCCTGTGAAATCGTTTACAAGGTACACTTTCTGTTTATTTTCTTGATAACCTAAACTTCTCGTTTTTGTTGTAGCAACATGACATACTGCTAAGCAAGTATACTTTCAAAAGGTTAGGAGACCATTATTTCTACCTTTTCTGGGGGCTACGAGGATTGAGAAGCATGTACCTCTTGCTCTTGTAATAGACATCGTAATCGAGCAAGGTACCTCAACAAACCTATTTGATACTTGCAGGAACACATTTTCATCCATTTCCATAAGCTTTGCTGTATTTTAGAATTTTATTTTTGTTCCGGAGTAGCTTGATTCATTCTTGAGTTACTGCCACTTAACACATACAAATTATATTGATACTGCTTATTAGTGGGTGGATGACCTTTAAGATGACATGCTTGTGCAGTTTGTTTACATTCAGCAAGGATGCATGGACACGGATACGTGCATCGTGTTGGATATGGACACGACACACCGCCTCGACAATTTTTGAAAAACTAGGACTCGACGACACGTTATACATTTTTTTTTTCAATCAAATCATATTAAGATAAACAACAATTTAATATAAAAAGAGTTTAAATGGAAAAGAACTAGAAGTATGAAGATGAAACACAAACAATGCATTTATTTTTTCTATTGCGATTAGGAAAAAAAAAATAGAAAAGAACATGAAGAAAGAACAACGGAGAAAAAAAGAAAATGTAAAAGTGGAGAAGAAGATGACACTTTGTCGCGAGAAAAAAAAAACAATATAGAGGAGAGAAAAAGCAAAGATTAAGAACAAGCATAGACTACCTCTATGTTTCAGTGGTTTTTCATTGCCCTTTCTATTTTAACCCTTAAATCACAATTAAAAGTTTCTCACTTCAAAATGGACTACAACCTTCTAATTAGATAGGTTTTTGAGCCCACCTAAAAATAAAAGTTGGTTGTCAAGTTTTGACTGTGTCTTGACCGAGTTTTTGGTGTGTCAAAGGTGTGTCCAACACGTTGACCACATTGACCATGTGTCTAACCATGCCAACACATTGACCATGTGTCTGACACATGTCGAATACGAGTCGAGCAAGTGTTGATGTCATATACATGTCAGAAACAAATACAACAAGTTTTCTGAAAAGTCTATGCATCTTTGACATTCAACCATGTTGACAAATGCATTATCTGTTAATAACTTAATATTGTGCAAAAGATACATAGCACCATGCTACTATGGGTCCACTTTTGAATACTTACACAACCAACTAGTTTGTCTTGGATCTTCTTGTATGCCTTGATTTGGGTTATCTTTGTGGTTGAGTGCAGAAACCTTGGGGTACTTTTTGAACATAAAATCCTAAGTAATTTATTGGACAGTGATGATTCAATCATCAGAGCTCTTGGGTATTGCATTTCAGGATTTAACAAGGAAAGGTGAAACTTCTAGAATTACCTAAACTAGCACATTTGTGCATGCTAGGCGTGCCATATATTAACCCTTGCGCATACATTTTTATGGAAATATTTCTACAAAAATTGTGTTTCGTTTCTAAATTCTCCTAAATATATATGAAGACACATACTCTAATGGGGGTGGGAAATTATTATGATTTTTTCATTGCTTAAATAAATAATTAATGATTGTTTTTCATCTTTGAATCATCAAATCAGATTTTTTTCATTAAATTATTTTGGTGGGCCCATTTGAGAAGTGAAACAGTAAAAATGACTTAAAACACTATGAGTTGTGTATTGTCTTATGTGATTTTGAATTGGGACATACATGATTTGAACTTGAGCTTTGCTAGGGGTCAAGGGAGGGAGCGAGGGAAAGGGGCGAGGGATGGGTGGTAACCACCCATCCGCTTCGAGATGAGTGCATCGGCCTTGAGACACGCAATGTCGCTCATCTCGAAGCGGATGGGTGGCTTCCACCCATCCCTCGACCCCTAGAATTTTCGTTTGAATTTTATATGGGGGGAAGTTAGTCCATGAGTTTCATTAAAGCAACTCAAACATTAAGTTTGTGGACTACGTGGTTGCCTATAAGGGATACACAATGAATTGTCGATTTGTTTAATTTGCTTTAATACTAGACAAGATGAGAATTATGAGCCCTTCTAGATAGCGAGGGAAAGAGGCGAACCACCCATCCCCCTCGAGATGAGCAATGCCACGCATCTCGAGGGGTAACCACCCATCCCTCGCCCCCTAGAATTCCTGGATATTTATTGATTTTGTCAGGGACGAAAAATGTCAGTTACAAACTCCAACGTTTCATTTCATCTTTTGCAATAGTAGTGCGATAAAATGATACAGAAATGTGTTGATATCGTATTACTATTATTGTTGTTGTTATTATTATTATTATTAGTGTGGACAAAAAAAATTCTATGAAAAAGGGAAATAAGTGGATTATTACTATTATTGTTGTTGTTATTATTATTATTATTTATTTTTTAATATATTGAAGGAAACCGAATTCACTCCGAGAAAAAGTTCAATCATTTTAGAAATGATGCATACAATTTGGTGATTTCAGCTATAGCATAATCACTTCATGATGTGTCTTATCCAAATTTGAGCTGATTTTCTTTTAAAGAAAATTGCACTGCCTGCAACAAATGATTTTGGTTATTAATGATATTCACGTTTTTTTATGCCTTTAGGTTGCTTGCAGTCAATGTATGGCATCCACACGTTCAGGGTTGAAAGCATAGCTCACGGAAAAGCTTCACATGTGGTTGAGTTACTGGCGCAAGGCGATTTTCCTTTTTTCTCTCTTTTCTTGATGGAGCTCAACAATGACATTAGTTTTTCTTCTTTTCTTTTTTTCAATGAAATTAGTTAGATCATTTGGCAATACTTAGATTTTGTTAGAAGGAAATCTTTTCTAGATTAATCCCATATGATTTGTAGCTAAATTATTTGCATTTCATTCAGGTTATCATGACAGAAGCTTCAAAGCTCATACTGTTGAGATTTGATTTGATTGGATACTCAACATATTCTATGAAGATCTTAGCATATTTTGTTGAGATTTGATTTGATTTGATACTCAGCATATTCTGTGAATATCTTAGAATATTCTGTAAAGATCTCAGCTTTACAGGCACAAAATAATTTCCTCCTATGTATAGCTCCTTAGAATAATCTTTTTCTATGTAGACTTTATTTTATACATGTATATATATCATCTTTGTAATGATCAACATTAATAAACAAAAATACATTTTCTCATCTTTAACTTTTCATGGTATCAAAGCTTTGATTCGAAAAGGTCGGAGGTTCGATTCTCGCCTAACATAATTGCTGAGGTATTTTTCAGGCACTGCGCTGAGGGGGAGTATTGAGACTAAAAATCCACTCCACCCGTTCCGTAGACCCCGACCTTGATATATGCTAGATATGTCATCTCTATAAGCTTAAACTTTTAGAGAAAATGGCAATTTAACATGGTATCAGAACTTATGCACAAGAAAGCATATTCGTTTTTATGTGAGGAAGAAAAACAAAGAGGACTAACTGAACACAAGATTACTAAACAGGTTCATGCCATGAATGTCAGAAAATCAGATTTTGCTTCACAACAATAGAATTCTTCTCGGACTTGGATGCCTGGCTCATCAAAGACACAAGGGTCTAAGAAATTGCTTCATTGTACCTATTGTGATGGAACTACACATACAATGGAGATATGTTTTTATTTTATTGGATTTTCCATTGGACACAAACTTCACGGCAAAGATGTACAACCTCCAAATCAAGCTCGAAAGGTTTCTGTAAATCAAACGGGAGTTGAATCATCTCACACAGTCACTAAGGCTGCCCAAACTTCTGATCAACTTATTCAATTCACTCCTGAATAATTCTCACAAATCAAAGCTTTTTTTTTCTGAAAAAGAAAAATCCACTGTCTCAGCCAATTATACAGGTAACTCTCCTCTATTTTGTTCATCATCCACATCCCAAAATTTCAAGTCTCTTAATTGGATCATTGATAGTGGTGCTACAAATCATATAGTTATTTCAGTCATAGATAAAGTCAATGTTCCTATGTTTTCTCAAGTCACCTTACCGAATGGTTCTTATAAAAAAATCACAAGTGTTGGTTCTGCACATATTACACAAAAAAATTTGCATGTTCATGATGTTCTCTGTGCACCCTCATTTCATGTGAATCTTCTTTCTGTCAGTCAACTCACATCTTCTCTCAATTGTTCCATTCACTTCTTTCCTACTTTTTGTATATTGCAGGACCTAGCTACGAAGAGGATGATTGGCTTGGGGAAGCAGAGTAAGGGACTGTAATATCTTATATCACAATCAGAGTTGCATCCGCCTTCACCAACCTCTTATCAAGTCTTTCTCCCATCAGCAGCTATTTGGCATAAAAGACTAGGACATCCATCCAAATTGCCTTCTCAGTTTCTGTCCAAAATAATTCCATTTTTTCTTCATGATCCTCAACATTTATATGATGTTTGTCTTTTAGCAAAACAAACAAGGTTATCTTTTCCTATAAGCTCTATTCAAAGTACTCATTCTTTTGATCTTATACACTGTGATATTTGGGGTTCACCTAAAATTGAAACACACACTGGTGCACACTATTTCTTAACTATTGTGGACGACTACACCCATTTTTCGTGGATTTTTCTTATGAGATTCAAATCTGAAACACAACGCTTGTTAAAAACATTCATAACTTTTGTCAACACTCAATTTAACTGTCAAGTTAAAAGCATACGGAGTGATAATGGTCTAGAATTCACTTTTTTAAAGCCATTTCTCTCTACTCTTGGCATCATGTTCCAAAGTTCATGTCCCCACACACACCTCAACAAAATGGTGTTGTCGAAAGAAAGCATCGACACCTTCTCAAAGTCGGTCATGCCTTGAGATTTCAAGCAAATTTACCATTGAAATTCTGGGGTGAAAGCTCACTCACTGCCAGTTATCTCATAAATCGACTTCCTACCCCAGTTTTGAACCATAAATCACCGTATGAGCTCTTATATGGCAAACCTCCCACATATACACACCTACACACTTTCGGTTGTCTTTGTTATGCCACTAACTTGCAACCTTTGGCCAAATTTTCACCAAGAGCTCGTCGATGCATTTTTGTTGGATATCCTTCTGGTAAAAAAGCCTACCGAGTTTATGATCTTACCACTCAACAGTTCTTCACTAGTCGTGATGTTGTTTTCCATGAAAGTACATTTCCTTTTTCCACTCCCACTTCATCCAATTCTTCACCGTCAATCTTTCTACCTTTCCATATCTCCTGACTTCAATGATATTCCAATTCCAATTTCATCATCTACCCCTAACTCATCAACCGAGATACCTTCTCCTTCATCTCATTCTTTTCATGGTCTCTCACCATCATCATCAAACCCAACAACATCTTCCTTGCCATTGTCTTCTCTTTCTCCACACTTAAACACATCTTCTCCTATTCTTCGTTGCAGCGAATGACCTAGACAACCCTTTGTTCTTCTTCGTGACTTTCATTGTGGCCAAGTTGATTCGTCATTTTCCTCTACAACTGCAGGCAAGTCTTCCTCTTCTCGGTCAGGTACTAAATATCAATTATCAAACTTTATTGCTTACCAGTCATTATCTCATTCTCATCAGTTATTTGTTAACATAATTTCTAGCACTCTTGAACCTACAACATATGAACAGGCACTACGTGATCCAAAGTGGTGTGAAGCAATGCAGACTGAGCTCATCACCCTTGAAAATCAAAAGACATGGTCCCTAGTTCCATTATCTCACAATCATCATCCTATAAGCAGCAAATGGGTTTTCCGAATCAAATATAAATCAGATGGCTAAGTAAAATGATACAAAACACGTTTGGTAGCCAAGGGATATGCTCAAAAAGAAGGCTTGGATTATCACGAGACTTTTGCTTCAGTTGCTAAGTTAACCACAATTCGTTGTCTCCTTGCCTTGACAGTTGTTTGAAATTGACCACTATTTCAAATGGATGTCAATAATGTTTTCCTTCATGGTGATTTGCATGAAGAAGTGTACATGAAGCCACCACTAGGACTTTGTCAACAGGGGGAGAAGTTTGTGTGTCGACTTCACAAGTCCCTTTATGGACTCAAACAAACGCCTAGAAATTGGTTCTCTAAGTTCTCAGAAGCCATTAAACTGACTGGTTTTTCTCAATCACAATCAGAACACTCTTTTTGTGCAAGAAAAAGGCTCAACTCTAACCGTGGTCTTGCTTTACGTGGATGACATGATCATCACAGGAAACAATGACAAATCTATTCAAGATCTCAAGTTTTTTCTTCACAAACAGTTTCACATGAAAGACCTTGGTAATCTCAAATATTTTCTCGGTTTGGAAGTAGCAAGATCAAAAGTTGGGATTGTCATATCTCAGCGAAAATACACACTGAAAATTCTTGATGATGTTGGACTTCTTGAAGCTAAACCTGTTGACTTTCCCATGGAACAGAATTTGCAGCTTACAAATGATCAAGGTGAATTATTGAATGATGCTTCAAGCTACAGAAGATTAGTGGGACGATTACTTTATCTTACAATTACTTGACCGAATATCATGTATTTTGTGAACATCTTAAGTCAATTTATGCACGCACCAAGGAAACCTCATTGGGATGTTGTTCTTCGTGTTGTGAGATATTTAAAGAACAATTCAGGGCTCGGTTTACTATTTTCTTCCAACAACTCTCTACAACTAAGAGCTTATTGTTATGCAAATTGGGCAAATTGTCATAGGACAAGAAGATCTACATCAGGTTACTGTGTATTTCTTGGAGATTCTCTAATTTCATGAACGACAAGAAAACAAAAACAATCTCCAGATCATCTGCTGAAGCTGAGTATAGGTCCATGGCTGCTGCAACATGTGAACTTACTTGGTTTAGATATTTGTTTAAAGGTATGTGGGTTCGTTTGAAACCGATACTTTGTTCTGCGATAATCAAGCAACACTCCATATTGCTGCAAATCACGTCTATCATGAACGTACTAAGCATATCGAACTTGATTGCCATGTTGTGAGAGAAAAGATCCAAGCAGGTGCAATTGTTACCAAATTTGTTCCCTCATATCTTTAGTTGGCCGATGTCTTCACTAAGGCTTTAGGAGGAAACATTTTTACGAAGTTAATAAGCAAGTTGAACATTCTCGATATTCATGCTCCAACTTGAGGGAGAGTGTTGAGATTTGATTTGATTGGATTGGATATTCAACATATTCTGTGAAGATCTCAGCATATTTTGTTGAGATTTGATTTGATTTGATACTCAGCATATTCTGTGAATATCTCAGAATATTCTGTAAAGATCTCAGCTTTACAGGCACAAAATGATCTCCTCCTATGTTTAGCTTCTTAGAATAATCTCTTTCTATATAGACTTTATTCTATACATGTATATATATCATCTTTGTAATGATCAAAATCAATAAACAGAAATACATTTTCTCATCTTTAACTTTTCACATACATGAAGTGGATAGAGTTTGGAAACCAACAGTTTCCGCTTTTGATGATGAAATTACATTTGCCCGAATGGCATCTATGAGTGAAGTATCCACAGTTAGATCTCCATACAAAATTTCAAAGGTAACAGAAAGAAACTGAGATTGAGAATAGTGGTCTTAAATTCCAGCAATTTTATTTTGAATAAATTTTCATATGCTAACCCATATCTTAGAGCATCTCAAGTACACCTATTCAAAAATTGGGACTGGAATATATTCAATGTTTCAATTGCACTGGACCCTTTTTTTCTCTTTTTATCACCCACAATATGCTAATAGTTTAAAAAGTCATGTTCTCATGTCATCTTCCTCATTTTTTTTAACATGTCAAAAGCTGGGCACTCTTTCACACAGCGCCCAGCTCAGACCCCATGCGGTCCACAGTAGTTCAAATATTGACCATCGCAGACCCCATAGGGTCTCCTTGTGAGTGACTTTTTCACCCATGTTGTCCACAGATGCCATATAATGAGTGTACTGCGGACCTCTTAAAATATTTTACTTTTCATATCTCAGGAACTAAGAATTCGGTAAGAATTAAGGTTGATGTACATATTTTTCAGTTGTAATTCATTAAGATTCCTAATCTGGTTGTTTTTTGTGCAGATGTACTTAAGATTGTCTAGTTAGGGGTTCTGTCATAATTCTCGAATGAAGATCATTGATTTTAGGTGATTGTAATCACCCACTATGGTATCAAAAATTGTGATGCCTTGAGTTTGCGCAATTTGAAATCATCTCCCGGTTCCTGGAGATGCCCTATTTTGAAGGTTCTATACATGTCGACATTCTACTGATGCTAACTACTGAGGACAACATCAGCCTGTTCTTGTTGATCATGCTCAATGTTAACAGTGGAGAAACAGAATAAAATCTACCGCATTGTATAGTTCACGAAGTAGCAAGGTGCAAACAACCTATATTTTTGGCGTGCCTGTATGCATGGTTCAATGGATTTTTTTTCTCATGTTACGGACTTCTTTGTTTTAGGGTTCACTTTGAATCAACAAAGCATTGGTGCTCTATTTTTACCATGGATTTAAGAGTTCATTAATTCTATAAATTAGTAAATACTCGTTTATGCATGGTAAGTAACATGCTCGTTTGTGCCATAATACAGAATTCTTTGAAGGAAACTGGAGGCATGTTACATGGTGATTTGGTGCTACAAAAACTTGAAGAAATTGAACAATCTGTAAAGGTGCGTATTCTAGTTTTTCCTCCTTTTTTTCTCCTATATTAAAGATTATTATTCACTTCCTTAGTCTATGACCTATCAAATTTGTCATTCTTTCTTGGTGTTTTTGTGTTTTGTGATTTTATATCTGTTCTTTCTCGTGCTTATTTATTCCCTTTATGACCAAAAACTTGAATCGTTCGTCATGAAACCACAAACTTTTCCTAGAAGCAGCTGAGCAAGTCATTTTTTCACTTCTTGTTCCAATAGCATCCAGATTCTGAAAGGCGTGCCTCTGTTTTTCAACTATAACTACAATGCAACATTCATTTGTAGAAGAAAGGAAGCATCATCCAATGTAGTTATTCATTTTTTATAAATTTCGAGACAAAAATTGTAAGATATGAATTTTTACTTTGCTTGTAGAAATGCACATGAAGTCTGAAACATCAAAATGAGTCTGAAGTCTCTTGTTAGCCATATTTGAGGGCATCACAGAATGCCAGTATCCAGTTCAGGGAGGGAACAAGTGGTAAATAAGTAGGCTTCAATACATTCTGTGGGGATAATGTGGTGGAAATTTGAGCTCGAACTCTTCTTGTAGGGTTAAATTCTTGCAGAGACAATGGATTCCAAATTATTCAGGTGCAAAACAATTCCTATCAAATTTGAGAAGTGGTTTTACAAATTTCAAACTCCCATGGCATCTGGTGTCTTGCTGGAGAAATTTAGAACTGGTCAGTTTTTCCAAGTCGTTTGGAGAAGGTAACTTTGGCGGATAAGGAGACGGACTGGGAATGAGAATGAGAATATTACTATGTTTTGTTACTCAATGGAATGAGAATAGGAATGGAAATGAGAATGATTTGTCTTTATCATTATGCCCTCAACTTTCAACCATGGATTTTGGATCTATGGTGTGTAAAAACTAAGGAGCATCTATTTTAGGTAAGGAGGGCAAATAAGACAAATGAAGTGTTGACCATTACAATGGGCATTCATAGAATTTTGAAAAAGAATGTCCATTACAATGAAATTTGTAATGATCATTGCCATTATGTCATTTTTATACCCAACCAAAAAAAGGAATGGCTTAAACCACATCAAATTTGTAATGATCATTGCCATTAAGCCATTTTCTAAACAAAGAAACTATATGACCAGAAATTCGAATATTTGTGTTCTTAAATTGGTGTTAGACTACTTGTTGCGGGTTTAACCGGCCTAAATAAACAGGCTAATTTGACCCACTTGTAATAACCGCAAGTGCACGATGTCTAACTGGTAGACAACGACAAGTACGGGTCAATCCCACGAGGAAAGTGGATGCAATTGAATCTTAGAATTTATCTAAACTAATTTACAAAAAAATGAGGTTATAGTGTTTTTAAAACTAAACTAAAAATAAATTAAAAATAAGAAAAATAAAATAAAAGGAAAAGATGGATGAGATGGATTTTGTGGGGTTTGGACTCACCGATGAGTTAGCAAATATATTTAAATCTAAATTACTGAAATTATAAATGAGAAGCTTTAGGGATGAGGATCCCTTGCTTACACCGAAGATGTGATCATTAAAATCCAATTCCAATAATATCAAGTTTTTGTCAAACATGAACAATTTATCTCAAGCAAATAAACTCTTAACAAACATTAAGTGTCTTTTTAGGGCACACTTAATCAAAGTTCAAGCTCAATATTTGTTAGCACATGCTTTGAATATTGATAAAATGTGAATCTAACTACCAAACATATCAAGTTTTAATCGAACATGAAAGGTGAAAGCAATTTATCAAAATTTTTAAATAAAATTGTAATTAACAATTAAGCATTTATGTCAGTAAAATAAATTATACAACCATTTTGGTTTGTCGCCGCCTCGGTGTGGTGGTACTCAGCAGATTAGCAGGTTGCAAACAGCCAACTGTTTTGAAAAACAGTTGGTTCCCGCCAGAAAAATCGCACATCCTCTGCGCCTTCGTCTCCAGCGAGTCGCGCTCCTTGCGAGTTTCGTCTTCGCTCCTCGCAGGCTTCTTCTTCCTCCGACCAGCTCCGGCACTCTTGCGAGCTCTGTTTCGTGGTGGGTGATGGCGGTGGGAAGTGGCTCTGGTGGCAGTGATGACGACTTGCGTTCCTGTTGGTTTCTTGTCTGTGACGGGAACGAGAGAGAGAGCAAGGAGAAATGGATGAGGAAGGAAGGCGAGGTGGAGAAGAAAGGACAGGGGGTCGTGCTCCGGTGGTGGTGATGGTTGTGTGGCGTGATGGAACAGGGAGAGGGAGGGGAACGTGACGAGAAAACATGGAGATGCTCCCTGTTTTGTTGCGTGAGGACTGTGATGGTGGATGATGGTGGTGCTCGGTGGTTGGCTGCTGGACGGTGGCGAGGTGAAGACTGATGGTCTGGACAGAGAGGGAGTGAGAGATGGATGGTGATGAGATGGGTGTGATGAAAATCACTTTGTGAAGGAATGAGGATTTGTTTTTTACTATTGAGGCTTGATTCCCTTCTTCTCCTTTCCTTTCACATTCATTTTCTATTGTATTTATAGATAATTAACAAAATGAATAGATATGAGATAAATGGATGATTCATGGAGTAAATCAAGGTAAAATCAAATCTGAATATGGGATAAATGAGAGAATATTCTTTGGGTTTGAGTTTATGGGCTTGGTTTTGAGTTTAGGTTATTGGCTTAGGCTATTTTCACCTCCACTTCCTCTAAAGTCACTGTCTGAGATTTGTTCATTACATTTTTCTCTGATTTCTTCATTACACCTCCACATTCTACAAAAACACAAAAATTTAATAATTAATCTAAAATAAGATAAAAATAAGGATTAACAAATATATAATAAGATGTAATAATGTTATAATTATGTGATTATCACTACTTATATCACGTGTAGGGAAAATAGACATTCTCAAGTCCTTTTGAAAGCATTTGCTGACATGCATGTCTATATTGTTTTTCTTTATCAACCACAATCCCCAAACACCCTGTAAATAGACTCCTATAAGAACATGTCCAAGGATAAAATTTAAATTGGGGCATCAATCACACCCTATTTTAACCAAAAGCTAAGTTTAGGGATCTCATATTTCTTCATCATTTCGACCACATTCCGTACTTCAATTTTTTTCATCATTATTTAAATATATCCTCCTCTAATTTTAGGAATTCCTATTTAAATTTTAATAATTGGAGAAGAGAGAATGAAGAAAAGAGAATTTAAAAAATTTATATATTTTTTAGGATTTGGAGGATGACATGGATGCCCCCAAATATAGGGGAAGGAGGTGACCAAGTTAAAATAAGGGCATGTATAGGGTGTTCCATTGGAGCTTTTTTTTTCCCACATAAGCCCCCAAATTAGTTTTTTGGCTAATTTACGGTATTCCTTGGAGATGCTCTAAGCATGTCTCCAACATGTATTTGTATTCAGACTGTCTAGTTTTCACTTAGCACTCTCATCTATCTTTAGTCTTTTTCGGTCATCAATGCCTTTCATTGATAATGGGGCATCAAAATGATGAGAAATCTTTGAAGGGTCCCATAAATAGGTTCAACATGGATGAATAGAAGATAATAAACAATAAATGTAGAAAAATTGTTCCTAAATAACACCACCATTTTTGCTGAAAGACATTACCAGTATCTTATTTTTTGAAGGACATCATCACCTATTGAAGGACACCACCAATATAAACAAAAAAACCCTACCACCTCTCTTTTCCCCTCTCCCTTTCTTCTCATCTCCTCCTCCTCATCCTCCCCTTCACCACCACCACCACCCCGCCATCGCCACATCTACTCCTCCTCCTCCTCCTCCTCCTCCTCCTCTTCTTCTTCTCATCAACCACCACCACCACTCCGCCACCTCTTCCTCTTCCCCTCTTCTTCTTATTTTCCTCCTCCCCATCATTTTTTTCCCTTCTCCATCAATCCCCACCACCGCCACCTCTCTTCTTCCTCCCCTCTTCTTCTTCTTTTTATTTTCCTCCTCCTCCTCCCCTTTTTTCTTCTTTTCCTTCAATCACCGCTAGCTCTCCACCTCCTCTTCCGGGAGGTGTTGCTCCGGTGAAGAGAGAACAGAAGGTGAAGGTGGCGGTGTCCTTCAGTAGATCCAAAAAAAAATAGGGTGATGATATTCTTCAACATAAATGGTGGTGTTATTTAGCAACAACCATGTAGAAAGAGAGAAAGATTCTCCCTCCAAAACTCAAAACCTACATCAACAATCCAAATCAAATAAGTGCTAAAAGATTACAAATAGCACACCTTGCCCCATTAACCAATCTCATACAAATCAACCTCATTAGTGAAATATAACCACTAAAATTTCAAATTTCAAATTTCAATCATGAGGTTAGAACCTATATACACATTCAACAAATTTTTTAAAACGAATGGGCTAAAATTCGATAATCTCCATTGGGGTAAGGTAATAGAAGAACACATTCACTAGTAACATTTACATCATATATTTGCTAATGTAGGAGAAAAAACAAACATATCTAGTGTGATGCAATGCCATTAAACCCAAACTGCTACTGTAGTTGCGGGCGGTTGACCAAAAGCCATTTTGTGCATAGTCATCAGCACGTCCATCCATTTTGTAGTCTGAACTGAAAGACATAATTCATTACAAACGCTGAAAGAAGTGTATGAGAAATAAAAATCCGCCCCCTCATTTGATTAAAGCAGTGTGTATTACGGCTAAAATAATTGATTACAGTTTCATATGACAATCTCAAAAGATACATCACATAAAACATCAATAGAAACCCGTACCCCACTTATATTGCCATTGCTTGGTACAAAGTGGTGATCCCGCCGCGAGGGTGAGCTAACTCCAAACCCCGTCATTTGTTCAACTGTTATGCTCCGACTCACCTGCATGAAACATAGTATCCAGTGATCTCCATTTTAGTCACCATGTAAATTTACTCTCAACTTTTTTTGTAACAGGTTAGCGTGACATGTTGAAAGCATTCATTGATAAATCTCAACAATAATTTGGAGGTTCTCTTTTAATCAGTCACTAAACCTAGTAAAATAATCCGTTAAGAGTATAAGCACTATACAAACATATACAACAACAAGACCCATGGTACTATCTACTGATCTCACATAATTCCACTTAAGAACACATGGTGCAACGTGACGATATGTACTCACATTCATATACACATCATAGCTTTTTGTTTGCAATATTTTGTGTTTTTGACAAAGGCTCGATGGTGTAACAAGAGACATGAAAGAGCCAGGCGACTATGGTGGCTTTCCAGCAGCAAATACTAAATATATCTTCTCTGTATTCTTTTATTTGTCTCAGTTTATAGCATGGTCGTCATGACGAAACGTTACAACTTTTTTTATTTAGGAATGCGCAGATCCCAGTCCATGAATGGTGTGCAGACAAGTTGCCGCCCAATGCTGGAAATCGCAAAATGATGCTTCATAAAAGATCTCTTTCGTGGAGTCCAAAAATGTGGTCATAACTTACAACCTGTGGCTTGAATTGTAACTCCAGCGCTGCACACACCAGCAAACTGAATATTGTGTTTAGGTTGAATATTTGCCTCTTATCATGGCACGTGATCACACAGATTTTTTTTTAAAGAAGACCAAATGAAATTCCCTGTAGAGAATCTGAAAATTTTGTTCAACCACTAAGCTATTGAAATTTATTATGCAAGTTTTTTTCTATCAAAACCTTAAATGTAGTCTCATTAGAATACGAAAGTGCATTATACTTGCCCAGTCCTCAATCAGAATTTTCATTTGTCTCTGTAGCTCAGGAAATTTACTTAACTCTTTATCTTTTTGCTTGGTGATCTATGGGCACTGAACATCAGGATTTGTCATTTCATCACAGGCTGTGTGGTGAACACAAACATCGAATCCAAACAACTATAATTTATGGAACTCCACAAGGGATAAACTGCATGTTCACATGCGGAGATATCTTGATGTAGCATATCCCTATTTTGTTACAGATCAAGAAATGAAATAATAAGCAACCGGATGCAGTAAATACATTGGACATGTAAGATTCAATTTTTCACAATATACCACACTAAAGACAGATTCTACCACTTAGTCTGAAAAATAAGGGAATAAGAAAGCATTAACCCAAATAAACGGATAAGATTATAAAGAGATGCATGTAATAGGACTAATTGAATGCTGGACTGGTGAAACTTCGGTGGCTCTTGCAGCATCACTTTGAAAGCCTTATGTTTGTGCTCCTCTGTGCTTTTTACTGCTGCGCTTTCTGATGGTCCATCTTCTGCAGGTGTAGTGGCATTATCATTGGCGGCTTCAGAAGAATCGCCCAGTGACTGGTCCATCAGCTACTGGTACGATTTTCTTAATAGTTCCAACCTTAACATATTTGCTCATGAACTGGTAGTCCCAGTCTTGTAAAGCATCAAGTTCAAATGGACCAAGACTGGAGATGTCCCCAGTCAGATCCATGTCCTCGAAGGACATCTTCGCAAAAACTCTGCTAGTATTCTTGCCGCAAACAAAGCATATGGACCTCCAGGTCCATAAAAATCCTGCAAGGAACCAATAAACCATCTAATCTTCCTCTCAATTACTAAATAGTATACTATATAACATAATCAGGGTGTTTAATATGCTATTGGTCGTTGCTTTTCTAGAAACATGAACTATGTAAAGTTGAAGAAAATACCTGACAACAAAGTACAAAACACAAAGAATGAGAATGCAAGTAATAAACTCAATGATATGAGCTATTCCATTGACAAATATTGCGGATAACAACTAGATTTGGTTACCACTGCAAAGCCAAATAACTAGGAATCTAGGACACTGAACATGTGGATAAGTGAGAATCTCAAAACTGGAAACGTGCCCATAAATAAATTGAGCTCCGATAGGTTGGAAGGGGCAAAGCTCCAAAGCTGCAACTAAGCACTTTAACTTTCCAAAACAACAGTATTTATCAAAATGTGCATATCCATATCTCTACCAATATAAACTTTCGAAAGTCAAAGGGAATAAATTACCCAAATCATATTGCTTTAGCTACAGCTTCGAAGCTTTGTTGCAATATCATGTAATGTCATATCCATATCTCTACTAGTATAAACTTTCGAAACAACAGAATCCGACACGCAGTCTGCCAAAAACCCTCAAATTCTCAAAGGGGGTAATCAGCTGAGGAATAAATTGATGAGAGGAAACCACCCATCATGATTATCCCGAACTTTTCATCCAGGTCAAGCCAAAATTCACAACCCCCCACCCACAAAAAAAAAAAAAAAAAAAAAGAGAGTAAATTAAAATGAAAACAATGACAACAGGAAACAAAATCAACCAGCTGACGGACACAATTTCAAAACCTACTCCAACCCTAACAGGAAAATCAATACAATGAGCAATTTAGATTGCCATTATAATCTTTTTGGGTAATATTAGTAATTTTAAAAAATGTTTTGTGGACACCAAAGGGAAAATAATCCTATTGTAAATTGTGAAAAAAATAAACCCAAGCTAAATTGAAGTCCGCAGCTTTTATATTATCACACAAAAGTGCAGTAGAGGTCATGTTTGTTTCTCACCTGTAGTAGCTCATTGACTAGGAACTGTGTGTCGTGCCTTTCAGGCTGATTCCATAACCTTGTTACATACGTGTTGTGTAATCCATAAACGATATACATCTAGATTGAAAGCTACATCATGTTTTTTGGTTTTGCTTTAGTGACAAGCTCTTGAGGTTGTCAACACTCCGGGTCTTCATTTTGAAGAGGCCCATTTCTCCATTGGAGTTTTTTTTAAGGGCGAACAGGGTTTTTAATGGATTCCAGAACCAATAAATGACTTCGGCAGGGTTCGTACCATGGATTTGTGATATCATCCACCACAAGTATTGGTGATATCATCCACCACAATGACTTGTGATATCATACATGTTTGACTTGTGATATCATCCACCACAGTGACTACCAGCTGAAAAGTAGTAACCCATTGGCTTGGACTCGTTTTCTCCTTTTGCAATAGATCATCTTCCCTATCTAAAAAAATATTGATAATTCAACTCAAACAATCACAGAAGAAGAATAAAAAAAATGATTTGAGCGTGTCTGTGTGCATTTCTACAAATAAATTTTATTCAGATGTGACAATAAATAATAATACTGATTGCCTGTTCACTTTTATTACAGAAGTACCTGCTACAAAGTTGATGGAGACGCAAAGTTTGATCTGGATGAATCTGAAAAATTTATTCCTTGGGGCATTTGTTGAGGTACATGGACTACCGATGAGGATGCCTATAACATGATACGGTGTATTCATTTAGATAAGTTATGCATAAGGCTGCGGTAAGTGAGTGCTTAATTATGTGTTTTCTTACTTGCTGAGACACGAACAAATCACTTGGAAGGAATGCCATACTACTTTTCCCTTGAGACCCCATAAAATTATAAACTGGATGAAAGCCTAGTGGATAAGTGCCTTGCCAACCATTCTGGCAATAGGTTGGTTGTTGTACTAATCCAAACGATTCCTGCATGATATTATCAATAACATGTAAATTCAAGATTATCAGACATTAAGATATATTTATCATTAAAATCTGAATGATTGCAACCTGTGTAGGCTGATGAATGCTTGATGCTCCTGTAGTGATCCGAGTCACAAGCATATTCTCTGTTCTACCACCTGGGAAGTTTTTATTTAAATTAGTTGTAATTGCAACAGCTTGAAATCGAATATGTTAATATAAAATAAATATCCCTGTCAAGATATGTATTTAAGTACTAACCCCTTGGCTTGGAATTGGATGAAGCCTTCCTTGTTGGATTTTCCAGAAAAACGTTTGTTCTACTTTTATGCTCGCTTTGACACTGTCCCACTCTTCTGGCTTGCAACGGTGCTTTCTCATTTGACTTTGATATTGAATTTCCACAAGCATCACTGCTATTCGGAACTGTAGGCCTTGCTTCTTCCTCAGATGCTAACCATTCTTCAATCTTAGCTTCTAGTTCTAGCATTGCTGTCTTGGTTAAGGAGCACACATCTTTCGACCTGGCACCCTTAGTCACAAGTCTTTGGGAAATATGTGACAACTCATTATGACGAATCATGGATGATGGATCAACTTCACTTGGAATAGGATCGCCATAAGAATAAAAAACAACTTCATTTATAACACCCCTCGTCCATCTCTTCATATAATACTTCCGTGGTAGACTCGTATACTCTAAGTCACGGAATATCTTTAGTGCATGCGAGCAAAGTATCCCATTGAACTCAAAGCTCCTACAAGCACAAATGACCGACTGTTCCAAGTGGTTATATGTAACTGTATGACTTTTTCCGACCCTCCATCTCTGTAACTCTATATATGTGGATCTCCCCATCATCCTTTTCTAAGCGCAGCCTCTGATCAATAATTTGTCGATACTCTTCTTGAAAACAATAGAATATTTCTTTTGTGTACTCTTGTGCCGCTTCACGTTCAGCTGACCAACCAGAAATCAAGATAGGCGATGTTTGTTGTGTTTTAGTTTCTGTTTCCTTTTCTTTTTCACGTAGATCAGTCATGGCCTTCAGGTATTGACCTACAAACTCGGGAAGAGCAATACTATTGCCAAAATAGTCCTTCAAAAACTTGCTAATATTTTCATTCCTTTGAGGGGTAGTCATGCCAGCACAGAAATGGGCGCGACTATAAACTGGTGCCCACTTTTGTCGCAACTCATACAAACCCTTCAACCACTCATTAGCTTTAAGCTCATAGTCTTGAAACAGTTTATTCCAACACTGTTCAAATTCTTCAATTGTCATTGAATCGTATATGCAAGCTTTGAAAAATGGTGCAAGTGATTTGACTTTGGCCAAGTGCTTTCTGGCATTTTGAAAGATATGCCATAAACATACTCCATGGCAAGCTTCTGGAAATACAACACTAATAGCATTCGTAATTGCAATAGACTGATCCGTAAAAATACTTCTTGGATTCTTCCCACTCATGGCCTCCAAGAATGTAGTAAACAACCAAACCATTGCTTCAGTTGTCTCGCCATCTAATAGACCACATCCAAAAAGTATGGTCTGCCCGTGATTGTTAATGCCGACAAGTAGTGCACATACCATACTATAGTTGTTTGTTCTAAATGTTGTGTCAAAGCACATCACATCACCAAACAACCCATAGTCCCTTCTCGACTTTGCATCACAAAAGAAAACACTGTTCATTTCACTCTCTTCATTGGTCCGGAAAGAATAGAAGAAATGCTTATTTTCCCGTTTCTTTTGCTTGAAATGGTCAATGAGAAACTGTGCATCGCCCCTTTTGAAGAAGCCACTTCTTCGTTTCAACACTAAGTTGTTGCAATCAGACCCAATGGAGTTGAGGTGTTGGTCTCCGCCAACTTGTGAGGGCAGCCTCTGAATGTCGAGTCCAGCTTGCAAGCCCTCAACTTTCCTTTGAGGCCTTGACAAATATAAGCGTTGGGGCGAAACTAAATCATGGGAATGCTCTGCTATGAACTTAATCAATGTGTATTTGTCACCACCAACAAGCTTAAATTCGAATTTTGCTAGGCAATCGAACCTTCGGTTTTCTCTTCTTTTCCTGGGTGTCCCAATCTTGGTGTAAGAACCCTGACACGAACAAACCAGTGTTTGTCTATGAATTTTATTCCGTATTGCTTTATTCATATTTGTCCGTTGTATCCTCACCCTGAACCCAATCCTTCTTGCATATTCATCATAGCAATTATATGCATCTTTTGCAGTTTCAAATACCATCCCAACTTTTGGCTCTACCACATAATCCATTCCCTCCTCACCAAACTCATCTACAACAATGTGTTCCCGGAGTTTTCCCATCATCTTTCATATTATCAACACAATCATTCTCATTATCACCAGAATCTAAAGGGATGGTCTCCCTATCCATGCAGCAGCAATTATCATCATTAACAACAGCGTCTATCTAGAGATAAAACAATTTCATAATTTTGTCAAACAAAACCAATACCATTAACAAGCAAGAAGCACTCTAAAAGTAAATTCATATATTATATTCATATTGCTGGAAATGAAAATGAAGCAACAAAACCAATCAAATTTATTTGGGGCATTTAATCAAACAGTAAACAGCAGGTTATGTACCTTAAGAGGTAAACAAGATTTCCCTCCTCTTTGTTGTGTAAGCTTCACATCTGCTTATGTGTGTGTTAGGTTAAGCAAGTTCGTTCACCCACTTTATCCTTTGAATGTCTTGCCTGAAAACCATAGGTCCTGTAATACGTTGGTATCAGAGCCATCCTTTTCATTTTTGCCCCGGGAGGGATTGTGAGTCCAAGGTACTGTTGGTCAGCCGTTGATAGCGTTGGTAAGCCGGGTAGAGTGTTGGTCAGCCGTTAGGACCCTGATCTAGTGTAAGTCGCCATGATGTGCGCTGATAAGAGATCGAGGGTAGGTGGTCCCACTTAGGTGTTCCAGCTGTAGGTGGTCCGAGTACAGTGTTCCCCTTCTTCCCTAAGCAGATTTGTTAAGATGTCTTTCTTTCCAAGGTTTTCCAGAACTAATAGTTCTAGGTCAAGTTCTTCAAACAACATGGAGGGTAGAATCCATGAAGTTGAACATGATTTACAAAACTGGTCTATACCAGTAATTCCCCAAAAAGAGATTTATAAAATCACCCATTCAATCTTTTCTCCAAAAACTGAAGATTTAATCAGTATTGTCGAACAGACAGTACCGATCAATAAGTCTTTGGATTCAAAACAGCTTTTGTCTTCCAAAACAATCAATTCTTTAATTAAAGAAAACTTTAAATACCTTCACTTTGGTTTAATCCAAGTAGCCCTAAAACCTTTAACTAGGTTAGGACTAGACACTTGTGCCTTAGTTGCTCTTCGTGACTGTAGACACAATAAGTTCAGTGATTCTCTGCTTGGAATTGCAGAGTCTTCACTCTCTATGGGTCCAGTTTATTTTAACTGCTACCCTAACTTCTCAGTGTCACTCAAGGACCCAAACATCCTTGAAACACTCACTCTGAACATTCAGACTTCAGGCTTTGATATGGCTGAAGGTTCTGAACCTATTGCTCTGATCTATAAGGTCACTTATAGAGCAATGAAAACCCAATTGAGCCCTCGTGCTCTTCAGGCTGATGAAAAAGGACACACTATCCTTTTTGAAGTAAATGACCAGAATACCAATGTAATCGTACCCAGAACGATACAATGGGATCAGGTCACACTTCCTGAAACCTGGATCATTGAAGGAGCTTCTATCCCCAGAAGTCTCCCTCCTAGTCAGATAGACAGGATCAATACACTCCCTGATGGGACTGTTAAGCTTCAGTTTAGCGATCTTCGCATTACTGACCTTGATCCTTCTAAGTTCCAATCAGGACGCAGATCTTCTGAATCTCCTTCATTCAGAACTGCTCCTACCCAATTTCAATCCAGAGTTCCTACTCCAGAAACTCTTCCTCATCTGAATCTGAGAAATATTAGGACAAATCCTAATTATCCTCAGATCCCGCAACCAATTTATAATCAAGATGAAGTTCCTGAAACTTCAGAAGCAAATCATTCACCCACTCAATCTGAAATGGAATTTCAGATTCCCAGGGTTCAATGTTTAAAACCAAACTTTAAACTTAATAAAGAAAAAATCAAACAAGACTTCTTGTCTTCTGAAAATGATGAAAGACGTGAAAAGTTCATTGCTAAGACAACTGAGTCAGAACGCAAAGAACTTAGCAAATCTTTCTATGAATGTTGTGAGGAATTAAAAGAAAATATACCTTTCTTAGATTGGTATTTCAATATTCATATCCCTCAAATTCACGTTTTAAATGTTACACCCAAAGTCTGGACTTCTACAGACAAGAAAACTGTAAGATCAGTTCTACCTCCCATGGTAGATCTTCAATTTAAAGTATCAAATCAAAATTATGTTGCCTCTCCATTTTCTCATCAAACAACTGATTACGTTAGTACTATTATTCAACAGAATAATTATACTAACCTCTTATTATCTGAACTTGGTGATAAACTGGTTCAAGACCAGCTTGTAACTAATGAGCTGAAGAAGAAGCAAATAGAAGAAAAGGTAAACAAGGAACAGGAATTGAAAAAACAGAATGTTTACTTTCAAATCCCTGACCCTTTGGCGCCAAACACATTTTCTTCTAAATCAAATTTATTAAAAACAATTGATGCCAAATTAGATGCCCTTAATTTGGATTCAAGATTAAAAATCAATACATTGTCTAATCCAGCCATAACTGACTGTGATTCTGACATAAGTGCTGATTTTGATCCAATGTCTGAATTGGATAGATTAAACTATATCCCGTACCAGGCTAATCCAATCAGGCATGCTAAAACAGCATCCAAAACTCCTAAATGGAAAAATCCAATGCCAACATCTAGGAATTTCTATCCTAGACCTTCATTCCCAGATATGCAGTTTGAAGAAAGGAATCTTCAAACCTTTGGTTCTTTTTCTGCAAAAGAATTGTACATCTGGAATATTGATGGCATTACTGAAGATGCAATTCTTGAGCTTACTCAAGAAATGGTGATGATGGCTTCTACTCATCGAGCAGAAGGCAAAGATGATCACACCATTGCAACTGTCATTGTTCAAGGATTTTCCGGTTTGATCAAAGGATGGTGGGATAATTATCTCACTACTAATGAGAAAACAGAAATTCTGTTTGCTAAAAAGATTGGTCCCGATGGCCATCCCATCAAGGTCGAAAATGAACTTGGTCAAGAAACTTTCATTCCAGACAGTGTGCCTACCTTGATTCAAAGTATTCTGAGACATTTCTTAGGAAATCCAAATGAATACCAAGGTAAAGCCAAGGATCTGCTTATGTCTCATAAGTGTCCAACTCTCAGTCATTTTAGATATTATAAAGATATCTTTATGAAGAGGGTGATGCTTCAGACTGATGCAGCAAATCCATTCTGGAAACGCAAGTTTATTTCAGGTCTTCCTGAACTCTTTGCTGAAACAATTCGCACCAAACTCCAAGAACAGCATGGAGGTGATATTCAGTATGAATTACTCACATTTGGTGATTTAATTGCATTTATTAATAAATGTGCCCTTCAGATTTGTAATGAATTAAAATTAAGAAAACAATTAAAGAAGCAAAGAATTCATGGTCCTAAAGAATTAGGAGATTTCTGCCAACAATATGGGTTTGATGATTTTCGATATCCAGCCCATCTCAATTCCAAACATCATTTAACTTCTAAACAGAAGTATCGGTCCAATCCGGCCCGTCAGTTCAAACGCAAACAGCCTTATGGCCCAAAGCCTGCTAAGCCTGTTGAACAGTACTATAGCAAGCCCAAACATCATGGGACACATAAGTCCAAGCCCTTTGAGAAAGGTTCCACTTCGAGGCCCGTCTGCTTCAAGTGTGGACAACCCGGTCACTATGCAAAACAGTGCAGAACGGCCCATAAAGTCCAAGCCTTAGATGTTCCCAAATCAATGAAAAAGATTTTTCTTAATTGTCTGATTGATTCAGACTCTTCCTCTTCCGAACCAGAACTACAGATGAATAACCTCAATTATTCTTCTGACTCTTCTAATTCTTCTGAACAATCTTGTGATTGTAATCCTGGTGCATGTTTGTGCCATCTTTCTGCGAAACCCAAAATCAATATGTTATCTCAAAATAAGCAGTCACAAATACTGTTAGATTTTGTTGATAAAATTGATAATCCTCAAATGAAGACTGAATATCTTCAACACATAAAGAATTCTATTTCACAAACTAAACCTCCTCCTGACGTGATCACATCCTTTTATGATCACAGAGATATCATCAGAAGGTTTAACCAAACTAAGACTAGTGCTTCTCCTGTCAGTCTGTCAGACTTACAGCATGAGGTTAATAACCTTAAGAAAGAAGTTAATCAGTTAAAACAACATCAAAATTTAACTGATCTCCAAATTCAAATGTTGCAAGAAAATCATCTTCCCACTTTTTCTGATACTGAAGATAAAGATGATGCAGAAGGTCCTTCTTCTCAGCCACTCTCTTCTTCTAACCAGAAACAAGCAGATTTTCTCTGCAATTTAAATCAAAAGATGGTTCACCCACATAAGGTTACCATTCAAAAATGGTATGTGGCTATAACCTTAAACATTTATAACAAAACAAGCATATCAGTGATCGCTTTGATTGATTCAGGTGCTGATATGAATTGTATTCAAGAAGGTATTGTACCTGTACAATACTTCAAACAAACAACTCAAAGTCTGTACACTACAGACAACTCAAAGCTTCAAATAGCATTTAAATTAACAAATGCCCATATTTGCAAGGATAAAATTTGCATTAAGCAACATTTTCTTCTTGTCAAAAACATGGAACAAAAAATGATTTTAGGTACACCTTTTATCAATGCAATTTCTCCATTTTCTGTTTCTAAACAAGGTATTTCAACTACCATTCTTGGTACGAAGGTTGAATTTCCATTCTTGTTTAAATCAGAAGTTTATGAACTTAACCAAGTTTCTAAACAGATGTTTTTGAATCGTTTAATTTGTAAACAACAGCAATTAAACTTTCTCAAACAAGAAATTGAATACAAAAGGATAGCTGATCAGATCAGTGAACCTAAACTTCAATCTCAAATCATTCAATACCAAAAACATTTGCAAGATGAACTTTGTTCTAACCTCCCAAATGCATTTTGGTATAGATCTCACCATATGGTTCGTCTCCCTTATGAACCAGACTTTAATGAAAGAAAAATTCCCACTAAGGCTCGCCCTATTCAAATGAATAGCGAACTTATGGAATTTTGCAAGCAAGAAATTCAATCATTAAAAGAGAAACGACTCATTCGAGATTCTAAATCTCCTTGGAGTTGTGCCGCTTTTTATGTTAACAAAGCAGCTGAACTAGAACGAGGAAGCCCTCGTCTGGTAATTAATTATAAACCTCTAAATCAGGTTCTTCAATGGATTCGTTATCCAATTCCTTCTCAAAGAGACCTCCTTAAGAGATTATACAATGCCTGTGTCTTCTCTAAGTTTGATCTAAAATCTGGATTTTGGCAAATCCAGGTTCATCCCAAAGATCGGTATAAAACTGCTTTTAATGTTCCCTTTGGACATTACGAGTGGAATGTTATGCCATTCGGTCTCAAGAACGCTCCTAGTGAGTTTCAGAATATCATGAATGATATTCTATCTCAATTCTCGCAGTTCACCATTGTGTATATCGATGATATATTGGTGTTCTCTGATTCTGTTCCAGCCCACTGGAAACACCTTTATCAATTTGAACAATGTATTAAAAAGAATGGATTGGTTTTATCTCCCACCAAAATCAATTTGTTTCAAACAAATGTTCGATTTTTAGGTCATAAGATTTTCAATGGGATGATTACCCCAATTTCAAGAACAATTGAATTTGCTGATAAATTTCCAGATGAAATCCGAGATAAAACCCAATTGCAAAGATTTCTTGGATCTTTAAATTATGTTGCAGATTTTTACAAAGGCCTTAGAGTTTTGCTTAAACCCTTATACTCTCGCCTCAAGAAAAATCCAAGCCCATGGACTGAAGCCCATACTTCCATAGTCCGCCAAGTCAAAAGTCAGGTCAAGTATCTTCCTTGTCTAGGAATTGCTGATCCCGATACATTCAAAATAGTAGAAACTGATGCGTCTAACCTAGGGTATGGTGGTATCCTTAAACAGCGTAATCCTGAGTCTTCTACTGATCAATTAGTTCGATACCATTCTGGTATTTGGACCTCTCCTCAAATGAATTACTCTACGGTCAAAAAAGAAGTTTTAGCAATCGTATTGTGCATCATGAAATTTCAAGATGATTTGATAAATCAAAAATTTTTATTACAAATTGATTGCCAATCAGCAAAAGACATTTTAACTAAAGATGTTCTTAATTTGGTTTCCAAACAGATTTTTGCCAGATGGCAAGGCTTGATTTCAGCTTTCGATTTTGAAATTAAGTATATAAAGGGGAAAGACAACTCACTGGCAGACTTCCTCTCCCGTGAGTTCCTCCAAAGATGAGTTCTTCTTCGAACTCATCTCCCAAGCCCAAATCAAAGGCCAGTTATGCGAAGAAGCCTTCTGCTCCTCCGCAGGCAGCCCCTCTTTCTTATGCCCTTCAATTAACTCAGAAGTACTCTGCTCTTGACCATGATAAAGAGTTGAGTTCCCTGATTTCTTTTCCAAAGCCTAATCAGGCACCTCTGCAATACATTACCAAGTCTAGCCTTGACTTGTTATGTATGGTAGAACCTCAATTCAGAGTTCTTATCTCTGACCCCCAAGCAATTTCCAGAAATCTGTTCTCTCCAGATCAGCAATATGAAGAGACAGATCCATTCAAGACCAGAGAATTCTACGAATTTATTCTGGTAGACACTGATTCGATCTCTGTCACTCATCACTATGATGAGACTAAGACTCGAATCACCTTCTCCAAGTGTCAGATTTTCAAAGTTCTGACAGAAGCAGATTGGAATCTACACCCTAGGTTCCACAAGAGGCTCTCACAGAGCTATTCTCCTCAGACTTTCAGTTATTTTGATTATAAGAATGCTTGGACTAGAGCATTTCTTATAAGTCCTCATCAATCGGGCCACTCCTGGTTCTTTCTTTTCTGCAAGAAGTTCAATGCCAAAATCCTACCATTTTGGTTCCAACATCAATGGTGGAGTTCTTTTGGCCCTATCCTTGAAATCCTTCCTTCCCCTGTTCGTGAAGGATGGAATGTTTTTAAAGAGAAGTATCAGCCCCCTGAACCTATTGATCAACAGGTTCTCTCTTGCTGGTTCTTTATCCGTTTCAATCTAGCCTGGATTATGAGTTGGGACTATGTTTGCTCCAATCCTGAAGCTCCAGGCGCTCTCTCCAAGTCAAGACCTTCATGGTTATGCCGACGCTACAAAGTAAAATGGTGGCAAAGGTTTGACCATTCTAAGGTAACCAAAGAAGGCGTAACAGCTTTCTTCTCCAAGTCCAAAGAGGTGTCTTCTACACCATGTCATGTTCCCCAGTTGCAGTCAAGTCTTCCTTCAGAATCATCCTCGAACATTAAACAGTTCAAGCAGCAGATTCTTCAGAAGATTTTAACCAAACCAACCAGAGCTCAGCTGATTGAAACTCTGTCTCAGATCTGTTCTGATGAGACAGAAGAAGCTGATGAAGAAGATGATCCTACAGTGGATCTCAACGAGGACGATTGCTTTGGTATCAATCCTCGAGACATGTGAATGGACCCACGTCCATTATCTTCAAAGGCAGTATCTGCCACCTCCACAAGTAAACAAAATGCTTTCGGCCACAGTCAACAGACAACCCGACAGCATTCTCTTTCCTTTATCAAAAGCATCCATGTGAAGCTACAGTTTTCTCAATCAGTGCAGCTACAGTCGAAGCATCTTCAACAGTACCTGCCGACAGTCAAAAGGTGAACAGTCGAAGCATGATTCAACAGTCCACCTCCACCCACACAAAGGACAAGCGACAGCTCATCCTCCACTGAATGAAGAGCCTTATCTCTTCGTCTCTTCTTTTCTCTTCTATCTATAAATAAATGTAAGCTCTTTCAGAGTAAGGCAGACAGAATTAGAACCCCTCTCCTACCCTGTAACCCTTAGCTCCAGTATTAAGCTTTCCTCTCCTTCGAAACTCTTCTTGTACAAAGTAAGTCTCCTCTGTATCTATTTTCAGTTTATTTTCAATATATAAGCATTCCTTTCTCATACCTTCTTTTCTCAAAACCTCTTAACTTAAAACAAGGATCACACTCTGATAAGATCTTCGAGTATCTCTAAGTATAAAGCAGGAAACTGTCTTAGAGCTTGATCGATCGATTGTAGTGATCAAAGTTAAGATCTTTTAAAAGATTTTATGGATATCTTGTTGATATTACTTGCATGTTTATGTTATTTAATGCTCATCCTGTTCTTCTTCTCTCCTTTATTTTACTGGTTTATTTCTTACTGTCCTTATGTTCTTTGTTGGATCATTGTTGTATTCTTCGTTGGTCCTTTTATCTTCCATCTTTTAGTTTGAATGTCTTGCCTGAAAACCATAGGTCCTGTAATACGTTGTTGGGTGGGTTAACAATACATCCCCGCATCATATATCCACCCACTCTATTTCTCTTTGTTCACCCACTATTTTGAACCGGTGAATTTATTTTATTTTGTCACCCACTATTTTGTCATCCATGCTCTCGATACATGTATTGTGGAATGTGATTTTATTTTACTTTCCTACTTATTTTAAGTTTCTATTTTCTCTTCACTTAGCATCAATTTTAAAATAAAAGTGTCTTCCAACTAAAAAACATCCTTCTTTTTCTGACCAATCAATGTAGATTTGAGTTTGAGTTATAAATGCACCTTCATCAAATCAGACATTTACCATATCCTACTGCTATATAATGTTAGATATTTGCAATGCTATGCAACCAGACTTGTCATATTCTTCTATTACAAAAAATGTGTCGTATTTCATAAATAACTACTAGAGGTATTCAATTAAGGATTTTAAAACATTCTTCAAATTTAATCAACTTCATAAAAAATCAAATATATACATATACGGTATTCAATTACAACTTTTAATGGATTGTAAAAGATTTTAAAATTCAGGGATATTCAATTAAGGATTTAAAATAAAATATATAAATCTAGAAGTATTCAATTCATGTTTTTCAAAAATCCACCAAAATCAAGGGTATTCAAGAAGTAGTGGATTTTAATGGATTTGTTAAAGTTGTGGATTTTGAAGGATTTGTGAGTGAAAAGTACATATAACAAGAGTTATTCCAAATCCAACTCCCCCTCATATTTCAACGATTTGTATTGGCTATTGTTAAATAACACCACCATTTCCGCTGAAGGACGTCACCATCCCATTTTTTTTGTGATCTGTTGAAGGACACACCGTCTTCCCTTCTCTTCTCTCTTCATAGGAGCAGCACCACCTCGCTCCACAACTTTCGGCCACACCACCATGCCCTACCACCGCTGATTGCACCACCACTCGTACTTCCTCTTATCTTTTGTTCTTGTTCTTCTTTTATATTATTATTCTTCTTTTTCTTCTCATTCTCTTCCTCTTATTTTCTCTTCTTTTTGTCCCCTCTTCATCTTTGTTTTTTGTTCTTTTTTTTCCTACTGATTTCTTCTTCTTCTACTTTTTCTCTTTGTTTTTTTTTCTTCTTCTATTTTTTTTCCTCTCTTATTCTTTTCCATTTTTTTTCTTCGCTCTTGCGAAAGTTCCTGCAAGTGGAGGTTCCCCACTTGCCAGAACCTTCGCGAGGGCAAAAGGAAAAAGAAGAAAAAAAAAATGGAGGAGGAAGAGAAGAAGAAAAAAAAAAGAAAATAACAGAGAAGAAGAAGATGAGGTGAGGGGGAGGAGGTTGAGAATAAGAATATGAAAATGGTGGAGGTGGAATGAGAGGTGGCGGTGGTAATTGATGGAGAAGAATAAGAAGAATAAGATGGGGGGGAGGAGAGGTGGCGGTAGCGTGGTTGTGGTGGTGATTGAAGAAAAAAAAGAATGGAGAAGAGGTGGTGGTGGTGGGGATAACAATTTGAAGTAAAATAGTTATTTGTATTGTTTTTTTGCTCCTTGAGATTTACCTATTTACCAAGGTTCACACCATTGTAGGATGCAACGCAACCAAGACTTACTACCTGCTTGGGATCAGTTGGGTGACACTTACTCATACAAATACACTCCAAGGATTTAAGAACCCACGCAAGGTGAAGGTTTAGGGATACTAACACAAATGATTTCTCTCTTCTAGTGACACCCATTTGTTGGATAGAGAGGATATAAACTATTTTACATTCATTTCATCACTTAAAGAAAGATGAAAGCTTCAGACTCAAGGGTGAGATGGTGTGATTGAAGGCTCAACAATTCTTCAAATGAGGCATGTATCAATGCAAAACTTCATTCAACTCTTCTTCCTCACCTGTCTTCTATTTTCTCTTTAGATAACCAAGTAGGTCAGGAAGACAGGAAAAGTTTCTTCCTAAAATACCATGAAAGTGGGTGAATGAATCTCTCAAGGGAAGGCCAAGTGACCACGGTCTTGACTCTTGAGCCCTATTAATAAGCTCAGCTGAAGGATGTGAAGTCGACTTCACTTCCAACAACTGTTGTTTTCAGAATGACTACTTCAAAATAATCACTTGCTGAAGTTGACTTTTTAGTGGATGAAGTCGACTTTGCCTTGCCCAGATTTTTTTTTTTTTTTCAAACAAAAAAGATACTAATTCATATGAGCAAAGTACTTGACAAGTCTTTTACATGGACTTGTCCATCAAACACATGGGCATGTTTCATGAGAGAATATTCTATTAAGAAATATCTCCAAATTCAAATTTTGAATTTGAATTTCAAGTCTTGAGTCATTTGTAGTGAAGTAGGTATTCTCCGTGCCTTCGACACTAAAATTGTTTGATAGGAGGAGAATTTTTTTTTTGAAGCTTTACCTTCTTATTTTGGGTTTGTTTTGGTTTTTATAGTTTTGGCTTTTTTTCACAAGGTTACTTCAATCTTCTTGTTCTTTGACAATGATCCTCATGAGTTGGATAATTTTTAAATGACATTTACAAAGCATAGACCTAATCCCAACACCCGATATACGATTTATAATTTCACCGTATATTTTTAAATTGTTTTGACATAATATGCAAATACATTTTGAATCACGGCCCAAATCTAAGCTCTTGACCTATCTTTGTTAGAGAAATGAGCTTGAAATTTCATCACTGATGAAGTCCTATGTGCAGCTGCTTAGCTCGAAATATTACATGGGGAACATATGAAAAACACGGCGTAATCATAGCCATCAACACACCACCTCTAATCGAAATTTCAATGAATCTTTTTATGAATTCGATAACTTGACCACACCAACACATAAAAAAGTTAACTAACTTCCTTTCATTGTGGTTAATTGTCTTCTGAATGATTTGCTCTTTCTATAGATGTGTCAAAGGCTTCAATACGACTCTATGTGACACCACTAACAATATTGCAGAAACACTTCATATGATTCACAATTTGAAATTTGTATTTCATTCCATATTGAGTATATGATCGTTTAATTTGATACACAGATTCTGATTCAGTGATTCGTCTCATCTCAGAATATGAATCTTCACCTCAAATTGGGAAGAAGATTATTTATGGGTGACTTTCCAGAAGACCTGCTTATGTAAAATCTATAGAAAAGCAAACTTCATTGCTGATTAACAACTATTGGAGGCTAGTCTTTTGGTATTTTCTCGGTTCCTCTACATGAATAGCGTCAACAAACTTCTTTATTTTGATCAATATAGGGCATCTAGGCTCAGAAAACTTTATTAGCTAGTTCGGCCAGTGATATTTATTACTATGTTTAAACAAATTTGTTGATTTGCTTAATAAATAAATTTCTTTTTTTGAAAAATAAATAAATAACTAAAACTTGAAATTGATGGAGAGCATACCACATAGATTAGGAACCGATTTTTCTCTCCTTACTTCAATAGATACAATGCATAATAGAATATATATATATATATATACAAAGATAGACAATATAATAAATGTATATGGAGTTGTAAACAGGAGTGTAAACCATGATTTTCGTTAAAGGTGTACATAAATATTAGATAGTTTGATTTCTTTTTTCTGCGATTTTTTTTCCATTATAAGTTATTTCACTATGGATTCAAATGCAATTGTAATTGAATATGAAACAAATATTTTGCAGAAATTCTAAGTGTCGAGGAAATGAGCGAGGGAAGTGAGGAGGCGGGGGTGGGAGCCGTTCACCTCACTCGAGATGCGTGCGTTGACTTTTCACGCGAGCATCTCAAGCGGAATGAACGGCTCCCACCCCCGCCACCTCACTCCCCTCGCTCATTTCCTCGCCCATTTCCTCGCTGTGTAGACTTACTCAATATTTTGATATGGATGAAATCCTGACAAAAAGTTCATCCTTACAAAAAGAGATGATAGCTAAAATAAGTCAAGGAAGTGCAAAAACTCAAAACTGCAAATTAATGATATAAATGAGAAATAGTGATAACATGTGGAAACGAAGATAGATTGGAGAGAACAAATAAATCAAGAAGTTAGCAAATGGCAATGTGTGTGACAATGTTGTTTGAGAAACTAGACTATTAATTGGGAAGAACCCGTTATAGACTCTTCTTCCTATTCCTAACTCAAGCCTAGTAGAAATTGTTTGATCTTTATCCATTGTTTTATTGGTATCAGAGCCATCCTTTTCATTTTTGCCCCGGGAAGGGTTGTGAGTCCGAGATCTAGTTGGTCAGCCGTTGATACCGTTGGTAAGCCGGATAGGTGTTGGTCAGCCGTTGGAACCTAGGATCTTCTGTAAGTCGCGATGGATAGCGCAACCCGTGATCTAGGTTAGGTGGTCTCATCTAGGTGTTCCAGGTGTAGGTGGTCCATAGATAGTGTTCCCCCCATCCTCCAAGCAAATTGTAAAGATGTCTATGTTTTCAAGATTTTCCAGAACTTCTAGTTCTAGGTCAAACAATTTACCAACCAAAATGGAAGGTAGAATTTCTGAAGTAGAACAAGATTTACAAAACTGGTCCATACCAGTAATCCCCCAAAAGGATATTTATCAATTATCCCAATCCATATTTTCTCAAAAAACTGAAGATTTAATCAGTATTGTTGAAGAGACAGTACCGATCAATAAATCTTTAGATTCAAAACAACTTCTCAATTTTCAAACAATCAATTCTTTATTAAAAGACAAATACAAATATATCCATTTAGGATTAATCCAAGTAGCCCTAAAACCTTTAACTAGGTTAGGACTTGACACCTGTGCCTTAGTTGCTCTTCGCGACTGTAGACACAACAAATTTAGTGACTCTCTGCTTGGAATTGCAGAGTCATCACTCTCAATGGGTCCAGTTTATTTTAACTGTTATCCCAACTTCTCTGTGTCTCTTTGTGATCCTCATATCCTCGAGACACTCACCCTCAATATCCAGACCTCTGGCTTTGACATGGCTGAAGGTTCTGAACCCTTTGCTCTGATTTACAAGATCACTTATAGAGCAATGAAAACTCAATTAAGGCCTCGTGCCCTTCATACAGATGACAGAGGACACACAATCCTCTTTGAAATCAATGACCAAAAAACCAATGTAATCGTACCCAGAACGATTCAATGGGATCAGGTCACTCTCCCAGATTCTTGGATCATTGAAGGAGTTTCAAACCCAAAGAAACTTCCTCAAAGTCAAATTGATAGAATTCTATCTTTTCCTGATGGATCAGTAGAACTCAGATTCAATGACTTGAGAGTTACGACTCTTGATCCATCCAAGTTTGAGTCTGGACGAAGATCTGAATCTTCTTTCAGAACTGCTCCTGTTAAGTTCCCTTCAAGAGCTGCAACTCCTGAAGAAATTCCTCATCTCCAATTTAGGAATATTAGGACTAATCCTAATTATCCTCAAATTCCTCAACCCATTTATAATCAAAATGAAGTTCCTGAAACTTTAGAAGCAAATCAATCACCCACACAATCTGAAATGGAATTTCAGATTCCTAGGGTTCAGTGCTTAAGTTCATCATTTAAACTTAACAAAGAAAAAATCAAGCAAGACTTCTTGTCTTCAGAGAATAATGAAAGAAGAACTAAGTTCCAGTCTCAAACAACAGAGTCTGAACGAAAAGAACTTAGTAAACTCTTTTATGAATGTTGTGAAGAGTTGAAATCCAATTTACCCTTCTTAGATTGGTACTTCAATGTTCACATCCCACAAATTCATGTGTTAAATATAACACCCAAAATCTGGACCACTCAAGAAAAGAAAACAGTCAAATCTGTTCTACCACCCATGGTAGATCTTCAATTCAAAATTTCAGAAAATAATTATGTTGCCTCTCCCTTTGCTCATCCAAACGAGAGCTATGTTAGTTCAATTATTCAACAGAATAATTATACTAACTTATTATTATCTGAACTTGGAGAAAAATTAGTACAAGATCAGCTTGTGACTAATGAATTGAAGAAAAAACAAGTAGAAGAAAAGGTTGTCAAAGAACAGGAAAAGAAGAAACAAAATGTATTCTTCCAGATTCCTGATCCTCTTGCTCCCAATACCTTTTCCTCTAGTAATTCAATTTTATTAAAAGAAATTGATGCAAAATTAGCAGCATTAAAATTGGATTCTAGACTCAAGATTAATACTCTGTCTAATCCTTACATGTCAGAACATGATTCGGATATTAGTGCAGACTTTGATCCAATGTCTGAATTGGATAGACTCAATTATATCCCATATCAGGCTAATCCAATTAGACATGCTAAGCAAGCATCAAAACCCCCAAAATGGCGAAATCCAATGCCAACTTCTAGGAATTTTTATCCTAGACCATCTTTCCCAGATATGCAATTTGAAGAAAGAAATCTTCAAACTTTTGGTTCTTTCTCCCCTAAAGAACTATATATTTGGAATATTGATGGCATTTCTGAAGATGCTGTACTTGAGCTTACTCAAGAAATGGGTATGATGGCTTCTACTCACAGAGCAGAAGGCAAAGATGATTATACCATTGCCACAGTCATCATTCAAGGGTTTTCGGGTTTATTGAAAGGCTGGTGGGATAATTACCTCACTGCTGCAGAAAAAACAGAGATTTTATATGCAAGAAAAATTGGTCCCGATGGTAACCCTATCAAATTTGAAGATAACTTTGTTCCTGATTGTGTGCCTACCTTGATCCAAAGTATTCTGAGGCATTTCATTGGAAATCCGAATGAATATCAAGGTAAAGCTAAAGATTTGCTTATGTCTCATAAATGCCCTACTCTAAGTCATTTTAGATATTACAAAGATATCTTCATGAAAAGAGTAATGCTTCAGACAGATGCAGCAAATCCATTCTGGAAACGTAAGTTCATTTCAGGCCTTCCTGAACTTTTTGCTGAAACAGTTCGTACTAAACTCCAAGAACATCATGGAGGTGATATCCAGTATGAACTACTCACTTTCGGTGATTTAATTGCATTTATCAATAAATGCGCATTACAAATTTGTAATGACTTAAAATTAAAGAAACAATTAAAGAAACAGCATATTCATGGACCTAAAGAATTAGGTGACTTCTGTCAACAGTATGGGTTTGATGATTTCAGATATCCAACCCATCTGACTTCTAAACAAAAATATCGGTCTCATCCAGCCCAACAATTTAAGAAGAAAAAGCCTTATGGCCCAAAGCCTGCTAAGCACTTAGAACAGTACTATAGCAAGCCCAAAAAACATGGAACTCATAAGCCAAAGCCTTTTAAGAAAGGATCCACTTCAAAACCTGTTTGTTTTAAGTGTGGTCAGCCTGGCCATTATGCAAAACAGTGCAGAACGGCCCAAAAGGTCAAAGCCCTTGACATTCCAAAACAAATGAAACATATGTTTCTCAATTGTCTGATTGACTCAGACTCAGATTCCTCTGAACCCGAGTTACAGATGGGTAACCTTAACTATTCATCTGATTCCTCATCCTCTTCTGAGCAATCTTGTGATTGCATTCCAGGTGCATGTTTATGTCACCTTTCTAAACCCAAAATCAATATGTTATCTCAATCAAAACAGTCACAAATACTGTTAGATTTTATTGATAAAATTGATGATCCACAAACAAAGACTGAATATCTTCAGCACATAAAGAGTTCTATAACTCAACAAAAACCTCCTCCTGATGTGATTACATCCTTTTATGATCATAAAGAAATCATAAGTAGGTTTAATCTATCACGCACAAGTGCTTCTCCTGTTAGTCTAACTGACTTACAGTCTGAAGTAAACAATCTTAAGAAAGAGATCAATCTCTTAAAACAACATCAAACTTTGGTTAACATTCAAATTCAAACTCTACAAGAAAATCAATATCAGGTTTATTCTGAAAAAGAAGACGAAGAAGTTCCTTCTTCACAACAACCCTCTTCTTCCAAACAGAAAGAAACTGATTTTCTTAATAATCTAAATAAAAAACAAGTCATTCCACATACTGTTACCATTCAAAAATGGTTTGTGGCAATAGATTTGTTTATTTATGGACAAACTCTCATATCAGTCATCGCTTTGATTGATTCAGGTGCTGATATGAATTGTATCCAAGAAGGTATTGTACCTTCTCAATATTTCAAAAAGACAACTCAAAGTCTTTACACAACTGATAATTCTAAGCTACAAATAGCTTATAAACTAACTAATGCTCATATTTGCAAGGATAAAATTTGCATTAAGCAACATTTTCTTCTTGTCAAAAATATGGAACAAAAAATGATACTGGGAACCCCCTTTATCAATTCAATTTCACCCTTCTCTGTGTCTAAACAAGGGATTTCAACTACCTATTTAGGTACAAAGCTTGAATTTCCTTTCTTGTTTAAACCAGAAATTTATGAACTTAATCAAGTTACAAAAACAAAGTTTTTGAATCGTTTAATTAGCAAACAACAGCAATTAAACTTTCTCAAACAAGAAATTGAATATAAACGGGTAGCTGATCAAATCAGTGAACCTAAACTCCAATCTCAAATAATCCAATATCAAAAACATCTGCAAGAAGAACTTTGTTCTAATCTTCCTAATGCTTTTTGGTACAGATCTCAACATGTGGTTCGCCTTCCCTATGAACCAGACTTTGATGAAAGAAAAATTCCTACAAAGGCTCGTCCTATTCAAATGAATAGCGAACTTATGGAATTTTGTAAGCAAGAAATTCACCAATTAAAGCAAAAACGACTCATTAGAGATTCTAAATCTCCTTGGAGTTGTGCTGCCTTTTATGTTAATAAAGCCGCTGAACTTGAACGAGGAAGCCCTCGTCTTGTTATCAATTATAAACCTCTAAACCAGGTTCTCCAATGGATAAGATATCCAATTCCTTCTCAAAGAGATCTTCTTAAGAGACTACACAATGCTTGTGTATTTTCTAAGTTTGATCTTAAATCTGGATTTTGGCAAATCCAGGTTCATCCCAAAGATCGGTATAAAACCGCTTTCAATGTCCCATTTGGTCATTACGAATGGAATGTAATGCCATTTGGTCTCAAAAATGCTCCTAGTGAGTTTCAGAATATTATGAATGATATTCTATCCCAATTCTCTCAGTTCACCATTGTATATATCAACGATATATTGGTGTTCTCTGAATCTGTTCCAGCCCATTGGAAACACTTATACCAATTTGAAAATTGTATAAAAAAGAATGGATTGGTTTTATCTCCAACCAAAATCAATTTATTCCAAACCAGTGTTAGATTTTTAGGCCATAAGATTTTCAATGGTATGATTACCCCAATTTCAAGAACAATTGAATTTGTTGATAAATTTTCAGATGAAATTCGGGATAAAACCCAATTGCAAAGATTTCTTGGATCTTTAAACTATGTTGCTGATTTTTATAAAGGCCTTAGAGTTTTGATTAAACCCTTATACTCTCGCCTTAAGAAAAATCCAAGCCCATGGACTGAAGCCCATACCTCCATAGTCCGCCAAGTCAAAAGTCAAGTCAAACATCTTCCTTGTTTAGGAATTACTGATCCCAATGCTTTCAAAATAGTAGAAACAGACGCATCCAACCTAGGGTATGGTGGTATCCTGAAACAGCGTCTTCCTGAATCTTCTACTATTCAATTAGTCCGATATCATTCTGGTATTTGGACTTCTCCTCAACTGAATTATTCTACGGTCAAAAAAGAAGTTTTAGCGATCGTATTGTGCATCATGAAATTTCAAGATGATTTGATAAATCAAAATTTTTTATTAAACATTGATTGCCAATCTGCAAAAGATATTTTAACTAAAGATGTTCTCAATTTGGTTTCTAAACAGATTTTCGCCAGATGGCAAGGTTTGATTTCTGCATTTGATTTTGAAATCAAATATATAAAGGGAGCAGACAACTCATTGGCAGACTTCCTCTCCCGTGAGTTTCTCCAAAGATGAGTTCTTCTTCTAACTCATCTCCCAAGCCAAAATCAAAGGCCAGTTATGCGAAGAAGCCTTCTGCTTCTCCACAGCCAGCCCCTCTTTCTTATGCCCTTCATTTATCCCAGAAGTTCTCTCCTCTGGCACAAAATGAAGAATTAAGCTCATCTTTGATAAGCTTTTCAAAGCCTAGTCAGGCACCTCTCCAGTATATCAATAAGTCTAATTTAGACTCTATCTGTTTTGTTGAACCTCAATTTCAGACTCCGATCTCTGATCCTCAGAGTATCTCAAAGCATCTTTATTCTCCAGATCAACAATTTGAAGAATCTGATGCCTCCAAAACCAGAGAATTCTATGAATTCATCTTAGTCGATTCAGACTCTATTAGTGTTACTCATCATTATGATGACACTAAGTCTCGAATCACCTTTTCCAAATGTCAGATCTTCAAGGTCTTGACTGAATCCGAATGGGGACAACATCCCCGTTACCACAAAAAGCTCTCACAGAGCTATGTTCCTTCATCTTACAGTTATTATGACTACAAAAATGCATGGTCTAGAGCATTTTTAGTTAGTCCTCATCAAAGTGGCCATTCTTGGTTCTTTTTGTTCTGTAAAAAGTTCAATCAGAAAGTTCTACCATTCTGGTTTCAACATCAATGGTGGAGCTCTTATGGTCCTGTTATTGAAATCCTCCCTTCACCTGTCAGAGAAGGTTGGAATGTTTTCAAAGAAAAGTACCAGCCTCCTATTCCGGTTGATCAGCAGGTACTTTCAATCTGGTTCTTTATCAGATTCAATCTTGCATGGATCATGTGCTGGGATTATGTTTGTTCCCCGCTCGATCTAGCTGTCAATCTCTCCAAAGTCAAACCCCAATGGTTCTGCCGTCGCTACAAAGTAAAATGGTGGCAGCGGTTTGATCATTCCAAAGTAACAAAAGAAGGCGTCACTGCTTTCTTCTCCAAAAAAGAGGTGTTACCTACACCACCTGCTCAGTTACCAAGTGGTCTCCCTTCAGAATCGTCCTCCAATATGAAGCAATTGAAGCAACAGATTCTGCAGTCAATTACGACCAAACCAACCAGAGCTCAGCTCATCGAAACTCTGTCTCAGATTTGTTCTGATGTTGCTGATGATGAAGAAGATGATCCAACAGTGGATCTCAATGAAGATGACTGCTATGGAGTCATTGATCCTCGAGATATGTAATATGGACCCACGTCCATTATTACCAAAGGCAGCATCTGCCAGCATCACAAGCCAACAAAAATGCTTTCGGCTCTCCTCCGACAGCATTATCTTTCTTTTTCAAAAGCATCCCATGTGAAGCTACAGTTCCTTCAATTATGCAGCTACAGTCGAAGCATGATTCAACAGTATCTGCCGACAGTCAAAAGATGAACAGTCGAAGCATGATTCAACAATCCACCTCCACTCACACAAAGGACAAGCAACAACTCATCCTCCACTCAATGAAGAGCCTTATCTCTTCATCCCTTCTTATCTCTTTTAGATATAAATAAGTGTAAGCTCTCAGAGCAAAGCAGACGTTTTTTAGAACCCCAAACATACTATTGTAAACCCTTAGTATCTAAACTTGTAATCTTTCCTCTCTTTCTCCGTTTTGTACATCCTTCACCTGTAAGTCTCTAAGACTCCTCTGTATTTATCTCTTTATTTTCTTAATATATAAGCATCCTTTTCTTATATCTCTTTTCTTAAAAACCTTAACTCAGACCATTCTCTGATAAGATCCTCTAGCTAATCTCTAAGTGTAAAACAGGACACTGTCTTAGAGCTAGATCGATCGATTGAATAGGTCATTGTTAAGTCTTCAAATGATTTTAATCATTGTTTTATGCTTTTGGTGTTATATTATGCTATTCATGTTCTTCTTCTCTCCCCTGTTTCAATGGCTTATATGCTAAACTGTTCTTGTATTTCTTTTTCTGCCCTATAATTCTTTCTGTCTGTTATGTTCTGTAAATTGTTAACTGAAAACTGTAGGTCCTGTAGAATTTTGGTTGTACCCAATGTAATTACTAAAAAGCCCTCAACTGATTTTTCGAATAAGCATCAAAACATATACATTAATGCAAACTTGATTTGTATCAAGAAACCTCAATATTTTATCAATCACTACATACGTAAGGTAATGACTAAATGACATCATCACTGATGCAGTCGATTTTCGCTCCTTGCTTTGACTTAATCATGCTGACTTATTGACCTGCAAAAGTAACGCAAGTGAGCCACAAACCACCGTGGGGTGACCGATGACACTCCGATGCTAAAGTCAGACAGGGATCTGAGGAAGGTGTAATGTTGTAACAGAGAATTTATAGCATACTTTAGCTTACCAACCTCATGTCTTATTTATAGTGCAAAAAGTCCTGGTTCAACCAGGCCATCGTAGGCGTAGTTTAGGGAGAAGATGTTCGTGGAGATCCCTCTGTAATTAGGAGTCGTGATGTAGGAGGGAAGTTCTTTGTTAGCTCTGTGCCCCTATATACGCGGGAGATAGTTTCCAATCCAAGAACAATCCTTAGAAGGGAGTTTCCCTGTATGGAAGATACTCTGGTGATTGCTTCCTAGTTGGAAGCAGATAGTAAGTGTAGTTGCCCGTCCGAAGCTAATCTTTGAGATACTTGTCTGAAGAGGGCTTATGGGTATTGAGGATAGCTGTGAGACGTGTGGACCTAGCGTGTTGTGAAAGTTCGGGTCCGTTCGATGGACTGAAGTTGAACGGGCTTAGAACCGCTTGGGCTAGATCTGTGTTGGACTAGTGTTTGAGCCGGTAGTTCCTTGAGATCATCATGACACATGTACAGTGTGACAGTTTTTATATATCATCAGCTACTCCCCCCGAGTTAGTGGGCCGTCACATCGGTTGGCTAAGTCATATCAGGAATGAAAGCACCACTCATGATGATTGAGTCTGAATCGATGCTTGAGGAGGACATTTCAAGCCTTGATGTCGAGCGCTATAAGAAGATGTCGTATGTAGACTTGTCTGTTACTTCCGAGTCGTCGGGTGAGGAGGACATTTCAAGCCTTGATGTTAAGGTTGAGGCGCAAGTGGCCGCAACTCCTACTCATTTTTTCACTAGGCTTAGCTCCTTCGTTTCTATACCCTCTTCTGATTAGGAGCAAACTTTGTGTGCTCGTACTCCTTTTATCTTGACCATTAATGAAAACAATTTTATTCATTTCTTGTTTGTTGTTTCTATTGCATGCTTTTCATTTCGCCTTGTCGTCTTATTTTGGAATAGGTTGGTTGAATCAATAGAACGTTAACTAGTCTGTTTGTGGTAGAGAGTTTGATCATTTGGAGTTGTGAATTACTCGGGGTCATTGCTGCGTAGTCATGTCCGATAGTGGGCACGTCACGAACAGTTTAGCTGAGGGTTGAGTCATCGAGCTGTGTCATGTCCCTTAGGTAAGTTGCTTGAGTTTTACCTTGTTTGTCTGACTGGTCAGTTATAGCTATTGCTATGAGCAAGCTATGGTGGCTGAATGTACGTGTCAGAGCGTTGCGCCGAGTCAGGCGCCGTAATCTCGGATTGGCATCATAATTAGCTTTTATCTGAGCACCAGCTGTACTATCTTTGTATCGACACGAGTGGCCTTTTCTAATGTTAGAATGTCAACCCGTTTGAGTGTGAAGGCGCTGACTCGGCTAGATTCATATGTGCGTCCGCTGTTTGAAAGAAAAACAGAGGTCGTGTGGCGAGCTACTTGAGACTCCCATCTTTCGAATAATTTATGTCTGAGCTTTGTGGACTACAGATTCGGGGAGTAAAGGTTTGGCAACGAGGCTGAAGAGCAGTGATCCCGTGGCAAGTCGTTGGAATAAATTCGAGACAAATACGACTCCCACCTTTCGAATCATTTATGTCCGAGCAGAGCGGCCTATAGATTCGGGGAGTAAGGGTTTGGCAACCAGGCTTGTAACACCCGTTGTTTTTTGGTGGTTTGATTGGTTTAATTTTAGATTTTTTGGTCGGTGGGGGCAAATAGCCACCTAGTTATAAAACGAAATTTCCCCCTTTTTTTCTCTTCTTCCTTTCACGATCAGAGTGCAGCTCTCCGCCTGTGACTAATTTCGCCGGCTCTTCTCCGCCATTTTCTTTGCCAAATATGCTCCTCTTTGCACCGTTTATCTTCCTCTTCCTTCTCCTTTGATTTCTTGCTTGATTCCCCGCTAAAAAACAGTGAAAAATCATATTGTGTGAGCTCGTCGGAGTTGATTCTATTTGATCGAGCAACATAGCTCCGATCAGCCCTTTCGGGGGCATTTGTTGCGTCGGTTAGAGGGCAAAAACCACACATGCAGAGGGTGTTGCATGGTGGCTAGAAATTCAGAGAAAAATCAGGTTGTGCATATTCGTTATGGAGGTTCTTTGGCGCGGATTCGAGTGGTAATTGGGCCGATGAGCTGCGATTCTTTGGTCCGTGGGTTTATGGCATTGTTTCAGTCAGTCTCCGGCCAATTGTGTTGTTTGGAGCCGATCAGACCTGTGCACAGTGGTTCTTGGAGGATTATCGCCGGAATTTGGGTTCCAAAACCCCACTTTGTTCAGGTGAGTGTAACTATAATGTTACTTTGAGAAATATTTAATTTAAAATCTTGAATTAAATTGCTATTATATGCCTTTGATTGTGTGTATTTGAACTCCAAGTTAAGAATTTGACTCCTATGAAGTTTTGAAGAGTTTGGTTGCTATGTTGGTCCCTTTGAGAGTGGACTTATGGACTGAATTTGTTGAAGTTAGGATATACATGATTGTAATTGAGTAGCATGTCTTGGACTTGTGTCTAGATTTCCTGACAGCAGATTCACTGAATTGTATTGGTGTTTTGGCAAACTTATACTTGTCGGTTTGACATGAATCTTAGACCTTTAGTTGCGTATCTGAATGTAGATGTATTTAGGCTTTCGTAGAACACCATTTCAGTTTGTAATCTGTGTTTTAGAGCATGATTAGTGTGACACTATCAGACTTGTGTCCAGATTTTCTGACAGCAGTTTTACTGATTTGTATTGGTGTTTTGGCAAACTAATACTTGTCGGTATGACAAGAATCCTGGACCGTTAATTGCAAGTCTGAATTTAGATGTATTTAGGCTTTTGTAGAACACCATTTCAATTTGTAATCTGTGTTTTAGAGCATGATTAGTGTGACCCCGTCAGACTTGTGTTCAGATTTTCTGGCAGCAGTTTCACTGTGTTGTATTGGTGTTTTGGCATACTCATACTTGTCGGTTTGACATGATTCTTAGACCGTTAGTTGTGTTTCTGAATGTAGATTTGTTTAGGCGTTGGTAGAACGCCATTTGAGCTTATAAGCAGTGTTTTAGATCATGCTTTGTATGAGTCAGTCAGACTAGTGTTCAGATTTAATGATCTTATTTCATTTGTAAAACTGTGTTGACTAGGAAAGAATGAGGATATAAGGCCTATGCCATTAGTTTTGTATTCGAGAGTAGTTTCCAGATTGTCATAGCTTTCTCACATATGACTTACGGTTTGGAAGTTACACGCGTTTTAGCACTGGCACGTCAGGTTGTCCAGTCTGACCATTGTAACATCATTCCATTTGTTTTACCATAGAATCCCGAGTCTTGAACCTTTATGATTGTTCGAATTGAGGGACATTATTGTTGTGATGTGGGTCATGTTGAGACCCCGGTGTAGTTGTGGACTTGTGAGGATTGTATAGTTGACTATTGTAACACATCTATTCTGTTAGACTCTGTACAGTCTAGTAGTACATGTATGTTGATATTAGGGTAAGTGTCTTTACCCCGTTGTAATGCCAATTGTGCCGATGCTTTCTTACATCGTTAGTTTGGTGGTGCTTTTAGATGACTCGCACCTACAGACATTGTGGATGCTATTGCATGTGGCAATGTGCCACTAGAGAGTGCAGTAGGACGTGTCTAGAGGATGTGCCTAGGAGATTACTCGCTTTCCCTCCCAGCGCTTGAGTTTGATTTGTGTTAGGTTGGCCGTGTTAGGCCAGTTGTTCGGGACGCTTGAGTTTGTATCCTGATAGATGACACCCCATTGCGATACAAACAAGCCCGAACTGGTACTGTTGCATTATGTGAGATGTGTCTGGGTGAGACATTTGTAGGGTATGCAGATACCTATGATATGAGACTCTTACATATGAATTTATTATGGTTTCGACTTGATTGTCATACTTAGGAGGCTATGAAGGATTACGATATTATCTACACCTGTGTGCACCAGGCTACAAAATTTGGGAGTTTTTCGACGTCCACACTGAAGAGAAGTGGTCCCGTGGCAAGCCGTCGGAATCAGTTCAGGACTAACTAGGCTCACACCTTCTAGACTATCTACACCCTCGCAGTGGGGGCTACAAGTTCACAGTTGGTGATTCAGCAGCCATACTGAAAATCAGTGGTCCCATGGCTAGCCGTCGGAATTAGTTCGGGACTGACTAGGCTCCTACATTCTAGACTATCTACACCCTCGCAGTGGGGGCTACAAGTCCAGGCTTTGATAAAAAGCTTTCATTGCTGGTCATCACCAGCTAGGCTTACTTGATTAGGTTCGGCGATCACTGACCGCGAATGGGGCAGTGATCCCTGACAAGTCGTCATCGCCAGTTGTGACAGCGTTGATTAGATTTCCACTTCCTATATCGTTGATGCCTGCGATAAACGGACTAGGTATCAGGATGAACCAGAAGCTATCGTCATCAGTCTTGGCTGACTAAGCTTGTCTGGTTTGAAAAGTGGTTCCGCCTGCTGAGGGGCATGCAAACCTGGTCCATTATCATGGTGTGGGCGAATTTACCTTAAATCAGCAGGTGATTTGTAGGTACGATCCGTATGTCAGGGTTGACTAGGATCTTTATATGTCAATGGTTCCACTGCTTCCATTTGGTGGAACCATGGTCTTCCCAGGATAAGGTTGTAAGATGAAGGTGTGTCTAACACCATGAAGTCCAGAAATAGGACCTTCCTCAGTCGCGGTTCTCCGGACACCATAGCTAACCTTATCCTTTCAATGGGGAAGCATTTCTCCCCTGAACCCTATCAGCGGGTGCTCTGATGGCAATAGGCTTTCCTTTTTGAGGTCCATGCCGCAGAAAGTATTGTAGAACAGAATGTTGAGCGAGCTTCTTGTGTCCATGAGAGCTCTATTCACTTCCCATTTTGCGATGGAAACCAAGATGACCAAGGCGTCGTTGTGTAGTGCTCAGACTCCATCGAGGTCCTTGTCTGTGAATTTCAAAGTGGGAATGGGGTCTGAATTCTTGAATAGCAAATGCGTATGTCCTCGTCCACGGGTTGTGTTCGCATATCCAGTAGAGTTCGCTTGCAAGACTTGTACGACTGGTCTTTATATGGTCCGACTCCATGAAGGACGTATATTATCCCTGGAGTCTCATTCTTTATTTCTTTTATCGACTCCCCTTGTCCCATGTCTATTCTGATTGCTTGTCAGATTTCAGGAATTCTTTCAGCTTTCCTTTACGGATCCAGTACTCCACTTCATACCTCAAACTCTTACAGTCATTGATGTTGTGGTCGCCTTCCTTGTGGTACGCATAGTACTTGCCATTGTCTCGCTTGGCAGGGTCTCCGCGTGTTTTTGGGGGACCACTTAAGTTCCTCCCAGTTCTTCCTGGAGTTGAGTACGTCTGACAGGTTGGCCTTCAGGGGTGTCATGGTTATGGATCCAACGTAGTTGGATCATTTTTTCGACCTGGGCCGACCAAGGTCTGGCATGCTGTCGCTGCGCTTCCTTTTGCTATGTTCCTCGTCCTCGCATCTCTTTCCCTCATTCTTGTCCCTAGAAGCGGAGGGCTTCTTGTCACCTTCGATTTCTCTTTTAGCGGTCCTTGACTCCTCCGAGGTGATGTGTCTTTGGACGCTCTTGAGGAGTTCTGCCATGTCCAGAGGGGCTCCAAAGTTAGGTCCTCGATGAGTTTTTCCTCTCTGAGGCCCGCAGTGAAGGCCTCATGGTTGTATCATTGTTGCACCCGTCGTGAGGGTTAGCTCATTGTTGAAGCGCGTGACACACTCTCGGAGCATCTCGTCGGACCTCTGCCTTAGAGAGAGTATGTAGTGCGGGCTTTTTCTGAAACACTGGCTTTTGACAAAACATGTAAGGAATTCCTTCCTAATCTTTTGAATGAGTCGATTGACTTCGGTGGAAGGCTATGAAACCATGTCAGTGCAGAGCTTTGTAGACTGGTGGAAAAGGTTCTGCACATGACGAACTTGGATCCTTCCTTGAGGGCCACCACGTGCTGGTAATGACGCAGATGATCGAAAGGATAGGTGGTCATGTCGTAGGAGTCAAGCTTTGGGGGAGTGAACTTTCTCGGAAGGGCCTCGTTCATTATGCAATCCATGAATGGCGGGACAAAGAGGCGATACAGGACGTCCGGATCGTGCGCTCCTCTGCGGAGGGGCTTCCTGGGGCCGAGCCTCTCTGTCCTAGTGGCGAGCTCATCATTAGCCACACAATCTCCCTTAGTCCAATATTGAGAACTAACGGGGGCTTGGCTCTCCTGCACTTGCTCCCTACCATCCTCCTGTGGCGGAGGTCCGTGCTACTTCTGGTCTCCATTAGCAGTGGGTGGATTCTGTCGCGTGAGCGTCTCCACCGCCTTGATGACCTACTGTATCTGAGACGTTAGCACATCAATTATGGGGTCCATCGTTACTGTAGTTGGCGCAAGGGCGTGAGTTGGCCACCCGTGCGCAGCAGGAATTGTTGAAAGAGATGGTATAGGGACAGCCTGAGCGTTGGACGTGTTCCCTGGTTTTCCATTGTTGCATGACCTGGTGATCACCATCTCTCTGGGTTTTGAAAGGAGACGATGCTTAGTGTAAAGTTAAGAACTATGTCGTCCCCACGGACTGCGCCAAACTGATGCAGTCGATTTTTGCTCCCTGTTTTAACCTAGTCCTGCTGATGACACTCCGATGCTAAAGTCAGAAATGGATCAGAGAAATGTGTAATGTTGTAATAGGGAATTTGTAGCATACATTAGCTTACCAACCTCATGTCTTATTTATAGTGCAAGGAGTCCTGGTTCAACCAATCCATCGTAGGCGTAGTTTAGGGAGGAGACCTTTGTGGAAATCCCTCTCTAATTAGGACTCGTGTTGTTGGAGGGAAGTTCCATGTTAGTTTCGCGCCCTTATATACGCGAGAGATAGTTCCCAATCTAAGAACAATCCGTAGAAGGGAGTTTCCCTGTATGGAAGATACTTTGGTGATTGCTTCCTAGTTGGAAGCAGAGGGCAGTTGTAGCTGCCCTCCAAAGCTGATCCTCGGGATACTTGCCTGAATAGGGCTTACGGGTATTGAGGATAGCTGATACAGGAGGATCCGAGTCAAATGATGCTGAGTTGTCAAATAGCACGTAGTTGGCGCTGAGATACCTTGAGTTGGCAGATCAGCGCAAACATGGCAGTCGTGATCTTTTCCTAATTGGGGCAATTTTGGGTGCGTTTCGATATTTTGGCCATAACTTTGGCTACGGTTATCAGAATCGCGCATATGACCCAAATTCGGAAAGCTCTTGGCGGTGCAAACGTTGTGGCCATCAATCTATGCTCGATGCACATCTTTTCGAGGCCAAAATCAACTATTTTCCCTTCCAAATCCACAAATTTAGTAGTTTTTTCCTTTTTATAGTAATATTTCAATTATCGTTTAGGAAGTGATTCTTAACCCGATTTGGGCCAGATTTTTGGCAGATTATTTCTATTATTATGTATTTCGTTTTGGCATGATTATTGGGATTTTTCTATTCTTGGTAAAATTCTAATAATTGCGAGTTTTAGCTATAAAGTCCGGCTTGTGGCTGATTTAGAGATACTTTTTTATTTGAATACTTTTAATTGAACATCAGAGCTATTTCTCGGTGTTTTTGGGTAATCTTCTTGTGTGTCCTCCCTTGTGAATTGTCTGTTGAAACTAGCCTGCAGAATAATCGTTGTTATGTCCGACGTCAGTTGGTATCAGTGCTTCAACATCTTCTTGGGGGGGGTGAGATTTCATTAGTTTCTATGGCTAGTAGTCATCGCGGGCAGGTTCTGAATGAGGAAGCCCCAAATCATGATCGTAACGTTCAGGATGTGATGATTGAGGATTTAAAGAGGCAAGTTGCAGAGTTAACCCAGCGTCAAATGGCGCAGGATTTCGGTGATCGTGAGATGAAAGATCACGATTCTGATTCAAGATTCGAAAACCCGTATTACAAATATGCTCGATTCTAAAACACCGTGGTCGGGAGGATCGTCATGGAGACCTCGGATTCAGAGTGGATCTGCCCGATTTTTCTGATACGTTACGGGCCGAAAGATTCTTAGATTGGTTGAATGAAGTAGAACATATTTTTTAGTATAAGGAAGTTTCAGATTTGTGTCAAAGTGAAATTGTTCACCATCATACTCAAAGGTATAGCATCTGTATGGTGGGAGCAGTTGAGGCGATCATGAGACAGGCAGGGCAAGGCCAAGATCACTGATTGGGAGAAGATGAAGGGTCACTTCCTTTTGGCTACACTCAAACTTTGTTTCAGCGACTTTATTCATTGAGGCAAGGCACGAGATTGGTTGATGATTACACGGAGGAGTTCTATCAATTGATAGCCCGTAATGACTTATCTGAGACGGAATAACAGATGGTGGCACAGTATTTGGAGGGATTACGACAGCCTCTACAGGATGTCCTCAACCTTCACTCGCTGTGGATCATTTCTGAAGCCTACCAGTGTGCACTTGTTGTGGAAAAACAGCAGAACAGGAGGCCTATGATCAGAAGTGATCAAAGTAGTCGGCCAACTCACTATCAAGAATCCCGTCCTACCCAACAGCCACCGTAGAGTAATTCTAACTCAAATATTAGATGTTTCAGATGTGGTGAACAGGGACATAGAGCAACTGAGTACAGGAAGTCTGCTATTCAGAAGGGTAGCAATCTCCTAATTGAGGAAGACGTGGTAGACGAAACTGAGGAGCTTGGAGAGCCTGTGTATGACGATGATGAAGATGGAGATGTGCTGCATGGAGATGGCCATGAGACTCTGGTTGTTCGTAAGAGCCTACTGACTCCCAAGGGCGATTTAGGGGACGATTGGTTGAGAACAAATATTTTCCACACGACCTGCACAGTTGCAAATAAAGTCTGCAAGATGATCATTGACAATGGCAGTTGTGAGAACGTAGTGTCTGAAGAGGCTATCCAGAAATTGCAGTTGAAGACAAATCATCATCCCAAGCCGTACAAATTGTTGTGGCTGAATAAAGGCAGTGAGGTAACAGTAGATAGGCGATGTCTAGTGTCTTTTTCGATCGTTAGGAAGTATTTTGATAATGCTTGGTGTGATGTTGTGTCTATGGATGTTTGTCATGTATTGTTAGGCAGGCCTTGGCAGTATGATCGCAATGTTATTCATGATGGACGAAAAAATACATATTCCCTTAGCATCAAAGGGAAGAAAATTATGTTGGCACCTCGTCGGGAAGGAATCCCTCCTAGCCCGGTAGCCAATAATATTAACCTGTTTTCTATGTTCAAGTTTTTAGTTGAGATTGAGCATGAGGACATAGTTTATGCTCTGCTGCCTTGTATGAATAGTGCTGCAGGCGTGAATTCAGATTTACCAGCAGAGGTGCAACAGTTGCTAGCAGAGTTTTCTGACTTGATGCCAGAAGATCTTCCTCCTGGGCTGCCGCCTATAAGAGATATTCAGCATCAGATCGACCTTGTTTCGGGTTCCAGTTTACCTAACCGATCGGCTTATCGCCTCAGTCCTAAGGAATCTGAAGAGTTGCAGTGACAGGTGGTAGAGTTATTGGAGAGGGGCTACATCCGTGAGAGTATGAGTCCACGTACAGTTCCTATTTTGCTGGTGCCGAAGAAAGATTGGCTCTTGGCGTATGTGTGTTGATAGCAGGGCAATCAACAGGATTACAGTAAAATACAGGTTTCCAATTCCCCACCTAGATGATATGTTAGACCAGCTGTCCGGTTCTATGGTCTTCTCCAAAATTGACCTTAAAAGCAGATACCACCAGATCAGAATAAGGCCTGGAGATGAGTGGAAAACAGCGTTTAAGACGCAACATGGGTTGTATGAGTGGATGGTCATGCCTTTTGGATTGTCCAATGCGCCCAGCACATTTATGAGATTTATGCATCAGGTTTTATGGCCTCTCATGAGGAAATTCGTTGTAGTTTACTTCGACGACATCCTCATTTATAACCCGACATGGGCATCACATTTTGATCACCTCCGTGTTATTTTTGATAAGTTGAGGACAGAGCGCCTATTCGTCAATTAGAAGAAGTGTTCTTTCTTCACTACTTCTGTCACTTTCCTTGGTTTTGTTGTGTCTACTGATGGTGTTCATGCAGATCAGTCGAAGATAAATGCGGTCTTGGAGTGGCCCAAACCAAAGACCTTACACGATGTTAGAAGTTTCCATGGATTGGCGTCCTTCTACTGTCGGTTCATCAGAAACTTCAGCACTCTGATTGCTCCTATCAAAAAGTGCCTCAAAGGACGTGATTTCCACTGGTTCGAGGAGGCGGAGGCCAGTTTTCAACTGGTCAAGCAGAAGATGACAAAGGCACTAGTTTTGACACTTCCTGATTTTGAAAAGGTGTTTGAGGTAAACTGTGATGCATCTGGGGTTGGCATTGGTGGTGTTCTGAGTCAGGAGGGGCGCCTAATAGCTTTTTTCAGTGAGAAGCTATCAGGTTCAAAGAAGAATTATTCCACCTATGATCTGGAGTTTTATGCAATAGTTTAGTCTCTGAAGCATTGGCATCACTACCTAGTACAGAGGGAGTTCATTCTTCTCACTGATCATGAGGCCCTAAAGTACATCAATGGCCAACACAAGCTGAGTAGACAACATGCCAAGTGAGTGGCGTACTTGCAGGAGTTCACGTTTGCACTGAGGCACCAAACAGGGAGTTTGAACCGTGTCGCAGATGCACTGAGCCGTTGTACGTTACTCCTCACCACCATGAGCACTAGAGTTGCAGGATTTGAGGCTTTCTCCGATATGTATGCTGCAGATCCTTCATTCGGGATGATAATTCAGGAGGTAACTGATGGTCAATGTCATGATTTTACTTTGCATAATGGTTATCTGTTTCGTGGGTTATAGTTGTGCATTCCATATTGTTCACTAAGGCAGTAGATTGTGGATAAATTTCATATAAGTCCTAATGCAGGTGGAGGATATTGTGCAACCCGACAATATCAAGTGTATCAGATTGTGGTCTTACCGGCATGAGGCTCCTACTCTTTTCAGAGTTCTAAAACTGAAGTCGGATGGTGGACCTCCTTAGAAAAAAAGGAAGATTCTGGAGGTCAAAATCCCTAGCCCTTCAAGGAGGCGAGATTGGATGAGGCACTTTCTTCGTTTTCGCTTTCAAAAAAACCTTGCACCATGTCTAAGCCTACTTCCAGGCGATCGACTCCTTCGGAGGGGGCACCCAAAGTATTGAAGTGAGATCTTACTATGTCCGCTGATGCAGAAGCTGTTGGGCTCGAGAGGTAGGATGCTCTGGCAAAAGCCCCCATTTCCTTTTCTGATTTGTAGAAGGCTTATCTAAAAATGGTTGGGGTTGAAGATGCAACGAAGCTGAGCATTGAGCAGACAAAAGTTATGAACAACCTGTTGCTACAGGCGGGGATGACCGCTTCATCCGATGTGAGTCAGACTCATATTTTTTCTTTGGATGATTTCAAGTATCACCCCTTTTTGGATCAAGAGTCCTCTCAGCTTGGTGAGAAGTCGCGACTGTCGTTCCTATGGTGAAAGGTCCTCTCCACATCGTCAGTATTGTCCTCCGTACCGATCTCGACCTTGGCTTGAGGTGACAATGGATCTGAGAGATAATTCACTTCCTTCTTCCCCGTCAACTTATTCTGAATCGACTGGTAAAAAGGAATCGATCATTGTGAGTATAGGGAAAGCTGTGGAGGATGCCCCTGATGCGATAAAAATGGCGAAGGGCGGTGCTGGCGTGATTCTGGTCCCAATGGACCTTTACCCAAATGCGTGGATCGATCTATTTGCCCCGGATATGGTAAAGATGAATAATCGAGCATGGCATCAGGATGTTGACATTTCTTGTGCCTCTAAGAAGCATATTAGTAGATGGAATGACTGGCTGGAAAATTATTTTTTGAAGGCAAAGGGGATACGCTAGGAGAACATATGGACAAGGGGTAGAAACATCTCATGTTGGGGATGTTGTATTTGAACCAAGTTGTCGTCGCTGGAACAAAAGTTGAGGTTGCTCGTGCGAGAGTATAACCATGGAGCGAGTTTTTGCGCATTTGCAAAAGTCGTATTCTGATGCTCTTCACGAAATTGAATCGCTAAAGAAACAACTTGAAGGTCAGAAGCATGCTCAATTGGATGTTGATTTGGAGGCCCGACAGACAATATCGGAAGCTCAAAGGGTCCGCTTGGAAACACTTGAGTCCAATTTGGCAAAGGTGGTGTCCGCGAGGGACATGTCGGAGTAAGAACTTAAGTATGTTAGTCGTGAATTAAAAATTGCTCAGGAGACTACAACCAAGACGCAGGCTGAGATGCATGCTTTGAGTATTGAGAAGGCCAAGAAGAGGTCCAAGTGGGTTGTTCGATGTTAGCAGCTAAAAAGGCTGATGTTGACTTTGCCAAGAACGCGAGGACAACAAAAGAGCAACTCCTCCTGACACAAAATGAACTTAACATAGTAAAAAAAAATCTGACTACTAAGAAATCCAAAGCTGACGCCCTATCGAACAAACTAGAACAGCTAGAGCGAGAACTTGGAGAGTCAAAAATACTTGAGAAAAAGCTTCTCAAAGCCTAGGGCACATTCGAGTTCAGCAGGGTTGTAAAAGGAAGACTTGAGCTATTGGAGCTGATGGAAGAACAACATGCTGAATGGGACCTCTACTACTACTCTTACAAAGAAGTGGCCTTTGCAAAGTTTGGAGAAGCTTCCGATCAATCGCAAGAAGAGGGTGACCCAGATCAGGGTGCAAGAGCAGCAACGTGCGCGAAGCCATCCCCTGCTTCTCTCGCTAAGCCAAGTTCCATTATATTTGAATCTCCTATTGATTTGGAGTAAACTTTGTATTTTTCAAATCATCAATGAGAAACGATTTGTTGAGTAGCATTTTGTACATGTACTTTTTTGGAGTTTTCCTGCTAAATCTTTTCTGTGTTGCCTTGACATGGAATTGGTACTTAGGCAAGAGATTTTGCTAAGTCAGGAAACTGTCTAGTTGATTTACTAATGAGAGTTCTAACTGCCTATCTTGCAGTTGCTCATAAGATCAAGCAATTCTGGTCTGTACTCTTTAGAGATCCGGAGGTTGTCTCGGCCAAACCGTGTAAGTTGGCTACACTGTGTGCGGGAGAATAATCTTGGCGGGCAATAAATCATTCGAATTCATTATATTTTTTATTCCTCAAGCCATCTTAATCCGTTTTGGTAGACTAGGCTATGAATCGAACCAACAATTGTCTTCGCTAGTCTAAGTTAACCGACTAAACTTTGGTCAAGCGTATGTCATTGTCTATGGTCGGGCGTTGATCCTGGCAAGTTGTCTGAGTTAGGTTTCATAAGTTGTGAATGGACTTCCACATTTTACACGATCTTTGTCCGCTCCTAGCGGACTAGGTCTCAGATCGGACCAGAAGTTATCATCTATCGTAACTGACTAAACTTTAGTTGGGTTCGGCGACCATTCTTTGTAGTTGGACAATGATCCCTGACAAGTCATCTTGATCAGGCATCGTGAGTGTTGACTGGACTCCCACTTCTAAACTGTTTTCTTCTGCTTTTGGCGAACTATGACTTAGAGCAGACCAGAAGTTATCGTCATCGGTCGAAGCTGACTAAACTTTGGTCAGGTTTGACCACCATATGGCCTTGGGCGTATAAGTTTGACTTGGGCGTCCTAACTTAATTACTTCACCTAATAGTCCGACATGGGGGTCAGATTAGCAAGTCTAATATTTGAGTCGAGGTCACAATAAATTGACCAGATTGAATTTCAACCAGATTTGATGAACAACAGTGGAACTTTAATAAAGCAGATACCTTGGATTTATTGATAATATCTCTGTGGGTGCTTTACATTCCATGGGGCTCGAGCCTTCATCGTTTGTGTTTTAGTACACACTGGGTTGTTATCCATTTTTTGGGCTGGATCTAGCCGGGTGCTCGCTTGGGCCCACTCGCTTATTTGGGCCCTATTGATGAAATCATCGTGCCACGTGTACGACATAGATGGCGAGACGGTTTGGTATTGGTTACTCCCCCAGTTAATGGCGCTGCGTGCAGTGCCATTAATTCAATGAATGTGGACTCGTGCAGTTGCAATTGGAACCACCGCCTCCTTATTTTTCGTATGGCATTCAATGCTAACGTGACTACTGGGTGACCTCGTTTTGTGAACCGTCGCGCCTATATATAGGTTGATTTTTACCATTTCAAGCGTTGCCATGAACGCTATAGAGTAAGTTTCTCAAATGCGTCTTTCCAGAAAATATGTTTTGGGTTATCCAAAGGCTAACGAAATATCTTCGTTGTTTTGGAGCCTTCGAGTGTTTTGACACTTGCAGTAATGAGTCTTAACAAAAACTGCTATTGGGTGATGCCACTTGGTTTGGGTGAGCATCAATTCCATTGGACCTCATAATTTCTTCTTACATTGCGTAGAAGAAGTAGAGACTCCCCTTTAGGGATCGAGTCCCACGACGTCTCTAGCCATCCAGTTTGGGAGATAATACCCGCATTCAACTTTGGGTGGTTGTTCCTATTGCTCTTTTCTGGGCCTCACACATGATGCCACAGCTAGAAGGCAGATTGGCGGAGTGAAGCTCCCGAGGACGTGGCTTGCGGTTCTGGGGTGCTAACTCTGTTTCACCCCAAGCATCCCTTTATGAGGGATCACCTCCGCAGCCCACCTTGGCTACTTTTGCTTTCATTTTGAAATGTTCTTCTCAAGGCAGATTGGCGGAGCAAAGTATCAAGTGCGTACCTGCAGCCTACTTTGGGTACCTTTGCTTTCACTTTTGAATCTTCTTCTGAAGACAGATTGGTGGAATGAAGTCTTGGCGTGCGTTTCAGGGGATCCTTACTTGCACCGAGCTTAAATACTTGTAGTATATAAATTTTTATACTAGTAAGTCTGGCAAGCTTTGTAACAACTTTCTTAGTGATCAATAAAGTATGTTTCTTATAATTCGCTTTTTATTCCCTGAATGAATCTGTATCATATTGGCTTGTGCGAACAATTCTTCTAGATTGAAAAAATAAAGAAATCAAAACAATGAGATAGTTTGACTCTGAGCGGATGCTAATCTGACCGTGAAGGATACGCGCGTGGTCTTGACTCAGACTGTGTAGTTCCCTTAGTGAAATTCACGTTTCGCCAATGATAGTAAAGTCACTGAAAATTGAACTTTGTACGAGCAAGTTGTTCCTCACTGGTTGTCAGCTTTCAGAGTAGACGTCGACTTGTTAAAGTGTTGCTACTTGGCTTTGTACTGAACTAGAGTGACAGACGGATGGTATTTTCAGTGTTGGATCCTGACTCATTACTTAGTTGAGTCTTGGTTGTCTGAGCTTTGTCTTGGTCCACATGGGCTGAGCTTTGTTTGGAAGTGACATTCACGCTGTGATCCATGTGAGGAAGTGGAAGGCTGTTTTTTGGACAAGCCTTACTCTGGCTCGTGTAATCCGCACGACTCTCCATTTCTTGTTTTTTTTCCCCCCGAAGTTGCAGTAGCCAACCATCTGGCTGGTGGACATTGGGTCTTCCCCACAGACTGACTAAAGTCTCATTGTCTGTGCGAGGTGGTTCTTCTATCTTTTTTGGGCTCAAACTCTGATATGTCTGTCCCGCAGGGCCGAGCTGTAATTGCTAACAATCCAGCTGTTTTAATGTTGCATAGTGGCAGTCTCTTGTTGAAGGTTGTTCCTCTCGAATGGTCCATTCTGCTTGATCGGCAGTGTACTTGATGCACGGGTGCAAAGTGGAAAACGCTACCTCCATTTTATGGAGCCAAGGCATCTCTAATATGATGTTGTAGGTGAATGAGGCATCGGCCACCTTGAACTCCTGGAAAAAGGACTTTCTGTAGTTGTGGCTCTTCTGCCACTACTGTTAGTCTGATCTTCCTGATAGAGAAGCACTTCTCTCCGCTAAACCCGATCATTGGGTGACTGGCGGGTGTCAAGTTCTCCTATTTGAGTTGCATGCTGTGGAATGCGTTGAGGAACAAGATGTTCAAAGAGCTCTCCGTGTCTACCAAGGACATATTCACTTCCCACTTTACTATAAGGACCGAGATGACCAAAACGTCATTGTAAGAAAAATGGATGCCTTGGAGATCCTTATCCATGAATGTTAGCGATGGGATTGAGCTTTGAATACATGCATATTGCACTTGTCGGTCCTTGTAGGTGGGCTGAGCCCGCATCTCGTAGAGCACCCTTTTTGGGACTTGTTGGATTGCTCACCTTCCGAGCCTACCCCATGAAGGACATATATAATGCCTGGAGCTTCTTTCTCTATCTATTTGACGACCTATTCTCATTCCTTTACTCGATCTTGTCTTTTTTTTCGAGCTTAAGAATTATTTGAGCTTGCCCTCTCTGATCCAGTACTCAATCTCGTTCCTGAGACTCTTGCAGTCCTCAGTGTCATGACCACTATCCTTGTGAAAGGAGCAATGTTTGTCTCGCCAGAAGGGATCTCCCCGTTGTTTGGCGGGCCATTTCACTTCTCTCCGATTCTTAATTGTATTGAAGACGTCAGACATGCTGGAGTTGAGGGGAGTAATGGATTTGGACCCAACGAAATTGGAGGTTTTATCTTTCCTTGTGTAGCCAGAGTCTGGCTTACTGTCATTTTGCTTCCTTTTATTTTTGTTCAACGTTCTCCTGTTTCTTTCCCTCCTTTTTATCTCTAGGACCGAGGGAATGTTATTTATCAGCTTCTCCCTCCTTTTTGGCGGCCAACATCTCCTCAAGGGTGATATACTTCTGGGCACTCTTCAGCAAGTCTGCCATATCAGAGTGAGAAAGTTGTAGAATTGACTTCTCCTCAAACCCAAGGTGAAGACTGTGACTGAGGTGTCATCACTGCAACCGTCGATGAAAGTTAACTCATCATTGAAGTGAGTGGCGTACTTCCTCAGTGTCTTGTTTGGTTTATGTTTGAGGTTTAGTAGGTAAATCAGGGTTATGTAGCGTACCATTGTTCCTCAACTTTGGGCCCTATTTATCATGCGAGAGTCATCGTTCGGTTATAGTTTTGGTGGCATAGTTTAGGGAAATATATCTTTCTAAAGATCATTTCCTTGTTAGGAGTCGTCCATGTAGGAGAGTTTCCTTACACGACTTGTATTCCGAGATCTGTTAGGGATTCTTCTCTTGTAGAGTGTTGTCCATGCATGAGAGTTTTCATGCACGACTTATACTCTGGTATTTGCTTCCAAGTAGGAGTCAATATATTGCTAGTATGTTTGTCTTAGGTCAAACTCCTAGATACTTGCCTTATTAGATCTTATGTGTATTGGGCTTAATCGTATGACGTATGGACTTAATAAAACATCACTGATTGGGCCCAACCTCTTGGACTCTGCATCAGTAGGCTTTGCCAGATTGGGTGCTCATCTAGACTCATTTTTCTATGTTGACGAGATAATTATGACACATGTAAGGTGCAGATGACTTGATGGTTTGATGTATCATAGTTACAGGTGGAAAAGAATTGGGGATGCCCCCAAAAAAATAAAAAAAATACGGAGTTAAGATATCACAAATGTAAGAACACGTGCAGCGCACGTGATCATCCAAACTTGCTCCGGGGACTGATGAAAGAGGAGAGATAAAAAGGCGTGAGCTGCGACGACCCTCCCTCCCTATACGTTTCACGCCGCTCGAGTCGACTCGATCTGTGTATCTCTCTCTCATTTTGCCTTAATTTTCAATTTCTAGTTTCTTCTCTCTACAGATGGATCAGTTAGGGTTTCTGTTCTGTCTGAATCATCTCTTGTTCTGATCTGTTTGTGTTTGTGCAGTTGAAAAAGGAAAGAAAAAGAAATTAATCATCATCGAAAATAGCATAACAATGGGTGGTGGGGATCACGGTAACGTAGAGGGAGATTTCAGGAACAAAGTATGGAGCATGACTGGAGGTCCCTATTGCAGGCCTAAGCACTGGAAGAGAAACACTGCAATCGCCATGGCCAGCATTTTCCTAATTTGCATCCCCATTGCTATCAAATCTGCCGAGCTCGAGGTTTCAATTTCATTTTTTTCTTCTACATATCTCACTCTACGCTATTTGCTATTCATGTGTGGTACGTAATACCCCTCATTTTGGGGTCCGGTTTTATAGTCTAGTATGCTAGTTTCTGACACTGAATTGCATTCTTGTATATATGAGATAGGGTAGAGGATCTTCTGTTTTAGGACATTAAAAAAATTTTAATTTTGAGAAAGAGTTTTCGTGACACTAGATTACTACTTCTTTATGGATCAAATGGTACGAGTTTCCGATGTTTATGGTCACATTGTTTTTTCTAAATTATCCATCCGCACTGTACCTCTTTTAATAGTCTTGTAGAAATCAACAACTTGAAATGCTTAAAATGGAATTTCTTGTTTGTGATGATATAAGGGAAGAACTTGAGTTCAGCAGCTCAATATGAGTTGAACATTTATCTAGTGAATCTACTTTGAAACCTCAGTGTCTTGAGTCATTTACCTGACTCGCGTGTATACACATTTTTCAAAACCAAGTGATTGGGATTAACTCGGTATGAATGCTGAAAGGCTGAAATTTCGGGATGCCATATTAAAACTCTTAGAGACGGAGAGCCTGAAATGCTTAAATGAATTTTGGAGAGTTAACGGATTGATTTATTGTTTGTGATGATATTTAGGGTGTGTTCGGTTGGATGGAATCCTATGTCATGGGAATTCACGAGGGGACTCCAACATTTAAGGCTAAATTGATATATTACTCCACATCAATCATTAGATTTTGTGGTCAATGGTGGGAATGAAAATCTCATAAACATGAGAATCACACTCTTTGGTTCCCTAAGGCACGTAATTCTCATGTTCATGAGACTTCTATTCCCACCATAGATCACAAAATCTAATGGTGGATGTGGAGTAACACATCAATTTAGCCTTAAATGTTGGGGTCCCCTAATAGATTCCCATGGCATAGGATTCCGTGCAACCAAACACACCCTTAGAGAAGAAACTTGAGTTTAGCTCAGTATGAGTTGAATGTTTATCAAATGAAGCATTTTACCCATTTGTTAAAACCAAGCATTTTACCCATTAGTATTTCAGAATTGAGTTTACCTTGAAACTCTAATTCTGAATCATTTATACCCATTTGTCAGAACCAAGTGCTTTTCTCAGGCGTGTGATAAAGAACATTACTATTGTCAATCTGGAGTATGGATGAAGATGAGTAGTCACTATAATTTGTAAAAGATGAAGTTGTATTTATTTACTGCCTGTTGCTACTTTTCTAAATTTCTGGTGCTGGGTTCATGGCCTTAACTTGTAGCTCGGTAGTCTTCTGATTAACAATGCTGATTAGTAAATACCACCTTGGGTCATCATAATTATGTGTGCAAGTGGGTGAAGGGGCCACATCAAAACTCTTAGTTCTCTTTATATGGGGCTTGTATTGGGAGTCAGAAAAGCATTTGTAAGGTTCGGAGCTGGAGGTTATGGGGAGAATGTGAGGTTCGGAGCTGGAGGTTATGGGGAGAAAGACTTGCTACATGGAAGGCTAAGTTGTTATCTAAAGGGAGAAGGGGTTGTACTCATTAGGAGCACTCTTCAAACAGTTTGGTGTATTATTTGACTCCTTTCCATATGCCCCTAAAGTGGTTTTGACTTTGAAAAGATGGGAATGTATTTTTGTAGTATGCTAGAGGTGAGATTGCAAAGGTTTCAATGCCTTGAACTGGTAGCTTGTTTGTACACCAAAGAATTGGGTGTCATATTCTCTTCGATTTGCAGCAAAGCATTTCATGGAAATGGACGTGGAATTGTGGATGTATGGAATGAAAGAGGACTGTCTTTGGAAACAAGAGATTAAAGCTAAGTATGTGCACAAGTAACCAGGTGGCTTCCAAAGCATCCAATGGGACCTTATGGTACTAGCATACACAGTATATTGTATTATACATCTTTTCTGCGTGGGACGGGTGGAATTGGTTTTTGGGAAAGGGCGATAATGGAAGTTTAGGGTTGATTTTTGGTATTGAGCTGAGCCTTTGATTCTTGTTTACCTAGATTCTATGCCTTGTGATCCAAAAGGGGCTGGTCATAGAGTTTGGGACTCACACAAGTCCATACCAATGGCTTTCATCACTTTTTTTAACAAGTCAAATTATTGCAACTTGATCAGATCTCTTGGAAGGATATCAAGAAGTAAGTGGATTTCAGAATAAGATAGACATCAGGATTACATGCTTAGACCTTTGCAGCATGGTTAGTGAGGTTATCCCTTTCAATGTGTTTGTTATCTATTGTGAACTATGTTATTAATGCAGCGAAAAATTGCCGATTAATTGTAATTCGGGGTTTGACCGAATCGAATTGGGTGAAATCGGTTGGGGTTTAGCGGACTATGAAAAATCGGCGAGTCACCGATTATTCGGCCCAGCCGACTCGCCGATTTATGGCTATAACTCATTTTTACTAATATAACTTATGTCGGTTTATTTATGAATGATTAAGTACTAACTTGCTATCACTTGCTGTTACTTGTGCTGTTGTGCTGTTATGGTTGTTCCTAAACAAGTCTAGGTACCTGCAAAATTAAATTCAGCTGTAAATTAGTAAAAATTAAATTATATATTAATATTTAAAGTAGACTGATTAAAATTGATTAATCCCGTTTAATCGTAATTCGGTCTTGGACTGCGCTGCGATCGCTTTTCGATTTAACTGCGTAAGTTGTGAAAGTAGTGTTGAAAGCAGGAATTCTGCCCGGAGTCTCCTCTTTCATATGGTTTGGTTTGAATATAATATTTTTCTTGGAAGCTCTTGCCCCATAGAGGTATGCAAGTTGACTTGAGTTTTGTCATGTGTGACGCTACTATGCTAGTGAGGAAAGTGTTATGCATTGCAATGGGGGCAAGATAGATTCGGCATTATTTCATGGTCTTGTTCAAGTTGGTGTGTGCGGCTCCTCAACACAGTGGAATCCTTTTTTAGAGTTGGAAATCTCCTAAACATCTTTCATCCGAAGAAGGATGTTGTTGGAAACTTTTGCCTTGTGCAATTTGCTAGTGATGAAGACATGGATTTTAAGGGGACCAATGATGGTAATTATATCTTGCATTGGCTTAGAACACTGCCATACCCATCCTTTTGAAGGATTTTTCTTCGTGTCCTTTTATGTTGGTTTATTGAGTCGTTCTTTCAAAATGGGGATTCTGTTATTTCAGGGACTTAAACATAAAAGGCTACCCCCTTTTCTAATGAAATTGAATCCTACACACACACACACACACACAAAATGATTGGTTGCTAACATCAAGGACTTATTTTGTTTATTTAATTTAATTTAAATAAACAAAATATATATTTGTCTATTGGGTGGGAATAACCTTTACTCTTATAAGCCCCTTTTACTTGAGAATGCTACTTTATTTTATCTTAATGCTGAGACTTTGAGTTCTAAGCTGTTATTTAGCAAATTTAACATCTTTTGCACTTCTTAAATTGAGGATGGGTAGTCCAACTTTTTCTTGGTAGCATAAGGGGTTTAACTTTCCAATTTCATTTTGGGGTTCTGAGATCTCTTAACATATTTATTTATTTATTTTTGCATAAATGTATTCATATTTTTTAGTAGTCAAAGACAAAAAATGTGCTGTCAACTTTTTGCATGAGCTGATGTGGCAATCTTTCCTTATGCATGGTGACAGATTCGTGATTAATTGCTATTTGGCAATTACATGATCTACAATATGAAAACCTTTGTTAATCTCAATTAATGGACCAGTTCAACACACTTCAAGCTTGCAATTACTTGATGATTATTCTCCAACACTATTGAGGGGCACAAAAGCAAAGAGAATGGAAGGCAGAAAGTGAGAAAAGGTTAAAGATAGAAGAAGCTCGACTGTTATTGTGGCTTGTCTGTAACCTGTAGATAAGCAGCAAGTGGCTAGAACAAACTATAAAATATTTGCTTAAATCAATATATATATACACACTAAATGTTCGTCCATAAATTTCAAGATATCAGCTCCTTGCAGAGGCATGGTAAAATTTGAAACAGATTGAGGTGGGTGAATCTCAAGGAGAGCTGAGAGTGGAAGGTAAAGTGGATGACAAGTTTTGTTGTGTCATGTGGCGTGAGAGAACGCTCTCCCTGAGTTTAAAAAAATGCAAATTGACAGAAGGTATGGTCGAGCGAGAAGGAACATTCGACAAAATTTTACTTCTCTAATAAAGTAGCCGAGATCCAATTGTCTCTTTTGATGATGTCATCCTTCGTGAGTACATCAAGTGGGCTTTAATCCCACTATAAAGCTCTTTGGAGAGCTATGAGCTGGAGATAGGCACCAACTCAAATTTATCTTATGCTAGTAGGCATAGTTATCCATATCTTATGATACACATGATATGAGACTTGATATGTATATTAACTAAGCCTTATTGATACATATCTTATGATATACCGTTACAAGGGCACTAAAATGTATTGTCCTTGTACAAGTGAAATGAATGAGTGGATGGATGGTGCTATGATAGGCAATAGCTTACTAGTACATGTTATACAAAAGTCATATACTAATGGAAGTGTTTTCTAGGCCTCCTAGGTTGGATATGTCTTATTCATGTCTTTTATATGCTTAAATATTGTTATGTGTTTACTGTATCTTATTGTATTGAATTTAGGTTTCCGATACATGATACAATTCGCATTTTGATAATTATGGTAGTAGGTCAAAGTCCAAAGGAGATTAAAATAGGAGTGATGTACAAATGTAGTCACAACTGGGAAGGTGTACTGTTTGTTTGGTAGAACTACTGGTAGTAGGAATTTGAAGGTAGTAGGTTTGATGTCCATGGCTGATGAGATCAATGAATTGGTGAATGTTGGAACCTCGTCTTGGGCTCAACATTAGATGAAAAAAGGGCAGGTGGGTTAGCGGTTTTGTGAAGGTGTCATCTGATGCAAATAAATCCAAGGTCTTGGAGGTAACGTCTCAGCCTTGTGATGCCAGTTTTTGGGTCCCAAGGATATTTGTGCTCTGTTGTTTGACTCAGAGATTGATTTTGGAAAAATTTTGATGATCTTGCTCAATACCTTCTAGATGTGTTGGAATCGACTTCGAGTTGGAAACGAAAGGAACGCTGATACCGGAGTCATTAATCTGGATAATGATAATCTGCTGTGGGGAGGAATTATGCGCCGAAATGTAATTGTAGTTGTTTGTTAAGGTCCTTTGGGTTTCTGTTGTAATCTTTCTGTTCAGTTATGAATGGAATTTTAGTTAAAAAACACACACACACACCGTTTAATTTATCAATTACTACTTGCAATAAGTAGAGATTGGCGTATTTTTGTTACATTGTGTATAGACTAATATGATGTTGGATCTGTACAATTTCCAAGTTATGAAAACATAAGTTTATTTTGTACAAGTATAATATAAATGCATTTTATATGACTACATAGTTAATAGTTGGCGAGTGAGCTTGGATCTTGGGCATATTCAGGTTGGGGGCATGGCGCCCATGAAAAGCGATTCAACCCGCCAGGGCTGGTTGGGCCAGCTTGCAGACCTTCCTACAACTTTTACAACACCGAAATTGCTGGGGATGTTCTGAACTAATTATATTCTTATTGATTTAACAAAAAAAGAAGGAAAGAAAGAAAGAAGGAAAGAAGGAAAGAAAGAATAATCTTCTGGACTTTGAAGCTCTTTTCTGATTCTGTCAAGGTTGAGGGTATAAAGCTTTTGACGTTGCTGGAATGTGTAGGGTCATCAGTGATGGATTTGCCAATCGTTTCATGAATGTTTTGAAAATATCATTATTTGGCATGTATTACTATTGAATTGGCAACTAAAATTTCCCTGTTTGAAAATAGATTGCTTGGTATTTTGGTAATTTGATATTAATGTTCTCCCCTATTTTAAAGATCAGGTTGGCAAATAAGCTCTAAAGCACGGACACTTCGAAAATCCAAAGTGTCCATGTTGGACACTATCGGACACTTACACTTCTCAGACACATGTAGGACACTTGATCAACGTGTCCAGAATGTTTGACTAGGTCGGACACTGGCTGGATACTAGTTGGACACTGTTTATTTCAAACTTTTTTGTTGAGAAATTTAAAATGGGGTCAAGCATTCACTTTCTATCAAGGAAAACTCTTAAATATCTTCAAGTGAGATAGGATGTGAGATATTGGAGGTGATGTATATGAAAGTTTAGGTGTAGGGACGCCTGAAGTTGCAAATCTTTGTCTTGATGATCAAAACGTACAAGTGTTTTACTCACGAACGGTGATGATGCAAAATATATGAAGATGAACTTTTTGAAGTTTGACTAGGAGGGTTGTTGGGGTAATTAAAAAAGTTTGCCATGTTGCATCATGTATGTTTCTATCCATTTTTTTGTGCATGACTAGTATGTATGGTAAACTATGTAATTGAAAGAATGAAGCACTTTGAATTATTTAAATGTTTCGGATTTAAACTTTATCTTAATATAGTTTTGAACCGTTGTTGATTTAGTTAAGGTCTTACATGCATTCAAAAATTTTATAATAAAATTAGATTAATTATTTTATGATATTCTCGTGTCCATGTTCTACTTTTCGAAGGTTGTTCTGTCTCAGTGTCCAAGTCAGTGTCCTTGCTTCCTAGCAAATAAGTCATATTTGCCAATCTTTTGTTCTCAAGTAAAATTATTATTCTTGCATTGTACCTAGTATCTTTCTTGTCAGCAATGCCTCCATGCACACTGCTCCTTTCAGTATACTGCAGCTTACAGCGTGTTATTGTTTTGTTTTTATTTATTTATGATTAGAAAGACGAGAAATAAATTCTTTGAGAAAAGTAGATTAATGAACTCTAACAAACTGGAGAAAACATACAACGCAGATATAGGTCAAGTAAAAAAGAGAACCCGATTAAACATGACATCTGCAAAGGATGTCTTTGAAGATCCCCCTGTGTCATTCACCAACCCCATACTGGATCATTTCACTTGTGTTTTTAGTCTCCCCCAGTTCATGGTTTCACTGAGATGCTCTGTGCCTGGGAACACTTTCCACGACATGTTACGTACTGGCTTACCACACTTTAAGTTTTAGGCATTGTATTTAGGAGTTTGTGGCAAGAGTTGCCAGACTCGTAGATTCTGGAAAGAATGAGCACATAGTTTAAGTCTATGCTTCCCATAGTATGAGCTCATATTTTAACAGATTCATTAAGTACTAACTATCTTTTCTATTTGGCAGCAACGACCTCACCATCCTGTTCGTCCAATTCCTTCACAGCTCTGGTGCAAGAATTTCGGAAAGAAGGAATACTAAGTGTAATGGTAACATCAGTATACTGTCGGTACTTGGACTTTCCAATCCACCATCAGTGGTATGAACCAAGTGGGCTGCATTTACCTTAATGGAAGAGAAATTTGTTATGGATAGTGTTTCTGAGTATTGGTTGTGCATGTGGGTTGATTGACCAATAGAGAGGACATGTCCCTATGACTGAATTTACATTGAATAAGTTTTGGTGATAAAATTTTCTATTCACTCATCTCTATTTATGGCTTCAAAGCTATATGTTGATGCTGTTAAATTTGGCATTCCTCTGCACCGTAACCGGAAATGGGCGAGGGAGGCTCCCTCGCACGTGCCCTCGACCTTGGTTTCGAAAAAAAAAAAAAAAAAAAAGAGGGAATTTGAAATTCAAAATGAAAAAGCGATTTAAGAGGGAGGGAGGGAGGGAGGGAACAGTCTCCCTCTCCCAAATACACTCGACACAGAGCCCTCTCCCCAAACCCATCTCGACCGAAGCTCGAGAGAGAGACCGAAATCGCCCTTTTCTTCCCCTTCCTCAGATCCAAAAGAAGAAAAAGCCCTCCCTTTCTTTCCCTTTCTCAGATCGAAGACGAAGAGCCAGCCCTAGATTCACTTTTCTTCTCAGTCGAAGACGAAGAGCCAAGCAGTTTGAAAGCACAATTTGAACATTGGTTTTCTTTGTTCCTATTATGTGTTTTATGGTCACATAAGAAATAGAAGCGATAAACTTTTCTAGATTGAACATAAGCAGTTTGAAAGCAAGCTCAATGCTTTCAAACCACTCACCTTCAGAAGCTGTCGAAGACGAAGAGCCAAGCGATTCACTTTTCTAAGAAACATAAGAAACAGAAGCTCAAAGAATTTGTGGAGCTCAAATGGTTCATAGAATTTGTTGGACAGGGGTACAAGCAGGTGAGTAATTATGCAATGCACCATATTTCAATTATAGTGCACCATATTAGAAAGCGGAAGCAAGAAAATTATTTGATTTTTATGTGTTCTTCATTGTCGATTCTCAATAATTGTGCCTAAGCAATTGTTGAAGCACTCTTGTTGATTGCACTGTTGCAAGTTTGTGGTCAAGCAGACGTGTGGGGTGATGGGGTGGTTCCTGAAGAATCAGCTCATCTTGATGGTGCATTGAACATTAGTTTGGATGGAGTATATCATTCACCAGTTGGCTCAGATGATGTATTGAGGCCTTGGTATGACTCACCGGCTGTTGTTGAGAAGTGGATACAACACCTTCTCGACTAAGTGCATCACCAGTGCTTTTGCTTTTGCTTTTGGTTTAAGTTGTTCCTGTTGCTATAATCAATTTCTTGAATACAGTGTTAGAATTATTTTTTTGAATGCAAATCAGTGAAGGCCTTCACTGATTTATTGAATGCTAATCAGATGGTCAAGTCCAAGCTACTGCAGAGGGTGATCAGAGATCAGATTCCTCTTAACAGCCTTGAACACACATGTAGCATACTATACTGCGCAAGGATGCCATTTCCTTTCAGATCCCACTCAATGTGCATAGATGAATCATGTCAGTTGGGGTGGTAGTATTAACTTTTGCATGGTTGAATGTAAAAATGAATTCTTTCATACTGGAAATTAGATATGAATTAGTAGTGCATTGTTGCAATTTATTATTAATTTGAATCAGGTTGCAATTTGAATCAGGTTCAGTAAATTTGTTGTTGTAAATTTGAATCAGGTTGCAGCGTCACTTGTATTTCTTTTGAATATCGGTCAATCTATTGTATATGATTGTTGTCTTGCTGATGAATGGAGTGGTCGAATATGGGGGGTCTTTAGGATGAATGGGTTCAGATTACTAGTTTCATTGATCACATCCTGTTACCCAATTCCAAGCTATTCTTAGTGACTGACAATGGGGATTAAACACCATTAAGTAATCCCTCGGACAACATGGATGACAATCAACGCATTTACAATTTGTTTTGTTTTCGACCCCATTCCATTCATCATTTTAACCACAACCGCAATCTTTACCCAATATAGTCAGATTTTGTAGTTCTTGCGGTTGATATATAGATTCTACAAGGATACGAAGTGAATAATCTCATTAATGAGAACTTATTTACATTCAAAAGCAAAATAGAACTGATTGGCATATTCAGAAGCAATAAATCATCATTGACCCGATTCTGACCTCAAAATAGAGGTCCTACATGAGTAACAAATGCTGCAGTGTATTATGTCTTTAAAGCTTCTCAGTTGTTAGTCTTGAATGGTATGTTCCATCATATGAAATGGCACTACAAAAAAAAAAGCCCTTTAATAGCGTTTTAAAAACGCTATGGTAGGATACCATAGCGTTTTAGTAACCGCTATGTCTGCCGCCGCTATAATAGACCCTGGGTCTATTATAGCGTTTTAAAAACGCTATAGAAAGTTAGCCTTTTATAGCGTTTTAAAAACGCTATGGTAGATCCTTTTATAGCGTTTTAAAAACGCTATGGTATTTATACATAGATTTTTTTTTTTTTTTTTTGCTATCAAATGACTTTTCATTACATCTTATAAGTTTTAGAAGCAGTTCAAGCAAAATTTATAACAGAAGCCAAAGAGAGGAATATATGGAAGACTAGAAGATTTCAACAATCAATTGCTGGAACAGAAATTGTATTGACAATGCTGAAATTGAAATTACAAGATACAACTCGAAAGAGTGAATTACAATGTAATATGAACTGAATGATGTAGGCTGTTCGAGATGCCTTAATCTCCTAATAAGCATTTGCTCAATTGCAGCATCAACAACGATTTTCAGTCTGCGGCCCCAGCTTAATGTTACCTTTTTACTGTTTTGACCTGAAACAGTTGTTTAACAGATGGAGATGCACAAGATATAACATAGAGCCATACTTTCAGAAATGGGGAAATAACAGAAAGAAATATATTTTCTTAGAGCAGCTTACCATATAGATTATCAGACAGTGAACCACCTGGTAAGAACTCATAGACTAGTATCTGTTGCTTGGATTCATAGCAAAAGCCTTCCAAGGATACAGAGAGAAAGCACAAGACATTTAAGACAACTTTATCTTAGATGAATATAAGATATGCCATTGACAAGGGAAAAACTCATCACAAAATTCAATCCGACGTACAAATAAGAGAAAACGCAGGGCATATTTAAGACAACTTCATCTTAGATGAATATATGATATGACATTGACAGGGGAAAAGCTCATCACAAAATTCAATCTGACTAACAAATAGGGGAAGTCAGATTCAACTACCTGACCATCAGAACCTGCAGAGAACACCCTATTATGGCTAGGAGCTGCTGCTAATGCATTGACATCACCTTTATGGAGAGAATGTGTCTGCAACATAGTTCCATGCTGACTTTCCCAAAATTGCACGCTACCACTGCTATCTGCACTTACAAGCGTCCCTGACCTGAAACCATCTGACTTTAAGGATCAGAAAATTAGAGTGCAGCAGACGCATATAATCACAGAAACCTGATTCGCTTTTTACCTTAGAGTGCTGCACCAGTTCTTTACCTGATTCTTATACTCATCAAATCAGGTTCTAATTAAAAGAACATTGATCAATTTCTTCACAAAAATGGTAATAACAGTAAGTAATACTTACTGCTTTTCACCCACTTCCTACAAGTAATAACAGTAAGTATTATGATGGCATACCTTTCTTCTTCTAAATATTAGTCCATTGACCCCATCCTGGAAGTAAAACTGGTTTTTTAGGTTCAGGGTATTCCTCATTCAGAATAATATATGCAAATAAACCCTCAACCCGTAATATCATGCAACACCACCCAAGTAAAGTTGCCTTGAATTTTAATGTTGGAAACCCGCTTATATCATGCAACACCACCAACTCATATTGAATTAATCTCTTAATAACAAGCAGAGGCAACCATTATTGTGTTTCCTTAACCGGGATAGGAGGCAATGCTTGAATCAATTGTTAAATATAGTTTGGAGGTCCAACAAACATTAATCACTTGCATATGCTCAAACATGACATCATCATTGGTTTATTTCGTGAGGAAGCTGTGAAAAATGGAACAGAATCAAGGAACGTGATTTTACCACCACAAATTTCCTTAGATGTATGCAAAGCAATCAGATCAAAACAGGCAAGCCCAGAAAAAGCGAATCATAAATTTCCTTGAGCATTAGATACTTTCCTGCAATCTAAGTATCAAAGCGAATCATAAATGTTTGGGGATCCTTCAAAACCCCCACTCATCCGTATTAAGTGTTAGATATACATATATCAAATTCGAATAAGAAAAAATAAATAATGAATTTTTTTTGAGAAGTATGAAGATTGGGAAGCAAAAAAAACATGTAGATGATACAAGCGTATTAAACATCATGCATGTCTAATAAGATTGGCCATAAGAAGAAAAAAATCAAACAGAACAAAGAAAACACAACACCACCACTACCTAACTACAAAAAGGCAACAACTAGAAAATATCAAAATCATGTGCAAGCAACAACAACATTGTGCATATAGGGGATAGGGAACAATGAGTGCACCATGCTTAGTCATTTCCTTTCGGGTCCATAACAAATCAGCCAAGTCAACATGTCATTTTCAGGAGTCCCAGCTGCCATACATCTCTACGCCCCAGCTGCGCCAAAAAAAACAAAGTTTATAAAGCTTTGTTTCTGAGACAGAGCCAAATACACTGTGCATAAAAAACAGCTGCAGTGCAGTCCAGAATATGAACCTTGCTAAGGAAAACAGCACCAGCAGAGCAGCACACACTGCTGAAAATTGCCATCACCAACTTAACATTCCCACTGAAATGAAAGCCATAACTAAATCAATCGCAAAATGAATACAAGAACCTGAATCATACGAGAAGAAACTCTCCCCTTGGTTGATCCAAACACTTTTTGAGCAAAGTAGTTATGTTATGTTTCATCATCTTAGAACTTGAATCATAGAAGAAAAAAAAAAGCAATTGGGAAGGGTTTCTAAGAAAAAACCACCTTTTCAAGCATCCTTATCTACCAAAATCCCTGAGAACAAAATCTAGATCTAAAAACACAACCAACATAACAAATATTCAATATATATATATATATATATTAATGAAAAATCAGTTGTCTTAGTCTTATGAAAAATAGATAGGGATGGATAGAAGTGTGGTGTGTGGGGCAAGTGAGTGAAGTAATGAACAAAGATAAGGTTGGTAGAGTTGTTTAAAAAAATTAACTCACCCAAGCACATAAATGTCAGCTGGAGCAGGTGTTCTTAACCAATCTCTCAAGTTTAGGCCTTCATGGGGTGATTTTCCTCCGGCATTCCAAGTCCCTACAAATCGCTCAGTAGGTGGGATGTCTAGTGAATTTCCAGTGACAGTAGGACTACATCAAGGGTCGGCGTTAAGTCCATATCTCTTTGCTTTGGTCATGGATGAGTTGACGAGACATCTGCAAGAAGATGTACCTTGGTGCATGTTATTTGCAGATGATATTGTCTTAATGGATGAGACTAGTGCAGGTTTAGGTCAGAAATTAGTTAAGTGGCAGGAGGCTTTAGAGAGTAAAGGTTTTAGAATTAGCCGTTCGAAGACGGAGTATCTAGTGTGCAACTTTGGGTGTGAACCAAGAGGGAGAAGTCATGCAATTGAGATCGAAGGTGTCGAGGTCCCAGAGTGTGAGGCTTTTCGATATCTAGGGTCTATAATTCAAAAGAATGGGGCTATTGGAGCAGATGTAGACCACAGGATTAAAGCTGGTTGGTTGAAATGGCGAATGGCGTCAGGAGTATTGTGCGATAGAAGGATGCCTGCAAGGCTAAAAGGGAAATGCTATAAGACAATTGTTCGACCAGCCATGCTATATGGTTCAGAATGTTGGGCTACTACGGGACAACATACGCATAGGATGGCAGTAGCAGAAATGCGTATGTTAAGGTGGATGTGTGGTAAAACTCGTAAGGATAAGATTAGAAATGAAAGAATTAGGAGATACTTAGGTGTAGCGCCCATAGAGGAAAAAATTAGAGAAAGACGTTTAACTTGGTTTGGTCATGTGCGGAGGAGACCGAGCACGGCGCCAATTAGAAAATGTTTAGATTGGCAAGTTAATGGAGGGTGTAGACGGAGGGGACGACCGTTGAAAACTTGGATGAAGACGGTGAATGAAGATATCATTGAGCTTGGATTAGGTGAGGAAATGTGGGAAGATCGCATTGCTTGGAGAACCAAAATTCATGTAGCCGACCCCGAAAATCTCGGGAATGGGCTTTGATGATGATGATGATGATGATGATTCCAAGTCCCTACAAACATGCTAGAAATGAAAAGAAAAGATACATATCAATTAAGAACAAATTACAAAATTAGGGTTTTCTTCGAACGAACAATTTAATTAGATCAAGTCACAACATGGATTTGTAAGAAAGTTTTAGATTATCACTATAGCTATAGGCATAATCATGTCATCCTTGTGTTGATCATGTTCGTAATCTTATCAATCAACGACCATATAGTTTACTGAATTTTAACAACTATGCGAGTAAAACTATGGATAGATGTGTACTTCCGAGGATTAGAATGCATAACACGACGCCTAATTAGAGGCACAAGTTCTAAAATCAGTTAGCATCAAACAAGTTCTTATTCTAACTCTGAATAGTAGTATCATGTATATGAACCTGCCAACAATCAAATCTTTGCAACCTAATTGTTCATCCATAGAATTTGAACGCGGGGTTGATTAATCGACTTTGACTTGAAGGGTCAAGTGGCCTAGCCTAATTCCAAGTCAAATACTATCATCATTCAAAATTTTGGCTATATGTAGGACTCTAGAAAAAGCAATCTCAAGTGTCAACTACGAAGGTGCAACTTCACCCAAACAAAGAACACAGGGCCTACCTTAAGTTCAAATTGTTGGTAAGAGCTGGAGCTTCCGTTTCGAATCTGGGCCTTTTCAAACTCTCTGGAGCCTCCATGAACCAATCTTTCAATCCCGCGTTTTCTGTTTTACCATCAAAACAAATTTCATCAAACACTAATTCATCAAACACTCATACACCATATTTTAATTTCTTTCACATGGCACAACTGATCATAGGGCTTACAAATGATGCCAAATCGATGAAATAGAAATGAAGGTGTATGACTTCTATGGATTTAACCACAGCACTGGATAGCACAAAATACCTGATAAATCCCCCGGCAAATAGACATAGTGACCTTCATTTGAGCAACTATTCCTCCTTGCATCGAATCCAGTCTTAGCTGAAAAATAATAAGATCAGTTTACATGACAGGTAAACTCGAATCAATTAAAAATACTCAAAACCTAAACAACATACCCGTACCTCTTATTTGACAGGGGACAGTTAAAGGTAGGCCTGTTTTGAAATATGTTGGGGTTTGCATCTCATTATCATAGAAGAAAAGGTAGGCCTGTTTTGAAATGATGCCTAACAATGAAGAAAATCTGGAACCACTGCCATACAAAACAAGAGACTAAATCAGAACCCATATCTTGTAGGTGTTGAATTCCTAACACATTAAACACTCAAAACTTACATGTCCAAGAGAATGAATTCCATGTTCAATGAGTACAGAAATGAGCACAAACACAGCGCAAACAGCAGCAACAGCCCATGTAGGAGTTTCCTCCAATGATTTATCCCCCGCTGCACCCGCCATGGCTACAAAATGGTGTCTCACTCAACAGGACCAGATTGCGCGATCTTTCAATGACAAAATCAAAAGCTGATGAAATATGGTGATCAATACCAAAGAGTTATAACAATGACGATATGGGGAAGAAAAAGAAACTTCCGAAGATTACGCGTTTAGGACTTGTTACAGGAGGAATTAGCTTGAGCCTGTCATGATGCTTAATAACTGTTTGTATCTGACAGAATGAGCTTTGGAGCTTGCTGAATATACTTTGCTTTTGTGCCAAGAGAGGAAATTGAATGTCCAGGATGAGATCCATTAGTTGGGCCACCAAATCCTCCCGAGGGTCCACCCTATATTTAGGTGAGAAACAGAGGAATAAATTCATAAAGGAAAAAAAAAAGAGTGACATGGAAAGAGAAAATCAAAGTTCAAAGACATGAAATAATTGCAGTTAATTGGAACAGGCCAAACTTTGAAGATGATCGAATGGGATATTGATTTTCTTATAAGTATACACAAGAATATGAGACTTGAGCATAATGCTATGCGAACAACCACAAGGGTTTGGACATGGCAAAACCTAACCGATCCTAAATTTACAGACAGTATCTTGCCTTTAACTTTAAACTTAATAATGCAAGCAGAACATTAAGTTTTCCCTCCTCTGTTATAAACAAGTAATATCGCCTCTTCTTTTTCATTCCATCTCTCTGGCAGATCGGTTTTCGAGCTGATCTCGCTTCCATAGAAAAGAAATTTGGAAACTTAAGCATCAATTCAACTCTAAAATTCAAAAATTAAAACAATAGAGAGCAGTCTCTGTTGTTTTCATTCTTTGTGAGAACAAATCAAAACAGACTAAACAAAATCAAGTAAAGTAGAGTGAATAAGCTTATGGCAGGGTGCATTCTGTATTGGACATCAAGGAGGTGCTTCCTCTGACCCAGCAACACCAATCTCTCAAACACACTTCTTCCAAAGTCAGCTTCCATACAAATCTATTAAGCAGGAAAAAAATATTGTAACAATACAACAAATTGTAATCAAGCATGCAAAGCCAAGAGAATACAGACAATAAGAAGATAAACAAACCTGGCTTTTGATCATTGCAGGCAATTGACATTCATCACCAACTAGTATTGCATGCTGGATACCTCACACTATCTATGAGTCAAGTCATATATACTAGCTCTATCATAGACAAATCTGATCACCACACAGGCACACACACAAAGAAGTCCTAAATAATAGTATTAACTAGTGGGGAGAAAACCACACACCTGTTCCAAAATCTGGATGAACCTGCATTCAGTACAATGAGGTCCAATTCTCAGTCCAAATTGCAGGCTTGGAGCCAAACGATTTCATTTTGCAACCCAACCTGCAAATTGTGAAACTTGACATATTCACCTGAGAAAATCCAAGCAAGAATGATAAGCCCTGTGTCTGATGAACATGAAAAATATAAAAGCAACGCCATTATTGACAAACAAATGGTAAAGGGGACCTCCCTTACCAGTATTCTCTAGTAAATACATGCGGCCAGTACAGTTTGGCCAATACCTGTAAAAAGAACAGGGAATAAATGAATGACTTAGAGGCACCTAATTAGTGATTAGTCTCAGGGAAAAATGGGCCCAATTGTAAGTTCAAGTTGGCTACATCAAATCATGGCCTGTTTTTCTGAGATTATTCATATTTAAGTCATTAATCTATGTGAGAAGTGTGGAAAAGACTTAGAGGAGGTAGATGAACACAAACCGGTATATGAACTTCCATACATGGGAACCATCCATGTCCATGAAGCTCAAAAACATTCCCCTTGATTTGAGCTCTGGTAGGTGAGTTTCTGATGCATTCTGAAGGCCAAGTTCAAAGTAAATACAGAAGTGTTGATAAGTAAACAAATTAACTTTCATAAATAATGTAACTAAAATATAGTCATAATCCGGTAGGTTTTAAAGGGATCTACAAGGACTTCTCCATGATAACACACACTATCAGAAATGGAAGTATATTGTTTTCCTAGAGTTTTAAGTATCCAAGCAAGAACAAACAATAATGGACGTGCTAGCAGAACGACTCACTCTCCAAATGGCAGCCCATGCAGAACAAATATCCACATCGTGATGTTCATTACTCTCACATATATTTCTGCACCAAAAAGATCATATTCAGACATAATAGAGAAGCATATATAAGTTAACTACATATGTAGAGTGATCGTGACACTGCTGATATTATTACTATATTCAATTTGCTAAATAATTATGTGAACGACTTTGCATATTCTTTCAACAAGATGAACTCCAAAACTGCTCATCAGAGAATAACATTTTGTACATTTTTCATTTTTCTTCAAGTTAAACAACAAATTATTGAAAGCCTGTAGGAAACACATACAAATATCCATTTTTTCAAATACAAAACCAACTAATAACTTACCTGACAAGCAATCCGATGCCAGATACATGTTCACTGCTCATCTTATTGACAGTTTCATGAGTCCTTTGCCAGTGTTCAGAAGCAGAGTTGACAGTACTGACACTGCAACAAACCACATTATCATCCAAGAGTGAACCTAAAGATATAGCTTGAATTGAACAACTATCAAAGCATGAGACACCGTCGTAAAGAATACTGACCACTTTTGGTGGATTATCTCCATACGGCAGTGTTTAGCTGCAGAAAAATCAGCAGCATCTCTGGCACCATTCTCTGCTTGACTAGAAAATTCTTGCCATTTTCTCTTGGCATCCGATGATATGCCTGTCAAGGATGATACACATTCATCCATAAATGCTTTGTTTTCAAGAGTGGTATCTCTCAGACCAGTAAGCTGTGTATTTACCTGCAGAAAGGATGTCCACCTGTTACACTAAGTCCAATTTAAAAAGGGGAACAACCCATGAAAATCACAAAATATACCAGTTCTTTTTTACGGCGAATATGATTGGAGACCAAGTTGGCCATTTCTGCCAAAAGTTTCTCAGATTCAGACTGTGTTTGTTCCTGTACTTGTGGAAATTGGAATTATAAAATATCAGATGGATTACATGAAAATATATCTCTGGTTTCCAAATCTAAGGGCATGACTATAGTCTATAGACTATAGCATTATACCTCATAAGCCTTCTGAAATTCTGCAATACTCTGCTGCTGGATCTCATGGTTTTGTTTTGTATGGTTTGCCAGCTTGTGTGATTCTCCATCAAAATTATTCAAAACTCCATTGACAAAGTTGGAGGTCTCTTTTGTATGCTCAATACTAACATTGAATCTCTAAATGAAGTTACAAAAGGAAAACATCAGAAAATAACAATGGACAAGCTCATACTGGCAGAGTTTTACATGACATTCTTTTTGACACATCATATGGTCCACATGGAATAGATCTAAGAGCGGATATTTAAGTTGACATTATCCCAAGTTCCCAGTATCATCCCCAAAAGGCTACTTTGACCTTTTTAGTTAAAAATCTTCTGGGACGGTTTTGGGTGAAGAGGCATCCATTACAAGAAGATCATCATAACCAAACAAGGCCCTCTCATGAAGGGATGCCAAAACGGCCCGAAGAAAACAGTGAGAACAAATTAACAACTTTATTCGATCCATCAGGGTACCAAATCCTAAAATTGTTTTTTTTTCTATAAGATCTTTTCAGAAAAATAAAAATCACACACCCGATGAAGGTCTCTAAAATAAACTCATTTGAGTGATTCCATCAAAATAACTTCCACAGAGATAAGTCATACTTTTGAAAAAAATTGTTATGATTAAGAATATAATTCTTAACCTGTTTAAGAAAAATACCTCACGCAACTCTCTAGCAAAAATGGCCATTTCTCCTTGGTGACTTGATAAAATGCCTTGAAGATCACCAAATATTGAACTAGAAAATGCTTTCAGAAAATGTATACAACTATACATGATAATGATCAATTAACTTACCTCGATTGCATCAAGTTTACAAGGTAAATCAGAGGACTTTTGAAGTTGAGTGTTATACTTTTCTTGCAAATCTTCAATTTGCTGTCAATAAAACATGGAATATACAGTCACTGAAATGATTTTGACATTACTCGTAGCATCATAGGGGGAAAAAAGTTAAATATGCAATCTCACCTTTTGATTGGTTTCTAATGTAATTCCCATCTGCTCTATCTGATCTGCCATTGCCTTCCAAAGAAAAGAAAAAAAAATGTTTTTGCAAAGAGGTGAGCATAAAGAAACAAAGGTTACCTCTTCCAGATTTATCAAATGGATAAACACACTGGAAAATCATAAAGAGAATGATACAGTATATAGAAAGAATCAAATAAAGTTGTATGAGAAATTGGAATTATTCTAATGTTGATTAAATAAATTTCATTTAAACAAAAGGACAAGACTATTTTCATGTTGATAAAAACTTCCAACCAAATTCCATAAGACTATTTTCATTGTTAAGGTGTCAGTATGAATCTCTACTCTAGTTAAGGAAATACAGCTAACATAGATGTAAGACATGTGGCATATGATATCACGGGTCCAGGGTTGATACCCGCCCACAAGATATTACATATGAGATCCAAAAACATAGAAAAAAGGTAAACAAATCTCTACTTGAGAAATCCAAGAATATGAGATACTAGCTAAATGTCACAATAATCCCTGGTCAAGATTTAGAAGAAAACTCTAGATAAAAGCACTATCACCTGCCACTGTCCATCATGGAACTGTAAAATAGGGTTGAATGAATACCTTTCTTTCACTCTCCTCTTGATAGTAACATTCTTTTGGAATGTAAACTCCACTTTTCTCCCGCGCAGCATAAACCTTTTCAAAAAAGAAGCAAATTATTTACAACTAAATATGCTATGTAAAAAGAAAAGCATATGAGTAGTCAGACTGCAGAACGGGAAGCATACACTACCTGCTTTAAGCCGATCAATTTCTCCGTAAAGGTCCTTGATAAGAGTTGATTTCATCATCTTTTGATTTACCTGGAAATAATACGTAAAAGAAAAAAAAATAGTTCACTAAGATTGAAATAAATCAGAACAAGTTCTAGAACAATTGTCGAAAATATAGGATCCATTGCAAAATATAATGCGGGCATCAATCACAGCTAATAGTTATTTTTCACAATTCCTTGTACACCACACCATCATGTCAAACAAGACTTCATTTCTGAATAATGAAGTGTGCACAAACTTCAAGTAACATAAACACTCACACAAATTTAACATTTTAACCATCTAATCTTGAGACATCTTCTAATTATAAATTATCATACAGATTAATGAGAATGAGAAAATACAATTAAAACATTAACATTTTTGGTAAATTTAAGTACACATTAGATCATAAAAGAGAATCATAAATAACAAACCTCAGGCTTATTCTTGATATTTTTTGCTCTACAGGCATAATCTAAAGTACTTAGTGTTTCCTCGAGACAGTGAACAACTGGTGACACAATCGCAATGATACATGTTTTGGTCCTTCCACCCAATGAATCACGAAGCAATCTTGTAAGCTTGCTATCCCTGTATGCCAACAAAATCATTAAAACAAAAGTAAACAACAGCTAACATATCAAAGAAAGTGTTAGAAATCCATACCTATAAGGAACATGTCCAAGATGTTCCACAAGAGCACTTATGACACGTCCTAAAGTAAGTAAGCTTTTATTAATCTCCCCAGCCTCCCTTGCACGACCCTAAATAGTCACGAAGCAAAGAGGATTGAAAAGACAATTATTAAAATGTTAGCCCAACAGGCAACTAGAGCAAAGCAATAGTATGAAAAAAGTAAACATCAGGCGGTAGAAAATTTGATGCATTTTATTTTTGGAAAATACACACTAAATGTCAAGTTCTGAAATACAAACTATTTAAATAGTAAACACAGTATGTCTTCTAATTAGTCTCAATTTAGTTGGTAATATTCCCTAAACATATCAACTTTTGCAATGACTCAACTAAACATATAAGTGAAAACTTAAAACCGTTATGAAGCTTAAGAAAATACAAAAATAAAAAAATAAAATCCATCCGCAAAGAAAATGGATACATAAATTGCTAACACAGGGTATCATCTATATGTATATACTGAAGGACGGTAATAGACACACATATATATTCTGAAGGGTAGTAGTAGACAAGATGGGATATACCTCCCTGGCACCAGAACGGGAAATATTTTCTGACCCAGCTAAATCAACCAAATCAAAACAAAACAAATCAAATCAAAAAACAACGAAAAGAACAAAGAACATAAGAATTGGGTGTACGACGATTTGTTAGCATTACCTTGAAAACAGCAGGTTCATTCATGTCATTCCATATTCCATCAACGCCATTAAAATTGAAATCCTTAACTAATTCGGCCCACCATGAACGATTTTTCTTTTGGGTAAAGTCAGGAAAGACCCCAGATAGACGAATAAGTATTGTCGAATCAATTGAGAGGTGAATCGACTGCGATAGAGTGAGATCAAGAGACAAAAAAGGGAGGGAAAGCAGCAGATAGAAAGAGGGAGGGCGACGGAGAAATGGAGGGAGCAGTGAGGGAGATGAAGATGAAGATATGGAGAGAGCAGTGAGGGAGATGGCGAGATGGAGGGAGCAGTGAGGGAAATGGAGAGATGGAGAGAGCAGGGAGGGAGATGGCGAGATGAGGGAGTAGTGAGGGAGACGACGAGATTGAGGAGAGGGTGGAGTTTCATCGAGCTCTAACTCGAGCGCCCAGTAAAAAGAGGGAGGAAAGAAGCGAGCGCCAAAAATCCCGCCTTTTTTTTTATAGCGTTTTCATTTTTGTTTAGGCCAAAATTTTGATCTTTGATAGCGTATTTAGCAAAAACGCTATTACCAAATGCTATTATTGGGCATTTGTGTTGTAGTGTGGATTGCTGTCAATTACGCTGGACCGTGTTTTGAAGAACATTTTAGACGAAATTCTCTTAAAACATCCAAAGTTTTCTTTGCCAAATTCGATTCCAAGTTAGGTTGAGATAATGGGTGCTGAAGTTGGTGCCTGAAACATTTTGAACTAACAGACAGACCAACTTGGAACTGTATAAACACCATATGTAGTACTCATAAATTCAGAGTTAATAGAAACAACAAACTATACTCTTTCTTTTGAGTAATGGTGATGCACTTAGTCGAGAAGGTGTTGTATCCACTTCTCAACAACAGCCGGTGAGCCATACCAAGGCCTTAATACATCATCTGAGCCAACTGGGGAATGATATACTCCATCCAAACTAATGTTCAATGCACCATCAAGATGAGCTGATTCTTCAGGAACCACCCCATCACCCCACATGTCTGCTTGACCACAAACCTGCAACAGTGCAATCAACAAGAGTGCTTCAACAATTGCTTAGCACAGTTATTGAGAATCGACAATGAAAAACACATAAAAATCAAATAATTTTCTTGTTTCCGCTTTCTAATATGGTGCACTATAATTGAAATATGGTGCATTGCATAATTACTCACCTGCTTGTACCCCTGTCCAACAAATTCCATGAACCATTTGAGCTCCACAAATTCTTTGAGCTTTTGTTTCTTATGTTTCTTAGAAAAGTGAATCGCTTGGCTCTTCATCTTCGACAACTTCTGAAGGTGAGTGGTTTGAAAGCACATTTGAGCTTGCTTTCAAACTGCTTATGTTCAATCTAGAAAAGTGAATCGCTGCTATTTCTTATGTGACCATAAAACACATAATAGGAACAAAGAAAACCAATGTTCAAACTGTGCTTTCAAACTGCTTGGCTATTCGTCTTCGACTGAGAAGAAAAGTGAATCTAGGGCTGGCTCTTCGTCTTCAATCTGAGAAAGGGGAAGAAAGGGAGGGCTTTTTCTTCTTTTGGATCTGAGGAATGGGAAGAAAAGGGCGATTTCGGTCTCTCTCTCGAGCTTCGGTCGAGATGGTTTTGGGGAGAGGGCTCTATGTCGAGTGTATTTGGGAGAGGGAGACTGTTCCCTCCCTCCCTCCCTCTTAAATCGCTTTTTCATTTTGAATTTCAGATTCCCTCTTTTTTTTTTTTTTTTTTGAAACCAAGGTCGAGGGCACGAGCGAGGGAGCCTCCCTCGCCCATTTCCTCGACAGGTAGAATTACTATATATTTTTAGACAGCATAAAGCAAAACATGAAATTGATTGATAACCATCTAGTTATGTGGACCATATTTGTTTGTCACTTCTGGCTAATGGTAACTTCTTTTTTCTTTTTTTTCTTTTTTTTTTTCAAATTGTATAAATATGAGCAGAATAATGGCCTAGAATAATATGATTCACAATGATATCAAGACTTTTCATGGACTGGATGTCAAACTTAATTTTTTTTTTCCAGTTTCTGATCCCTAATGAAAGAATTCTTTCAAATATTTTTTCAACTCATGATTAGAATAGATACCTTATGCAGAATAATATCGACCACAGATTACCATTTAGGTATTATGGATGAAACCGGGTTTTGTGGTTATGCTCTGATAAAGCTCTGCTACTGAGCATATTCAAGGCTCGCAAAATTTCTATCCAAAACTGCTGACAGTGGAGTGTGTACACTACAATTGAGTTGTGATTCTGACAACACCATCCATTCAATCCATTTGAATGATCCAACTTCTCTGCCTGATTTACGCAGATGCAACATAACAAACATGTGCAATGCACGTGTGTGCCTTTTTTTTCACACTATTAGTTGGAACGCAAATTCTAAATGGTGAGGAAACGAGTGAGGGAGGGGGGTGTGACCACCCATCCCCCTCGAGATGTGCGCCCATGTGAATCTCGAGGGGGATGGGTGGTTGCACCCCCTCCCTCACCCATTTCCTCGCCGCCTAGAAGGGCTCTAGTTGGAATAAACATGTTAACCACATGATTAGCTAATCATGGCAGGCAAAACGACACAAGTATGATTAAGCTTAATTTAGGGAATACTTAATTTCTCTGTCTCTTAAATGATAAATAGCCCTTACCTCACTCTCTATCCACCCACTTGTGTGTTATTGAACTACCAATTCAAAGGGGGCATATATCCCCCTCACTACTTACTTACCCTCGCAGCTTAACTTGAGTAAGTCTAGCCAACCTTGTTTGGTAAATTTTTTTTGGTTTTATTATTATTATTATATTTTTTACTTCTAATTTTTAAAACACGATCACAAACACTATTTATAACAAATGTAAAAAAATTCAAAAAAAAAAATAACAAACTAAGGTTGACTAAAATTGTTAATGCAAAGTTTCCTCCAATACTTCCGATTTACTACATGCCCCTAAATCTTCGGGCAGCTGGAAAATTCTGTCCCTTCGAAAATTTTAGAAAGAGAGAGAGAGAGATAGACATTTCAATGTCACTATAAATACACCAAAAACAGAGCAGCTCAGTGAACAGTGATTTTCTCTAAACCTCAAATCTAGGTTTCTTTTCCAATAATGTGGATGATCGCCCGAGTAGCCGCGTCGAGGCTCCACCAGACTCGGCGGTTCTCGGCGGCGATTCCAGGTCCTTGTATTGTTCACAAGCGAGGTGCAGATATTCTTCATGATCCATGGTTTCAATAAGGTCAGATTGATTTGTTTATGCGTTGATATTGTAAACTAAGTCTTTGGGGTGTTTTTATTTGTGTTTTTATGCTCTGGGTATATTTTAGTTTTGTGAATTTGGTGAGTTGAGATGTGTTGTTGGATGGGTTCCAGTTGATTGAGAGTTTAGAGCTAATGACTTGATTTTGAATAGATGTTAAGTCAATTGTGAGTTCACGTTGTTGAACTGTATATGAAAGTGTGAAATAGATTTGGAGTGTTTATTATAATATAACTCTCTTTGTGCAATGTTTGAGTTAGTTGCAAATTAAGAAGATTGGGAACTTGTCAAGATTTGAAACTGATATTTGTAATGTGGAAATGTCCCTTTCAATTTAAATCAGAGAGCATGATATTGTTGCATTTAATACACTAATTCTATGTCGTTTCTGCCTATTTGATATATTTCTTCCTTGAATTTCTTTTTCATTGTATTAGTTTAAGTTATGTAAGAGCTTTCACATATGTAGAGTTAAATTTAAGCAAATGGTTTCATTGGGTCAAATGGCTTTCAAAGATGTAGACTTCAAAGTTCAACCGATATAAATTTACTGTGGAAAGTTATATGGATTGGGGTATTGCTCATTGAATCAGACTTTACATTTAGAATCATTCTCCATAGAGCTCAACCATATGGAGATAACATTATTAATGGACCACTCTAATTGTTGAGTTCCATATTAGGGTGCCACAATGGATCTCCAGATTCTCCACAAAGCACAATTTGCGATTTCGAATCTCCACAACCATTTCCCAAAAAGAGAGGAGTTAAATTTTTTTTTATTCTTCTCACCCCTAAACCCCCTTCTTGCGTTGGTATTTCTTTGAGGATGGAGACATTCCCAAAGAAAATCATGTGTTGTCTGCTTAATTATATTGGCAGTTGAATTCATGAGTTGTCTGCTTAATTATATTGGCAGTTGAAGGGTGCATCGTGAGCAAACTCATCATGTAGTCTGGAATGCGAGCAAGAGTGGGTTTAATTCAGACTAATCTCCTGGCTTCCGACAAGAACTCGCAATTACACAATGCTAATATATCTCCTCTCTCTCAAGGATCTTATCCCAAGCATGATTGTCCTTTGCCCCCGATAGGAATCACCAAATTTTTACATGCAGGAGAGGAAGCTTTGCAGCCCAAGATATCTACAAAAAGATATATGTTGCACATTTCAAGTATAGATGCGATTTAATGAAATTCACTCTAGGTCTGAATAAGTTTGAGCAGAGAATGATGTCTCAAGTAGCCTCTGTTGTACTCCCATTTTTGTTCAATCAATCTCTCTCTTTTCTCTTGACCAAAATATATCAGTTTGATGAAATCTGCAACTTGTGTACATGAGCTTTATATAACTATAATTTAAGTATCAATTATTTCTTGCAAATAAAAAAATCTTGCAGACAGCCCCATCTCTTCCAACTATAACCTATTAATGTTTTCAAATAAAACAAACTGTGAGAGTGCATAGTGAATATGTCATGTCATACTATTGTCAATGACTTGTGATTTTTGGTTTTGACGATATTATTATTTATTAATGTCTTCATCTAAGAATGTTTTGTTCTTGAAAGTGTCTCACTGTTTATTATATCAGTTGTTGTGAAGAATGAATCTCAGAATCGCTGTTCCTCTATGTAAGACATTTTCGCTCTGATGTTTTTGAGAGTAGGATACTGGTTTCCCTTTGACAGAAAGAGATCGACTTGGACTTCGGGGCCTGCTTCCACCTCGCATTATATCATTCAAGCAGCAATATGATCGTTTTAGTGAGTTTGTCCTACTAATCACCTGCTTTTTTGATGTTGATAAAAGTATACCCATGAGGATATGTCGATTGAATTTTGAATAAAATGGAGTCCAAAAATGGCAAGAATTTTCAATCTTCACACATTTGGTTAGAAAACTCAAAATAAGATTATTTTTTTCGAGGGTTGAGGATGATCATCACATTGGAAGGACCATCATCATAAGAAATCAATTCTTCAAAATGTAACCCCATGAGAGTGGAACATAATTATAAAAGAGTGTCACAATAACTTGCCTGTTGAAATATTTTTATATATGCGTTCTGGAGGGGGGTCGAATGTTTTGACGTTCATGAGAATTTTTATATGCGTTGTACACACGTGTTGGGAATTGTCCCAAACCCATTAATCCCATATCAAAGATAAAGCTACTCCATGTCTTGAATATCAAGTGAGGGCCCCCTTAAGTTGTACCGAGGCCTTTTGAGATAACCCCACACCCAAGGCCCATGTTAGGAAGACTTGATTGGGTGGTTAAGTTGGGGATAAAATTGTGCTTTGCTCTGGCAACCAACAAGTGGTATCGGAGCCCCTGGTTCGGGTGGGTGCCACACACGTTATTCCTTACACTTTGGTGATTCTCGAAGTGTGGTAGTAATGTCACGCTCCAATTTTCAAGAAAAACGAAATCCTAATATCCGCATGGGATTATCCATTTTTTCCAAAATTCGGGACATGAATGTCATTCGCTAAAAGTAACAGTTGGCGTCCACGAGAAATAATCAAATGCACAATTTACCAGATTATAGGAAAATACAACACTTGCTCTAAAAAGCCAAACAAAAAGAAAAATAATAACATTTAAATCTCGTAGAGCCAACTCTAACAAATTCAACTAAACATAGGCATAACTCTCCCAATAAAAATGCAACTCCAAGTTCTACTACAAAAGAATAAACTATCACTTAACAAACAAAAGGACCTAGACTCTCGAACAACATGCAACTCCCCAGCAATGCTCGTCACGTACGAAACAAACTTCTCTAAGCTCGCCCAAAACTACTAAATCCTGAAACAAACTAGTCGGCTACATTCCCAAAGGAATGTACCCAAGAAGCCAAAGCCCACTTGGGTCGGCAATTAAGCTGATATGAAATTTTTCGTTTCCAAAAATCAACACATCAGCAAGTGATAACATAAAATTAAACACAAACCATGAACAACCACACAAACAGGTAGTTTCTCAATGAGGCAATGTAAGAAAATCACAGTTCAAATAATTTAGTTCCTCAATGAGGCAATCATGTCATCCTAATAAGTAAATACATATTTACTTGTACTTACTCTGTAGATGTTGACTATGACAAGTCTGACCTGCAGAAATATTAATGGACTTGTCATCCTGCATGAAAAGGGTTATAAACAATATAAATATAATTTATTAATTAAAACAGTTATCTTCATACATTATTTGACTTAAGCATATTATTCATTTTTATTGAATTTATTCATTTTTTTAACGGATTGATCACTTAGACGATACCACATTCGCGCCATCTCTGTGCCGAACATATATGCTCTTATACCTCTCATATAAACGAGAAATTCCTCGTCATCCATGCCCAAGTGGGGACACATCACATACAAGCATATCACCGGATACCCCTAACTGTATGAGTACAATAAAAACCACTCTTGGGCTAACAATGCGCATGGATCACGTCACACTTTTGACGGATAAATAATAAGCCTATTTTGGGCATTTCAAAATCACCACCTTTCCGCAAGACTAACCTGAAAGTTATTTTAGTTTCTTTATAGAAAAATGGGTGCCCCACATCCGCAAGACAACCCAAATGTTATTTAGTTTCTCTATAAGAGAGTGGAAATAAAAAACAAAAAGAGGTGTGGTAGTTCTAAGTGATACAATTCGATGTTATTTAAATCTTGTATCTCCATGATATTTGTATTGCCTATCGTGCATTCCAAATTTTTTTTACACAATGACACGTTCCCTCACAAACCAACCCACAAAATCATTTGGGGAAGCATAACTATTCTCATGGATAAATAATCCACACAAAGTAGCACTAAAACTCGTAATGAACAAACACGCATGCAATATCAATTAATAATATCAATCTTAATCACATATTTGAAAATAAAATGTAATTAACAAATACCCAATATTGGAAAGATTGACATGTTTTGACATGCAATATTGAAAATAAAATGTAATTAACAAATACCCAATAGTCAACATATTTCCAATATTGCATGTCAAAACATAAAGGACAATATTGAGTATGGTCAATATTCATAATGAAATCCCAATAGTCAATATTGACCAACGACAAGATTCACCACTATGCAATACCCAACATGTAATATTCAACATGGCATATTCGTACAGGACATTTATCTTTTCATTTTTTTTTCAACTACCAATGCCCAATATGCAATATTCAATAGCCAACATGCAATAGTCATAAAAGTACAATTTTCACAACTACCAATACCCAACATCCAATATTTACAAAGGAAAAGTTTCAATCATGTTTCCAAAAAGAAAACAATTAATGATGTAACCCTTATCAAAATTTACAGAAATTGTTTTGAGGGACTAAAAGAATGACATGATGGTCTTTTACCAAATTCACCAATATGGGCAGAACTTTATTATCAAAATAGGTAGAATAACATGACATGATGTACTTGCAAAATTTTAACATCAAAATAAAAACAAGATGTACTTGCAAAACTTTAACATCAAAAGAAAAACATGATGTACTTGCAGAACTTTAACCTCAAAAGAAAAACATGACATGATGTACTTGTAGAACTTTAACCTCAACTATAGGTAAATTAAATTTATGGAGAACATAAGATATAAACCGTATTAAGACTAAAGAAAGAAGAACTCACTTCTTTTTTTTCTCTTACTCTTTCCCTTTTTTTTTTTTTTTTTCCAGATTTTCTATGCGGATGGAAATGATCAATACCCTATTTAACCAAGTCAAAGGCAAAACCCTACAAGATTAAGGTATGCACAACATTATATTGACACCATTTTATTTATTTATTATACACCCAACCTCAAAATAATTATGCCCTAAAATATTATCATTTGTCAAAATTGGGGGTCATTACATTTGTCTCTTGGACAACCTCTAAAATTGGGAGTCAAAATTGGCTTCACTCATGGTGGAGGAATGAAAGTCTCTTGAGGCTATTTCTTTTTGTGATGTCCAGTTTGTGTAGGGGACAAACACAACTTATGTTGGTAGTTTATCTGTCGACCAACAAAGTTCTAGAAAAGCAACATAAGGATTTTCGGTTGTTGAGCAAATTGGAGGACTTGGTGCTTGATAATTTAGATGATTGTCCCTCAAAGTGGTCAGTTGAGTCCGATGGTGGTTTGAGATTTCATGGGAGACTTTGTGTGTCCGAGATTGAGGGGTTGAAGAAAGAAATTATGGATGAGGCTTATAAGTCACATTTTACCATTCACCCGGGAGGCACAAAAATGTATCATGATCTGAAGCGAACTTTCTGGTGGGACGGTATGAAGAAGGATGTTGGAGATTATGTATCACGGTGTTTCACTTGTCAACAAGTGAAGGCTGAGCATCAGCGACCCTCAGGTTTGTTGCAGCCATTAGAGATTCCTATCTGGAAATGGGATAATATTTCTATGGACTTTGTAGATGGCTTACCGAAGACTCAACGAGGTAACGAGTCAATTTGGGTCATAGTTGACCGTTTGACTAAGTCCGTGCATTTTGTTCCAGTTGGTGTGCACCGTACTACCGAACAGTTAGCCAGACGATACATCCGTGAGGTAGTTAGGCTTCACGGGGTACCAATGTCCATTATGTCAGATAGAGATCCCTTGTTTGCATCTGAGTTCTGGGAGAGTTTTCAGCAAGCCATGGGGGCGAGATTATTAGTGAGGGATCAGAACTGCTCAAAGCCGACAGAAGAGTTATGCTGACCGGAAGTGTAAGGCGGTAGAATTTCAGGTTGGGGACCTTGTCTTTCTCAAGGTTTCACCTATGAGCGGCGTATTGAGGTTCGGTAAGAAAGGGATGTTAAGTCCTAGATTTGTGGGACCATTTGAGATTATTGCTCAAGTAGAGAGTTTAGCCTATAGACTCGCCTTGCCACCGAGCTTATCGGCTGTTCATGATGTGTTTCACATTTTCATGTTGAGGAAGTGTGTGAAGGATCTTGCTCACATCGTCCAACCCACAGAAATCAAGATTAATGACGACTTCACCCAAGTAGCACGACCGATCAAGATTGTGGATCGTGATGTGAAACATCTCCATAGAAGGATAGTGAATTTGGTGAAAGTTCAGTGGAGTGAAAAGGAAAATGATGTAACTTGGGAGCTAGAGGACAAGGTGAAATAGTTGCACTCGAAGCTATTCATCCAGTGAATCTCGGGACGAGATTCCTTTTGAGGTGTGTATAATGTAATGACCCCCAATTTTGACAAATGATAATGTTTTAGGGCATATTTATTTTGAGGTTGGGTGTATAATAAATAAATAAAAGGGTGTCAATATAATGTTGTGCATACCCTAATCTTGTAGGGTTTTGCCTTTGGATTGGTTAAATAGGGTATTGATCATTTCCAGCCGCATAGAAAATCTGAAAAAAAAAAGGAAGAAGGAGAAGGGAAAGAGTAAGAGAAAAAATGTGAGTTCTTCTTTCTTTAGTCTTAATACGGTTTATATCTTATGTTCTCCATAAAGTTAATTTACCTATAGTTAAGGTTAAAGTTCTGCAAGTACATCATGTCATGTTTTTCTTTTGAGGCTAAAGTACTGGAAGTACATCATCCCTGTTTCTTTTGATGTTAAAGTTCTGCAAGTACATCATGTTTTTCTTTTGATGTTAAAGTTCTGCAGGTACATCTTGTTTTTATTTTGATGTTAAAATTCTGCAAGTACATCATGTCATGTTATTCTACCTATTTTGATAATAAAGTTCTACCCATATTGGTGAATTAGGTAAAAGACCATCATGTCATTCTTTTAGTCCCTCAAAACAATTTCTGTAAATTTTGATAAGGGTTACATCATTAGTTGTTTTCTTTTGGAAACATGATTGAAACTTTTCCTTTGTAAATATTGGATGTTGGGTATTGGTAGTTGTGAAAATTGTACTTTTATGACTATTGCATGTTGGGTATTGAATATTGCATATTGGGTATTGGTAGTTGAAAAAAAAAGAATGAAAAGAAAAATGTCCTGTACGAATATGGCATGTTGAATATTACATGTTGGGTATTGTATAGTGGTGAATCTTGTCATTGGTCAATATTGACTATTGGGATTTCATTATGAATATTGACCATACTCAATATTGTCCTTTTATCTTTTGACATGCAATATTGGAAGGATGTTGACATTTGGGTATTTAATATTTGTGAATATTGGGTATTTGTTAATTACATTTGATTTTCAAATATGTGATTGAGATTGATGTTATTAATTGATATTGCATGCGCGTTTGTTCATTATGAGTTTGAGTGCTACTTTGTGTGGATTATTTATCCATGAGAATAGTTATGCTTTCCCAAATGATTTTGTGAGTTGGTTTGTGAGGGAACATGTCATTGAGTAAAAAAAAAATTGGAATGCACGACAGGTAATACAAATATCATGGAGTTATAAGATTTAAATAACATCGAATTGTATCACTTAGAACTACCACACCTCTTTTTGTTTTTGATTTCCTCTCTTATAGAAAAACTAAATAACTTTCGAGTTGTCTTGCGGATATGGGGCACCCCTTTCCTATAGAGAAACTAAAATAACTTTCGGGTTAGTCTTGCGGAAAGGTGGTGATTTTGAAATGCCTAAAATAAACTTATTATTTATCTGTCAAAAGTGTGACGTGTTCTATGCGCATTGTTAGCCCAAAAGTGGCTTTTATTGTACTCATATAGTTAGGAGTATCCGGTGATGCATGCATGTATGTGATGTGTCCCCACTTGGGCATGGATGACGGAAAAATTCTCTTTTATATGAGAAAGGCATACGGGCATGTATGTTCGGCACGGAGGTGGTGCGAATGTGGTATCGTCTAAGTGATCAATCCGTTAAAAAAATGAATAAATTCAATAAAAATGAATAATGTGCTTAAGTCAAATAATGTACGAAGATAACTATTTTAATTAATAAATTACATTTATATTGTTTATAACCCTTTTCATGTAGGATGACAAGTCCACTAATATTTCTGCAGGTCAGACTTGTCATAGTCAACATCTACAAAGTAATTACAAGTAAATACGTATTTACTTATTAGGATGACATGATTGTCTCGTTGAGGAACTAAATTATTTGAACTGTGATTTTTTTGCATGACACATTTGCCTCATTGAGGAACTACCTGTTTGTGTGGTTGTTCATGGTTTGTGTTTAATTTATGTTATCACTTGTTGATGTGTTGATTTTTTGGAACGAAGAATTTCACACCAGCTTAATTGCTGACCCAAGTGGGCTTTGGCTTCTTGGGTAAATTTTTTTGGGAATGTAGCCGACTAGCTTGTTTCAGGATTTAGTTGTTTCGGGCGAGCTTAGAGAAGTTCATTTCGTACGTGACGAGCATTGCTGGGGAGTTGCACGTTGTTTGAGAGTCTAGGTCTTTTTGTTTGTTATGTGACAGTTTATTCTTTTGTAGTAGAACTTGGAGTTGGATTTTTATTGGGAGAGTTATGCCTATGTTTAGTTGAATTTGTTAGAGTTGGCTCTACGAGATTTAAATGTTTTTTTTTTCTTTTCGTTTGGCTTTTTAGAGCAAGTGTTGTATTTTCCTATAATCTGGTAAATTGTGCATTTGATTATTCTCGTGTACGTCAACAATTACTTTTAGCGAATGATATTCATGTCCCGAATTTTGGGAAAAACGGATAACCATGCGGATATTAGAATTTTGTTTTTCTTGAAAATCAGGGCGTGACAAGTAAGTTCCTCGAGATGGTGATCCTCGAGAGTTGCAACAAATGGTAGAGCATAGGAAGACCACAATCGATGTTGATGGTAGGCGAGTGCTGACTAATGGGGTTTGCTCCAAGGTGGAGATTGTGGAAATTGTTCCAAACCCATTAGTCCGACGTCAAAGAGAAAGCTACTCCAAGTTTTGAATATCAAGTGAGGGGTTCATGTTAGGAAGACCCTAAAACCCCTCACCCAAGGGCCATTTTAAGAATGCTCGATTGGGTGGTTAAGTTGGGGACAATATCAGTGCATGTTCGGGGCTTTGATCTGGCTCCCAACAACATGTACACCAAAAAACCCTCTCTAGTTAGCTTAAGACTGGACATGCTAATACACATTTATTGATGCTTATTGGTTTTGGACATTTTTATCTATAAGAAACATTTTATGATTGATTTCACTCTTCTGGTTTTTGAAATTCAGTGGAGTCGTATAGATCTCTGGTGAAAAATACTTGCAATCAACCGGAAAATGTTGTTTCTTTAGCAAAATGGAGGATCCTGAACAGACTGCATGATCGAAATGAAACTTTATACTACAGAGTAAGTTAGAAGCTTTTAATTACATTAACCATTTCATTATTTGTATAATCTAACATACCGCTATGACTGGTTTACACAGGTCCTCATCGATAATATCCAAGACTTCGCTCCAATAATATACACTCCAACTGTGGGATTAGTTTGTCAAAACTATGGAGGATTGTTTAGGCGGCCACGTGGGATGTATTTTAGTGCCAAGGATAAAGGAGAGATGATGTCAATGATATATAACTGGCCATCTCAAAAAGGTATTTTGAGCATACCTGAAAGCTACATCAAAGATTCTTTTTTATATACCATCTATTTGTGTGTTACAACATTCTTTTTTGAAATGAAAGTTTCTATTTTAAGTAATTGAACTACCATTCATTGTAAATTCAAAATAATAATAATAATAATAATACTTGCATAGCTATCTCTATATTCGATGCTTGTTGATTTTTGAATTTGTTTGTAGACATATTTTCCTACCTTTTTCTGTGCTCCTTCCCTGATCAATAAATTTCTATCTGTCTTGGGGGAATTATGATTGCTCCTGTGACTGAGAGGAAGAGCTAGAAACAATGCATTACTTAATTTTCACTATTTTCTGTAATGTACATGTCATAAATCAATTTCACAAACACACAATAGCTTGCATGTGAGTTTTGTTGATTCACTCACTGGTTTACTAAATAGTTCAACTGGATAGTAGCTGAAAGTTCCATTCATTCCTCAAAAATCTTGAAACAACAGTTTTCTTTATTAGAAATTTCGATTACCATTTTAATTTTTGATAATTTCCATATACATCATCGGCTTTTCCAAAAATCAGTCCTCTTCTAATCTTCTACTGCCTTGAGGACCAACTGCCAACATATGATATTATCTTGAAGTCATCTACACAATGTTGTAAATGAGAAAATGCACTTATTTAAAAGCTTGTATTTTGTGCCTGTTTCTTTGTTATTCCCAGATTCTATTATTGCATGGTTTATTTCAATTTCCTAGACTTGAAGCCTCAGTAACCTTTCCTGGCAGCTTAAAAAGCCAGTCCCCAGAGGAGAATAAACAAAATGAGCAGGGCTTAAGAGTTCACCTGCCTATTGTATCAAGTGTAACAAAGAAAGATTATTGATTAGGATTTAAATGTATTTGAAAATTGAGATTCAGTGATTTGGTGTTAGGCAGTTCCATGATTTGTAGGATATGGAGTGTTTTAATCTTAATGAAAAGCCGGGCCGGTACAAAGAATTACACATATTTCCATCGACTTTATGATGAACAAATATGTGTTAGTGAGAGTGATTTCTTTATCATGTGTATGCTGTATAGATTGTTTAATTAATTGATTGATCAAGTAGAACGGAAAACCACTGTTTAAGGGGAATATGAATGTTAATAATGCAAAAACCAAATCTATCTCTGATTTTGAGCTTGCTATTGTAGTGTCACATTTCACTCTGGTGAAGGGATATTTAATTTACGGTTTTGAATTTGCCCGTTGTATATGAAGATGTTAAGTTCCATATTCACACAGCTAAACATTCTGAGCTCCATGGTATGGGTATACTTCTATTTTGTGTCACAGACTGCTTCTTTCACCACAGGTAGACATGATAGTGCTGACCGATGGCAGCCGCATTCTTGGTCTTGGTGACCTTGGAGTTCAAGGAATTGGAATACCAATAGGAAAACTCGATATGTACGTTGCTGCTGCAGGCATCAATCCACAGAGAGTATGTATTTCCCGCTTTCATCGCTGTCTCCTTTTATGTTTTTAAGCTTGTTCTTGAGCTAATCTCTAATGTTAACTGATTGACCATATGTTGAATATTGTGTTTTTCCGAACTGATCTTGATAAGTTTAATTGGCTCGTCCAAGATTTCTTGTCCTCGTACTTTTATTTTGAAAAGGAGGAAGGGAAAGAAAGGAATCGTCAGCTCTACAAGGGCGTAAGAGTGAATCTGAAAAATGATAGATGCAAAGGAGATTAACAGTTTCTTTAACTAAAGATGAGACCTTCAAGCGTGATATCCAAAACAATTAGTTGATTCACAATGCAAAATTGCATCATCAATGATGAGACAAGAATCAATAAGTAGAAAGTTCTCATGTCTCCTACTAAATGTACCAATAGCTACATATGACTATATGCTCTGAAGGAATGCCCCTGAGGTTTTGGAGGGGACAGGACTTGAAACCTTGACTTTGATCATTATAGTTAAGTTAAACAAAACGTTAATACACCACTTCAGCAATTGGATAGTTGTGATTTTGAGAGTTGACACCTGAATATATATGATTTCTTAAAGTGAGGGCCCCCAAAACTTGAAATTTAGTGGCCCTAAAATTGAAAATTTTGACGGGGCCTGAATGCACTGTATATCCTCATGGTTGGCCCTGCACATGATGCAAGGCCACACAAATCATAAACTTGGAATATGAAATGCTTTTCCCTTTTCCTTGAGCATAGTGTGTTACTTTGTTAGAGCATCTCCAAGGGTAAAAGTTAAACTGGGTATCAACCATATCCCATTTTAACCAAAATCTACTTTAGGGATCCCCTATTTCTTCATCACTCCAACTGTATTCCCAACTTTAACTTTTTCATCATTATTTAAATATATCTTCTCCTAATTTTATGAATCCCCTATTTAAATTTTAAGGATTGGAGAAGAGAGAAGGAAGAAAAATGAGTTTTTTTTTTTTTTTAAAATATTTTTTAATATTTGGGGGATGGCATGGATGCCCCCAAATATAGGGGGAGTTGAGAGAGAAGATAAAATTGGAGCATGTTTTTTTTTTTTCACACAGGAGACCCCAAATTGGCTTTTTTGGCTAATTTAGGGTAATTTAGGGTGTCACTTGGAGATGCTCTTACAAGTTTGTCTAAGATTTTTTTGTGATCTGCTGAAGTTTTTTCATGGTTTATGTTGTGCAGTTAAAACAACTTTATAACGTCGATATAACGCTTAACGGGGGTAAGTCATTACGTTATGAGATTATCACGTTTTTCTATCACGGCTCCGATATAACGCTGTTATTGAGAACGTATTTTTTTCAATAACACTGTCTTAACTTTTTGTTTTAATATATAAAAAAACACTCATTTCATTCTCGATCGAAGGACCAGATCTCGCTGTCGCTGATCGACAGAGAACCAGACCTCGCCGATTGACAAAGAACGAGATAAGAAGGGAAGAAGACGAAGAGTTGATTGCACTCTCTATTGTGATCTCATTCTCATACGAAGAGAAGATGTTTTTTAATTAATGTTTTGATGTTTTTGAATTGAATGTTATAAACATGATTTACTTTTTTGTCTCTATAAAACATCAATACTTTGTGGAGGTATTAAAATATATTTAACAAAATATTTCGTTATATACCGTTCTATCACATTATATCTCATTATAACCTATCGCTCCTAGACCGTTATGGATCCGTTATCCATTTTAACATAGGGTTTATGCCAATACCCAAAAATGGAAGGCATAATAGTTTCATAAGATTTCTAGATCTTGGTAAAGACTTGCTCTTAAAGCAACTTGTATATATTTTTTACTGGTTACTTCTTTGATTTATCGCCTGACTGGTTGATTAATTGGAATTCCACGTCATCCAGATACTTCCAGTTATCCTTGATGTCGGTACCAGCAATAAAAAGCTTCTTGACGATCGCCTTTGTGAGTATAGATGACTATTCTTTCTGAGTGTTATATTCTTAATATTAAATGGGTTACAAACATTACATTGCTCAGGATTCATAATCATGTCAATCCTAGTCAAAATAATGTTGGGCTGTTGGCCTTTTACTGAATGCACCATTCTGGATTACGAACATGATACTGAATGTTGCCCTTAATGAAGGAATGCTTGTCTTTTTATTGGCATTCTGATCCAAACTGGACACTATTGGCCACTATTTCATGTAGTCTAGTTTACTGGTTGCCAACCTGTTCTTTGCATCAAGTGAACATTTTGTTCTTGTGTGAATTTCAGACTTAGGATTGCGACAGCCTAGGCTGGAAGGAGAGGAATATTTATCAATTGTTGATGAATTCATGGAAGCCGTGTTCACACGCTGGCCCAAAGCTATCGTACAAGTAAGTTTCTTAGAAAATATTATTTTATTCATTAACTTTGTTTATAATATCTCCACTGACATGATTTTCCTGACAACATTAACAGTTTGAAGATTTTCAAATGAAGTGGGCATTTGAAACACTACATAGGTACCGTAAAAAGTTTTGCATGTTCAATGATGACATACAGGTGGGAGTCCCTATCATGTTGTATTGAAATTTGTATATTTTGCCCGTGTAGTGACGTGCTTTCACTATTGACCCAGACATGATTCATTGGAAGACTCAAGAAATTATTTGAAAATTATTGTCCAAAAGAAATTAGTTAACTACCTTATCATGGACTTGTCATTATTGTGCCGACCTTTTGGTGTCTGACAGGGAACTGCTGGTGTTGCACTTGCTGGGTTACTAGGAGCTGTTAGAGCACAGGGTCGACCATTAAGTGATTTTGTAAAACAAAAGATAGTTGTTGTTGGAGCTGGAAGGTACTAAATTTACCAAAATGAGTCGTTTCTCGGCAACTCCGTACATAATAAAGTTTTGGAATAATTTAATACTTTCCTAGATCCTGCCATTGCTATTAGTGTCTTTCCACTGCTTTCTGATGCTTTGTCTTAATATACAGTGTAGGGATCGGCGTCCTTAACACGGCCAAGCAAGCTGTTTCAAGGATGTCTAGGAATGATGACTTGTCAGCAAGGATGCACGGACTCGGACTCGGACACGGACTCGGACACGGACACGACACGGCGACTCGGCAATTTTCAAAAATATAGGACTCGGCGACTCGGCGACACGGTCAAACTTATTATTTTAATATATTTTTTTGTAACTCATATGAACATAAAATTATAAATAATAATAGTAAACAATCCATACATATCAATAAAACATTCATTCATTCAAAATTTCAAATGCATCATAAAGTCAAGCTCAAGTCATACTCATAAAGCATAAGCATTTGAGAATGTAAAAACTCATTATTTGCAATATTGATTCACTGATTGAAATACTCATTCTTTGCTAATGCTAATCTACTTTTTTATTCTTTGCAGTTGAAGTACAAAAATAAGCAGAAATTAGAAAATCGGCATAAAAGAAAATAAGCACAATACTCATTGTTTTATTCTACTAGTGTGGGAAGAACACATCCTCAAATTTCAGAGACACAGAGAGTCTCATATAGTCATATTCGTGAAATCAGAATATGGAAGAAGTAGAAAAAACTTTGAGGATGTGTGTTCAATCAGAAATGAATCAGAGCATAACAAAATCAGGATGTGTGTTGCAATATCAGCACAATACTCATTCAAAAAAAAAAAAATCAAAGCAGAAAAGAAAATCAGAGATGAATCAGAGAAGAAATCCGAGAAGAGAATGATGCATAGTCGCATAGACTGATAGAAGACAATCGCAGAAAAAAATAAATGAAAGAAGAAAGGTACCTGGAGAAGATCTCAGAAGAGTCTTGAACTCTTGATCGACAGTCTGGAGAAGTTCTCCATAAGGATGTCCTCAGAAAGTAGAGAAAGGTCCATGGCACGAAGATCTCACCTTGAATTTGCAAGTTCTGAGGATGAAATGAAACTCAAGTCGAAATCGATCGAACCCTCTTCTCTGTCGAAATCGATCGAACCCTCTCTGTCGAAATCGATCGAACCCTCTCTCTCTGTCTCTCTCCCTCTCCTTCTCTGTCGACATCGACCGAAATCGATCGAACCCTCTGTCGATCGAACCCTCTCTCTCTCTCCCTCTCTGTCGAAATCGACCGAAATCGATCGAACCCTCTGTCGATCGAACCCTCTCCCTCTGTCTATCGAGCCCTCTGTCGATCGAACCCTCTCCCTCTCCCTCTCTGTCGATCGAATCCTCTCCCCCTCCCTTCTCTGCTTTCTCTGCTGAATTTAGGGTTTGGAGGAACCAAACAGTCGAAGAGGAGGAGGGTTTATTTGCACCCGACCGAGTCCGGACCATGTTTGACCGTGTCTGACCGAGTCTTGACCGTGTCCGGACCGTGGTCAACGAATTTTGACCGTTGACCACGTGTCCAATACGTGTCGGGCGCGTGTCGGACGCGAATCCGTGTCCGACACGTATTTGACTCGTGACTCGGAGGTTTTCCGAAGAGTCGGTGCATCCTTGCTTGTCAGGACACAACCTGTGTGGTTCTGGTGATTAAGCATTTAGCGAATCTAGTACATCCTCTATTTAGTACTAGTATGTTGCCCGTGCTGTTGGAACGATAGATTTTAACATTGAGTTAATTTTATAGAAGTTTCTAGAAAAGTAAAATAAAATTAACACCTCATCACAACTCGTCAAAGTTCATTTAGCCAATAATATTCACTATCAATAGTCGAGTTATTTACATAAATATGTATAGAAACTTCATACTTGCATGCCTAATCATCATCAACAATTGAAAAAATAAATAAGTAAATGAAAAACAAATCAAATGTTGGGTAGGGGAATCGAACCCACGCACTCGGGTAAGACATAAAGGGAAACTTTCAGTCTCAACCATTGGATGCAACAAATCTCGACCAAGGATGCACGGACTCGGATACGACACGGCGACTCGGCGATTTTCCAAAAAATAGGACTCGGCGACACGGTCAAGCTAAATTTTTTAATATATTTTTTTTAACTCATATGAACATAAAATCATAAATAATATTATTAAACAATCCAAACATATCAATAAAACATTCAAATTCATTCATTCAAAATTACAAATGCATCATAAAGTCATGCTCAAGTCATAAGCAATATAATTTTATTAACTTGATAATGTAAAATGTAAATTGATAATTTCAAAAGCTCACCAGCGAGGCGGCTACATCTCTTCTTCTTCATTAACTGGCAGATTAACTAGAGCTCTACTAGTAAAAAAACAATTTTAATCTACACAAGCATTCACCAATGGCCAGACATCACAGAAATTTCATAACATGAATGACATTGGCATCACTTCGCCATGCATCATGCTCATTGCAACAAATACAAGGAGAAGATAACATCCTAGGATGCTAGGAGCTCAAACCACAGAGCTCCTTCACATGATACAGGAAGCTCGACTACATATTTTCAATCTAGCGAGCTGATGATATTTCTATAGAGGTATTTACCTCTTCCTCTTACCAGTATACCACAGTGTTCGGGTGATTTAACATGATAATAGCTTCAATATTTTAACCAAACAGGGTTTACAGTTATTAAATAGTACTCAATGTTTTAAAAAGCATTTTTAAGACTCGAGGCGGTCAAGCTTTTTCCGAGGCGAAGCGTAGCCTCGAGGCGTAGCGAGGCGGAGCGAGGCGTTTTTTTGTAAAAAATAGTGAAAATATATATCAATGGATCCCTTAAAGAGAAATGAAGTACCCCAAAAACATGTACCTAGTTAGAGGGCTTTGCCATTAAGCATCTTAAATGGACTTCTTAATTTTGATGCATTGTTTCACAATACCAATGGATCTTAAAAAATGATTAAATACTTCTTTCTTATTTTCCAAAAAACTCAATAAAAATATATAAGGGATAATAAGTAGGAACGAAGTTTTTTATTGGCATGCGTGTTATATACTTATGGTCTACACGAAAAAAAAAAAAAAAAAACTCAGAAAAAACTTCACTATTCCTTCCTCCCACAAGCCCTAATCAAAGAGCAGAGAGCAGAGAGCAGAAGGCAGAGAACAGAGAACAGAGGCAGAGGGAGTCGACTCGAGCCTCGAGGGTTCGATCGATTTCGACAGATCCTGGTTCGATCGAAGCAGAGAACAGAGGCAGATCCGGGTTCGATCGATTTCGACAGATCCTGGTTCGACCGAAGCAGAGAACAGAGGCAGATCCTGGTTCGATCGACATCAATCGATCTTCTTTCTGGTTCAATCGATCTTTCTGGTTCAATCGATCTTCGCAGATCCTGCTCTCTGCTCTCTGCTCTCTGTCTCGTCTCTGGTTCGATCTTCTTCTTCTCTTCTTCCTTCCCCTCTTCTCTGTGTTCTTCTTCTCTTCTTCTTCAGATCGTCCTCCCCTCTTCTGTATGCAAATGAAAAAACAGATGAAATTAGGTTTTGGCAAATGTAATTTTAATGACAGTCGTTGGATCTGTCTAAAGATCCGAACAGATCAGATGATCCCATAATTAACTAAGCGTACGCCTCACCACGCCTTGAAGCGAACGCCTCGAGGCGTACGCCTCGCCACAACAAAGCGAACGCTTCCAGATGCCACACCGACTCGTACGCCCAGGGGCGATTTTTGGTCGCCTCGCCTCGACTCGCGCCTCAAGGCGCGCTTTAAAAACGCTTTTTAAAACAATGATAGTACTTAGTAAATAAATTAATATACTGATGGAGGGAAATCTTAAGGGTTTTCTTGATAAAGGAGTATCAAACTAGATCTTGCAACACACACTGAATGCTTAAAAATTGGATTTTAACATCGCAATGTAGCTATGTAACTAAAGAAACCAACAAATATATATATTCGGAAAACAAAACAAAAATGACTCTTCAAAACTAGAGCATCACAAGATATTGACAGAATGAAACAAAAAAAAACACACACACACACAGAACAGAAATCGCAGAAAAAAAAAAGAAGGAAGAAGAATAAAGAATGAAGAAGCAAAGCAAAACAGAGAGAGAAGAAGGAAGAAGGAGAAGGAAGAAGCAAAGCAAAACAGAGAAGAAGGAAGATAGAAGAAGCAAAACTAAAATTACTTACAGAGATGAGAGATCAGCAGCAGGCAGATCGATCCTTCCTCCTTCTCCCTCTTCCCTCCTTTTCTCCTTCCCTTCTCTTCCCCTCAAACATATCAAAGGTTCGATTGATCGAAAGGGATTCGACTGTTTCTCTCCCGTTTCCTCTTCTTCTCTTCTCCTTCCCTTCTCTTCCCCTCAAACAAATCAAAGGGTTCGATATCGATCGAAAGGGGTTCGACTGTTTTTTTCCCCTTTCCTCCTCCTCCTCTTCTTCTTCTTCCCTCCTTCTCTACTTCTTTCTCGTTTCTCTCTGCTAGCGCTAGGGTTCGAGTTCAGTAAATGGGTCAGTCTGGACCGTGTCTGACCGAGTCTGGACTGTGTCCGGACCGTATCCAGGCTGTGTCTAACCGGGTCAACGAATTTTGACCGTTGACCCCGTGTCCAATACGTGTCCAGCGCGTGTCGGGCGCGAATCCGTGTCCGACACGTATTTGACGCGTGATACGGAGGTTTTTCGGAGAGTCGGTGCATCCTTGATCTCGACCATGAACTAAGTTTATATACAAACTTATCTTTGTATGTATGTATTTTTATCATCATTTTTTATTGAGCTTGTTGTTTATGAAAGCTTTTCTATTTATTTTCAATGGGCTACTAGCATATTAGTGGGTCTAGACTAGAGATAGGTTGTGGATGCAGGTGCAGATTTAATTTTTTTAATTGGTTTTCCCCTTCCTTTTGAGAGATGATACTGTTCCTTTTGAGAGATAATAGTGTGCAGAAACACCCAATGACTAAATTAAGCCTCGTTTTCCTGTGACAAGAGACAACCCATGTCCTTACAAGTATACCAGGCCTATTTGGGTGTAACAGCAAAATCATAAACCTGCTATTAGATAGTTTGCCCTTTTTTAGATTCTAAAAGAAATTGCATATAAATGATCAGAACGGATAGTGTGATTAGGTATCTTTATTTAAATTAGGCATCTTCATAAATTTTGGAACTGTTTGTTGCACATCTGAGAGGCGTATATAATTATATTTCATTTAATAATCCAGCAGTTTTGGTCATGTATGCTTGATAAAAAAATTGTTTGGGTGCAGGGACTTGTCACTAGAGACACAAAGAATATTGATCCAGCAGCTGCACCCTTTTCTAGAGGCTTTGGTCCAGGAGAAGTTGAGGGCCTCACGGAAGGGGCTAGTCTCCTTGAAGTGGTAATCCTACAAAAGAACTCCCTCTGATTTTGTTAATGTTAGTTTGTTATTGAGGACCTGAGGAGGACAATGCAATTTAATGTGTATATTAATAGTTTAATACATATTCTTATTGTTTTATGTTGCTTCACTCTTTGTCAGCGTGACTAAACAAGTTGGCTTCAGCCATTATATTTTTTAGTTAGGTCTCACATTTTAGTGAAAGTTCCGTACTTCTCAGATTTTTCACATTTTTTCAGGTTAAAAAGGTGAAGCCCCATGTGCTTCTTGGTCTTTCAGGAGTTGGCGGCATCTTCAATGAGGAGGCAAGTCTATATATCCTTCTGTAATGTACTTCTGCTATTGGTGGAAAATTGAACTGTATAGTTTGCTTTCGTCTGGGCCAAATTCACAGCAATGCATCTCATGGGTGATTTAGGGGTTTGATCGCTTCTTGATAAGCAGTATTCTTCTTTTCTTCTTCTTTATCATCGTTTTTATTTTTATGTTCTTTTCTTATTCTTCAACGAGGAGACAAGTCTATATATTCTTTTCTTCTTCTTCTTGTAATTATGATGTTGAGGATTATTTGTATTGTGTGGTTGTCACCTTTTGGGTTTTATCATTATTGATATAGACCAAGTAGTATGTTTAGTTCATTAATGCCATTAAGCATAGTACCCGGTCTTTCGATGCGACAATGTGCTTATGCCACAAGATACATGGATGCCATTTCTAAAAGTTTGAATTTGATGTTTGCATATGCATGTGGAACCAGATTTCACTTGCCATGCAATGCTTAAATAGACTAAACTTGTAGCTGAAATCTTCCTTTTTAATGCTAATTGAGTTGAATCACTTACTCATTTGTAGTTTATTAAGCAGGTACTTAGGGCCATGCGGGATTCAGATTCCACTAGACCTGCCATATTTGCTATGTCAAATCCAACAGCGAATGGTAAGTTCTTTCTGAGCTCCTATTTTTGTAGAAGTCATATAGTTATTTGCTGACCCCTGTGTTTCTGTTTTGTCTTGTGGAACAGCTGAATGTACAGCTGTTGATGCATTCAAATATGCGGGAGAGAACATAGTTTTTGCAAGTGGGAGCCCATTTGAAAACGTCAAACTAGGTTGGGACTTCATTTTCTAGTGGTACTTGGTTCATCCAGCACTGCGCTGCCCCGTTTTGGAAAAGCAACTGATGTGCAAAACAAACTTTTTTTTGGAAAGTAGTGCAATAGAATAAAAAATGCATTGGTTTACTATTTTCTATATGCAGGGAGTGGAAAAATTGGTCATGTTAATCAAGCAAATAACATGTACTTGTTTCCTGGGTACGTCCTAAATCTTTATGTTGATTTTAATATATCAAACACTTGAGAAAGATTATCCTATATGAGAGATGTTATATATTATTCAGGATTGGTCTGGGTGCTCTTCTCTCCGGTGCTCGTCTCATTTCAGATGGGATGCTCCAATCTGCTGCTGAATGGTAAGAACATTTTGAATACTTCAAGTTATTTTAGTTAACCAGCTAGACAGACAAAAAAAGCAAAGCTTCCAATTTGACATGTCTAGCATAGTATCATTCAGTTCTAACTTGGTTCTTTTATAGCCTTGCATCCTACATGACAGATGAACAAGTTCAGAATGGTATCCTGTATCCATCTATTTCAAGGTAATATATTAAACTTAATGAAACAAAAGCATACAATCAGATCCCTTTCAAATACTTCTCTAGTAGTTAGTGTATGGATCAAATTTGAAGTCATATGCTTCAACACAGTTGTGTACACTTAAGATATGTTTTGACTTGCCTATGCTATGATTGTGCTGCTAATGCATTTGTGGCTTCTTCTGTCCAATGCGTGTGAAAGATGATTACTACCAGGCAGTATCTCATTGTTGTATTTTCATTTAGAAAACATGTAAAAGAGCAAGATCCCTTAATAGGTGTTCCAATGAAACTGATGATTGTCGTGGACTCGTGGGTTCTAATTTTTGGTAAATCATGCAGTATACGGCATATTACAACAGAAGTTGGTGCAGCTGTTGTTCGTGAGGCAGTTGCAGAAGAACTAGCAGAAGGGCATTGTGAGATGGGACCGAAAGAGCTCTTGCACATGTCAAAGGTATACAGATCAGTTGCTCGCTTCCATTCCTTGAACTCAGCTGTGCTCAATTTGGTTAGTGACTATTAGATTCACTTATTCAAATTTATTTACTTTCTTATAGGATGAAACAGCGGAATACATAGCTCGCAATATGTGGTTCCCTATTTACCACCCCCTTGTTCATGAGAAATGACTCCCTTCCCCTGCATCCATTTGAATACATGTATTCTTTCTTTTATCCAGGAACTAATTTATATATGCAAAGGACTTTTTTTTTTAAAATTTTTTTAAATTTTTTTATTTTATTGTAATGACATGAGACGAAAAATCGGAATGTGTAGCTCGCAATATGTGGTTCCCTATTTACAGCTCCCTTGTTCATGAGAATGCCTCCCTTCCCATCCATCTATTTGAATACATGAATTCTTTCCTTTATCTAGGAACTAATTTATGCACTTATGTCAACTTATTTTGGAGAAGAATGAAGGATTTTTTATTTTTTGTGTGTGTAATGACATGAGACCTTTTATTTAATTACTCAAACTTAGGAAGTCTGACTTATGTATAAGCTGTACTAGTGGTATTATTAGTTTGATTATCCTCTTGTCAATAATGTGACTTATTCTTTTTTGCATTCTATTCATGTAATAATGTGGTATTATTAGTGCCAATATTTTTTGTTCTTTTCCTTATAGAAATGTTGTGTGCAATGAAGGCCAGTTTGCCTCGCTATTAATAAGGACTTCATCGAGTAGCTTAGTATAACTTTAACTGGGGAAAAGATAAAAGTGATTCTATGCACATCAGTACAGCTAATTCCAAATTAAGATCTCCAATATGTAATGACAGGTTGCTAAAGTTTATGTTATTTTATATAGGTGCACAAATACAATATATGTACCATGAGCTTTCAGTAGGTTCCACCAAATAATACTTTGTATATATGTATGTGCATATAAAGACTATGCAGTAGGTGCACCTAATAATATTTGGAAATACGGGTTGCGAATATACGTGACTCGGTTCCTTATAACACTGTACTGCCATGAGAAGGAAAGTGTTTTTTTTTATCCTTTCTAATATGCACATTGGTAAAACGAGAAATGAAAGTTACGAAAGCACTAAAAATGATTTCAGTGGGGCTTTTAGCTAAGCTTTGAGTAGGGAAGCTGGTTTTTCTTTAACTTCTGAATATGTTAACATGCCACAGAAAGCATGAAAATAAATGAATTCTCAAATTCATTTAGAGTTTGTTAGAAAGTATACGATTACAACCTAATAATCAAAAGCTTTGCATAGGAGAAGATTAATCGATGGAGTTAATGGTCCATCTAGCAGCAAGGCATGCCAATTTAAACCAAATAGTATGAGTTCGAAATGGTTCCCCTTGTAATCCAAATCAGCCTCCAGAAAGTATCAATGAGTTCTTTGCTACCATGAGCATTCATAGAGAGGATGTAATCATTTGGTATGCTGTTGCTTTTCGCCTTCAAGGAGTGATGTGAATCTTAAATGTTTTTAGACTCAAAATTTTGTCCTTCCCAGGTTACAGTGAGGACACAAAAGGCTGAGCAGAAATATGTTTTGAGGGCAAAATCAAAACCATAAATAAACAGTATGCCCAGTCCCCAACTTCTATTCGGCAAGCCTTTGTGAACAGAACAGAACCTAAATGTCTTAATTAGTGACTGGATCAACATTCATGCTCTTCCTTCTTTTTTTAACAAGAACTTGGTGACCTTTTAAGTCTAATTAATATGATCTTGTGAGCCACTCATTGGATTAAACAAAACAAAAGTAGGAGCTATATATGTTTACAGTTGGTACAAATATTGGGACCCAAATTTTGAATTAGCTGGCCTTCAATGGTGAAAGTAGGCAGAAATTTGGAAGGGATAGGTCTATTCTTGTACGAAGTCATAGGAAGTCTAGGCGTGTAAATGACTTTGCGTCCCTTTCTCTCCCATCTCAATCCAAACAGTTAAAGTTTACAGAGCGAGAACCCTTGTTATTTGCATAGAAATGGAATGACTAGTTTTATCAGAAGATTTTCAAAATTCATTTTAGTATGTGTGGCATGATGATACCTAACATCTCATGGATTTCTCTTCATCGTCCAGGGATGCAAAGTTTTATAATAATAAAAAAAAATTGTGAGTAGTGAAGCATGCCAAATTTATGAATCGTGAAGCATGCCTAAATATGCATGCACAAAAAACAAAAAAAAAAACTAAGGCACTAATACTTATAAATTTAACTTTAATTAAAAAAAATAGGTATTTACACATTAATTAGGGGCAAAAACTTGTTTTTAATAATCCAAGTGACCCCTTTTTTAATTATAACTACTACGTACGCCTGACTCATGAAAACTAAATCCATAATTATTGAGTTATATTTCACTCTACTACATTCCTTGCAAGTCCCTGAGCATGTACGTCCTTCGACACCTCCATATTTTATATCACTTGTGACATCAACTAGTACTTAAAATTGAGCGTTGGAAAGACTCCGAAAAAAAAATTTGTTACATTTGAAGGCCTCTGGTTAAACATCAAGATGCATCAAGAAACATAAACACTAAGGGTTCAAAGGTTTCCATATCAACATTGAGGGAGCCAAAGCCCATGATCAAACAATGGGGTGTGCGGCCTAAAACTGTGAAATTGAGGCTCATAGATGAAGTTTGAATCTTAGTGCAAGATTCTTGACTTGTTCCCAAGGAATTGAGATAGTTATCATTCATTAATAATTACATTGTTAAAAGGAAGTACTACAAAACTAGTTTTTGTGAGAAAAGACAGGTTTTTAAATTAACTGCACTGAAAACAGACTCGCATAAACATTAATTGCACTTGAAAATTTTATATTATTTTTGTCCATTCATTTCAGTGTTGTCTGATTTGGGGAGAAATAAAGAAAAAAGAACGTACTTGACTAAGGTTAAGGAATGTGAGTCCAACACAATTACCTCCTTGTTGGAAACAAAATCAAATGGACTCCCTTTCCAACAGGTGGACGAGATTTTTCCATTCGGTGGAAAAATGAATTTGGTGTGAAAATTTTGTTTTGTTTATCCCTTTGGTAAAAAAAAGGGGGGCTTGTGTGGTTGTCCATTTCAACACTAAGACTATAGGCCCACATATGGGGAAAATTTGGAGAGGACTAATCTTTTAGACTTTGGTTCTTTCACAGTAGCGATTTGCAAATAACAATGTCTTTTGTATGGTTATAAAAATTATTTTATCAATTAACTTGAATTTATGTATGTGAGTCATGTACTCTATTTTCTCACTTGGAAATATATACAATTCAGACAAGGATTTTGAAGGGAAAACAATTCATATACCTTTGAATCAACTCTAATGTGTTTTTTCATTGCTTGCAGTACAGAGTTTTGAGCAATTGGAGGTGCGAAATAACCTTAAAGAAAGCATGATCTGCACTTTAGCCTATTTTGCGAAGAACTGACATTTTGCTTTGTAGGGATTTTTCTGAATGTGAGGATGTTGTGAAAATTGTATACGGAGCTCGGAGAACACTAGTTTGAGGATGTTGTGAAAATTGTATAATCTGACTGTTTTGTGGAACATTATGGAGATGTCCACGTACTTTGACATGTAACGAATTTACAGAAATTTGGCACCTAGAGTTTGTTGTTATTGAGTTATATATGGAATCTACCATAAAGTTCTCGGTTTAGGTACATAACAAATAAATCAAAAGGAAAATTATTAATCAACCATTCAAAGTTTGTAAGTTAAGTCTTCGACTCTTTGCTTAGGTTCGAAAGACTCTTGATTCTAGATGACACATTCACAATGTTGAGCAATATTGGCTCCAATCTTCATAATGACCCAAGCATATTCGTTGCACGACAACTAGGAATTTTGCATAAATATTGGTTGATAACTTGCCCGCTGTTGACAAGCCCTGACACCCGCCTAACAGTTTACATTGTGTAAAAAAAAAAGATATGGAAAAGAAGTGTGTTGATGTAAGTACTTAACAATAATCTGGATTTGGAAACCCCAATGGCAGATAAGAGAATTAATCGGATTAGTGATTTACGAAAAAATCTCAAACAATAGACCATTTCTTGCACTTATTTCTTAGGTAAATCATTGCTAGACTAATTCTTGCCTCCATAAAATCCAATGATGCCCAATTGCTTACATGTTCTCATCTATTTATAGTCCCAAAGAAAGTTAGTTTCCTTTCTTCATGTAGATGAGCAAGTCTCAACTAAATCCCAGACTATAAAAAAAATTTGTAAATACAAAATATTCTCCATATCTTATGTAATATTTTGTCAACAACACTTCTACTGTCATTTTTCCGTAACACAAGTTTGAAACTCATTGATTTACATCGAGATTTTTTTTTACAATTATGGTCATCCTAGATGATAATCTTTTTTTTTTTTTACTCCCACAAGCACATTTGTATTCTCTTTATCAACGCCATTGGGTTATTGACCATGCAATTGACGTTTTAGAGTTATAATCTTTTCCTTTTTTTTTTTTTTTTTTTTTAATACCAAGTCTCAAAATGGTCATTATTTGTTGATTTATTATATACTTACGAGAACCTGGATTCGAGTGAGCGAATTGGAGTTATATTTCACTCTACTACATTCCTCGTCGAGTCCCTAAGCATGTATGGTCCCTCAACACCTCCATATTTTAAATCACTCATGACATCAGTGGACATACTGGTTATTCATGAAAGAGAAAATGTAATGGTTTATAATCGCTCTTGAATGTGAAAAGATTAATAATACTTGTACTGAAGATAATAGTAGTATTGAAATTGAGTGTTCGAAAGACTATCAAAAAGTTCGTTACATTTGAAGGCCTTTGGCCAAGCATCCGAATGTGTCCGAAAACAAAAACACCAAGGGCTTCCATATCAACATTGAGTGTTTGAATGCCCATGATCGAAGATTAGGGTGTGTCGGACTAAAACTGTGAAATTGAGGCTCAAACATGAAAGTGATTTAACCCCATTAATACAATCGTAAATCATGTTGACAACATAATCTTCCGCCCGATGCACTGAAATGAAGTTTGAATCGTAGTGCTAGATTTTTGACTTGTTCCCAAGGAATTGAGATACTTGTCATTCATTAATTACATTGTAAAAAGGACAAACTACAAAACTAGTTTCTGAGAGAAGAAACATATACTTTTAACATTAACTAGCTGAAAACATACTCAGTTTAAAAAAAAAAACTACCCTAGAATGCAATTGTGAATTCAGGATATAGTGGCCAATGATCTTTTAAATTGCAAAGTAGTCTTTGATCAGTGAGTGCAATGCCATTAGCCTCTATAGGCATAAAACAATGCAAGATTAAATCTCACATGAATAATATCTTAACATAATAAGATATTAAAAAATGAAAAGAAAGTTGGACAATGCCTGTACGAATTTGACATCTACATCACTATGGTCATCAGCTCCCCCGACGGCGTCTCCAACATAGAAGGATCTAAAAAAAATTTCAAGAAACAAAAGTGAAAAATAATTATGTTGTATTAACAGAAAGGTAAATCTTTGCATGGGGCAAGTATAACATCATTTGAGCTGAAATTTTGAGAAAAAATTAAAAACTAATAACATAAACAATGTATCAAAGTTTTGGCTCGTTTTAACATGAATGCCTCGAGATCTGCGTTAAGTGGGATAAAGATAATTTCTCTATTAATATCACTAAACAAACAAAGCGAGCGAGAACCCACCTTAGGAGCGATATAAGTCGGTCAATAGGCCGGCCGGCTAGGGCTTATTGTCCAAGATCATCCGAAAGGGTGATCCTTAATCATTCACAAAGACCATTTATCAAGATATTTAATGGCATGAAACTAAATGTGTACAAAAATACTAGGAAACTAGGTTTTTACAATCAGGATGACGCGACGTGATCATGATAGAATGATGAAATCTTGATTGTCCCTAGCCTCAGTCAAATATGTATCTCAAGAAATGTTATCAAAAAGGGTTTAAAACTTTAACACATTGTTTTTAATGTTAATTTTTCATGAAGCGGAAGCTCACGGATGGGGTTAGGAGGAGTAGGTGAAAGAACAGAAACAAGAAGTGGGGCAGGTGAGTGTCCAAATCACCACTATGCTACAGATCCTCCGGTATATCCTTCTCTCTGTTCTGTTTAAAGACTCACGGTAGTCTCTCTTCTCTTTCTCTCTCTCACTCTCTAGATCTGCGCTTCCTTATTTCACGATTTCTTTCATTAATTCTTCAAACTCCCACAATTCAAGCTTCAAACTTTAAGGTGAGATCTCATTCCCAACCGCATTTTACACAAAGATTATTTCATTGTAACTTTCAATTCAATTCTCTTGAATAAAAACTTGCTCAGTTTCCTTCTTATTAGTGCCGAGATTTGGTGGCATTGGTAATAAGTCGTCACCAATTCGGTGTTTGAATTGCAAAGTTTTGTTTTTTCACCTTGATTTGTTCAGATTTGCTAGTTTGAGTAATGCCCAACTGTTAGAGTTTGGAAAAAAAAAAAATAATATTGGCTTTTTATGTTAATTGAGGAGGCTGAAATTTGTGTTGAGTGAGTTGGATTTGTGGTGGATTAATTAGTTGTATGTGTGTTTTGTTGCAGAAGTTATTCGCAATGGCCGTAAGGAAACCTGGGTTGATTGCTTTGTTTGATGTCGATGGAACACTTACTGCTCCTAGAAAGGTATAAATAATCCCTCACTTTCATTCTTTATATTTTATCTCGTAGTTTTTATTTTTTTCGGTGGATTTTGATGCTATGGGTCTATATCAAAACAAGTTGTAATTGATTAAAATCAAATTGTGATTGATCCAATACAATTGACAAGGATTAGATTATTGGACGTTGTTTGATTGAGGAAGTATTGCAAATGGGTGTTAGTTTAGAACTTATTAAAGGTTTGATGGTTAACGATCCAGAGATGACAGATCAAATTAGTCAATTTGGAGTTTGGATGATAATTTTCCAATTTTCCTCGTGTTCAGTGGATTGAATTGTTGTTGTTTGTTGGGGGGGAGGGGATGATTTTAATCAGTGTGTGAATTGAGGAAATAATATGACATTCAGTGAAGGGAAGAAGAATCAAGATTCTATGTAATTTAGAGAAGAAAATGGAAAAAGTAATCAAAGGCCAATTGTACGAAGATCATTCAAGTTGAGCTGAACCATGACTCACAATCAATGTATACGATTTACTTTGGTTTTGTACTAAATCTGCGATTTGTCCCCATTACAGGTAGCTACTCCAAAGATGTTAGAGTTTATGAAGAACCTCCGCAAGGTACTTGATGACCTTATTGTTTCTCCTCCATTTCCATTGCAAGAGATTTCTATTTTTCATTTATTTATTTGTGTTTATATGCGTATGTGTGGGCACGTATATCTTTCCTGTTTTTAGCATTAAAAAAAATCCAGTTCTGCGGCTAATAGATTTTCCAACTTCAGGTTGTCACTATTGGCATTGTTGGAGGATCTGATCTTGTTAAGATTTCAGAGCAGCTAGGAATGTCAGGTCTGTGCTGTTTATTGTTTGACAAGGTCTTTAAGATACAAGGTTTTCTATTCTACATGTTGTCAATTCTCATACACTAAACCAACATATTAAAAGAATGCTTTGGAGTTCAATGAAAAATCAGCGGAAAATTGCAAAATACTTAAAAGGCAAGCTAGCCTGAACCTACATCAAAGTTGTAAGTGATATGTAATGCAATTTTTACTTGTTTACGTACATATTTATTATTACTATTTTTAATTTAATTTATTTCTTATTGTTATTGTTTTTAATGTTTTATCTTCATTGTTATTTAACTCAATGTCTTAGATTTAACTCTCTGGTACTATATCCTTTATTTATTTTTATCTTTGAACTATCATCATTGTTAACTATTTAACTCAAATGTCTTAGATTTAACTCTCTCTGGTACAGTTTATTTTTATCTTTGTGCTAGTTGTGATGTTTCTTGTGCTTGCCTGCTTGGGCATAAATAAACCGCTTCCTTACCTTTATCTTGCAACTTCAGTCATATTTTCAAAAACTCTTTACGCTAAAATTCACAATTAGTACATTTTAAGGTTGAATGTATGTGAACCATAATTTTTTCCCTTGCAGTTATTGATGATTATGATTACGTGTTCTCTGAAAATGGTCTTGTGGCTCACAAAGATGGCAAGCTTCTTGGGACCCATGTATCTTTCTCTTCTTTCTTTTCATTTGATTTCCTTCTGTTTCTTTTAAAATTACACTTTATTCTAAACTGACTTAAAAAAAATTGTTGAACTCTCTGGATGATTAATTGGTGTTTTAATGTGATTTTTCATGAGAAATGATCTGTTTTATCTCTCTAGTTCAATAGTCTTCAGCATCCCTTTTTAAAATATTAAATTACAACTTAATTAGATAGCAATTTGGGCGTACTATTTGCTAGGTTAGGCCTAGCGCTGTTCGATTAAACAATTTTATTGAAGTTCAATAAATAGGAAATTTTAGCTCTCTCCTCTATATGATTTATTTTGGTTTTACCAATTCCGATGGTATATCATCCCCTGTTCCCTTATGCTTAAAGATTTCATTTTGAAGTAATCAATCTAATTATTTATTCATAAAATGGATATCTTATTGCTCTACCAGAATTAACGGATTCATGGATTTCTTTTCTTTTTTTTCCACCAGAGCTTAAAGACATTCCTTGGAGAAGAAAAACTCAAGGTGAGTGATCTATTCTGTTCCTACCACGATTGCTAAGAACGCTCATTACTTAAGGAAGCTTCGATCAGAACAATATTTTGTAACATTGGGGACTACCTACAATGTTCAGAAAAAATGAAATGCTGGAATATCCTACCATTGAGTCTAATCTGCACGTTTTAGTGGTCACAGAGCATATAAACAATACTGGAAGCGATAAGCTTAAATGATGTTGACATGTTGGGGTCATATTTTTTGGGGTGCGGTACTCCCATTTAATATCCAAATGATTGTCTCAATATTGGCTTTTCATCTACTGCCTATGCAACATCTCCTAGACCATTAATAAAGAATTGCCCTTAATTTATTTATATTTTGTTTTGTATGTCTTTGTTATCGATTGTAAGTGTGCCTGCAGGAATTCATTAACTTTACTCTGCATTACATTGCCGACTTGGATATCCCAATAAAAAGGTATTTCATAACTAAGTATGTTTCTTTTGATTTGCAAAATAGTGTGTCAAGGTGATCCTAATTTTAGTCTTACTTTTTATTTAATATATTCTTGAAGGGGAACATTCATAGAATTTCGAAGTGGAATGCTTAATGTTTCACCAATTGGGAGAAATTGCAGCCAAGAAGAACGAGATGAGTTTGAAAGGTATGATAAGGTATGTATTTCACTCCCTATGTTGTTGATGAATAAACTATATGACAAACTATTGTGAGATGATATTTACTTGGATACTAGGTTCACAATGTACGCCCAAAAATGGTGGCTGTGCTTCGAGAGAAGTTTGGTCACTTGAATTTGACCTTTTCCATTGGTGGACAGATAAGCTTTGATGTGAGTGTGTCATGACCTGTACCTTTGCTGGAATTGTTAAAATAGAGGAAAGAAAGAGCCACATAATTGATTATATTTTCTGACACAATGCTTGGAATAGGTGTTTCCTCAAGGTTGGGACAAAACATATTGCTTGAAGTACCTTGAAGAATTTAATGAAATTCACTTCTTTGGGGACAAAACTTACAAGGTATCATGTCATCTTTATTGCTGCAATTTTCTGTCATTTGTTTAGTAAACGTTAACGCTCCCACATTGCCCACTTTTGGTTATTTCTTGCCATTCTACAGTTAATGATAATAATAAAATAGTTCATATACCTTATTTATTTTTGGTAGGACAAAAATAAAATAAAAGTGGATAAAGTGTCTTTTATCTCATAATTCTAGCATTGCATTTCAAAAACATCTTATTCTAAAATGTACGTAGTCCATCTATTTAACCAGTGTTCTAAAAAAGGCGCTAGGCGTTAGAGAAACGCCTAGATTAATGGCTAGGCGGGGTGAAAAATCGGGTAGGCGCATAGGTGGGTTCTGGGCCAAGTTTTTTTTTTTTTTTTCCTGGTTGCAAAAATTTATGTGAACAAGGAGTTGAGATTGGTCATCCTCAGGCCGACGAAAGAGGATGTTGGGACTAATTTGAATAAGGCTGATTATGTTCTTATTTTATTTTTCTTTCCCCTTTTTTGGAAAGAAACAATTTAATTGTTTTTTATTCAGTATATGTCTGAATGTAACAAAGGATGATTACTTAATGAAATTCTCAAAGGATCTGCCGGTACTAATTTTAGTAATGTAGATTTTATTAAACATGACTGAGATCATTCATGCAATTTGAAGAAAAATAAAAGAGTAGGTTTGAATATTTGTCCACAGATTCAATTTTGTATAAAGTACCCATCATGACCAACTTCAGTATTTGAGTTTTAATAAATTTTGTTCATGATTGTTAATTTTTCATGTTTATAAATTTTGCATATGTATCTTCACTATCTTGGCATTAAATTGAATGGAATTGATAAGGTATTATGCTTAACTTTTGTAAATTATTAAAGTTATAATACAAAACCTAAACCGCCTAGACGACCCGCCTAGGCCCCTGGGTGCTAGGCACGTGCTCGCTGCCCGCTGCCCGCCCACTGCCTATCGTTTTTTTGAACACTGGATTTAACTAAATTTAGTTCTTTCATATGCACAGGGAGGAAATGATTATGAGATCTATAAATCAGTACAAACAGTGGGTCATACAGGTGATTTCTAATCCAGACATGTATTTATTGATATTCTCATAACTTCATGTCCAGAAGTGTTCTCTTCTTGTCTCGGGATGCTCACTTTCTCTTTGTTTCTACAGTTTATCATCTTTTCCAAGCTGGACCTAAAATATTTAGGTTTTGCAGATTGTAGACCACACTAAATTTGTTTTTTCTTCTGTTGGTATAAGTGACTTAAGTAAACATCTAACTTTCATCAAGTCCTAACACTAACCAATCCAAGAACTTGCTGTAAACGTTGCAAACTTTCAGTATGCACCAGTCAGGAATTTCTTGAATATATTCCCTTATAGGAAAAGCAAATGTGGAATCATCTTTTTAAAATCACAAGCACGGGACCAAGAACTACATGTCAAATGATTTTTATACAAGTTTTACCTGCTTTACTGCATATTAATGTTTCATGGCATTTTATTTTTCAAATTATTGGGACCCATGAGGATTGAGTATGAAGCGCATATCCAGATCCGCCTATTTATTGCATTACATGTGGTTTGCAATGTCGTTCAATACAGATGGACATGATGTTAAATGTAACAAGTGTTCATCCTCAAGGTTTCTTAGTTTTCATTTTGCTTTTAGAATAATTTTCCTCCTTTCCTAGAATATTCAACTAATCTGTGTATCTTCTCTTCAAAATACAGTCACTAGCCCTGATGACACTGTAGAAAAATGTACAGCTCTCTTCCTTGCCAATCAAGCAGGAGTTCCTTGAGCTCTCATCAACACACACAGCATTTACAATTGTTTAAGCAAACTCTTTACACATTCAAGACTTTATAGTAGCTAGCATGCCCTTGGTAGTGTAGTAATCTGTATCGGGGTGTGGCTTCTTGTATCTCATGATCCTCTTGAGTGAGCTTAATTAGCTAGGGGCCTCTGATTGGTATTGGGCTGTTGTTCACTGTATCTCCTCTCTTTTTTTTTTCTTTTTTTTTTTTATCGTCTGCATTGAACTTTCATGTAAAATAATAGAAATAAAAGTTAATCCTGTTGTTATTTTGTCTGAAGAGATTGTGTAGTTTATCTATATGCGTGACTGGTGTCATTTTCTTCTTGTGCTCCGCTTCATATTCTCATCCTTGAGTAGATATCCTATCAGTCAAAAGAATGAAATCACGACACCCTCTGCCCGCTCTGTCTATTGTGAAAAAAAAAAAATAATAAAAAAATAAGAAAGCTAGGAGGCGATTATGCAAAAAGGTATTATCTTCATTATTGTGCACCACAACTCAACTGAACTGCGTGTACTTGAAGGCATACAAATTGCATCCCTTACTTTGTATGGCTTGGAATGAAGGTTTTTACGTAATTACAAAACAGAACCAGATTTCAGACTACCTCTGTTGAAAAGGATGTGGGCATAATCATTCATTTTACATTTTCCTCAAAGAATGTTTGATGTTGTCTCTTTATAGGTTAATTTTTTTTTCGATTGTTTATAGATCAAAGATAAATCCATTTTTTTTTTGTTTCATAAATTAAAGATGGAGATTTGACCGACTAAGTAAACTTAACTTTAATTAAAATTACGTAGTTATTTTTTTTAATTATTAAAAATTTGATATTGGGTGGTTATTGAATTTAAATATTCAACATTCAAAAATGCCAAAAGTTTAATAAATTAAAAAATAAAAATTCAAATAAAACTAAATTATTTTAAAATAAATCGGGGTTCAAATTGTCCAAAAAGTGAGGTAGTTACTCTAAGGGGTCTTTACTTTATAGATTTGTTTCTTTTCAATTAATGAGAAACAAATTAAAATCGACAACAACAAATCAATTTTAAGGTTAAAAGTTGATATGTATTTGTCAATTTTATTTTTTTAACAATTGAAGTTCTTCTTATCTTATCTCAAGTGACCACCCTCACCCTCCCTTCATCTTTGTCAATAGACAACAATCGCCATTTCTCCTCCTTTGTTAATCAAGAAGAAGAAGAAGCATAGAAGTGGTTGGAAAGAGATGAGATGAGACAGAGAGAGTGAGAGATTGAGTGCGATGAGATGAGACGTGATCAGCAGCACGGTGGTTGAGATTGATTACAGTGAGAGAGAGAAAAGGAGGCGGCTCTGGTGTTGGTTTACAAGAAGAGGACGAAATAAGTGAGTGGTACTTTGGTAGATTGATAGGGAAGAGAGAAGAGGGAAGAGAGAGGAGAGAGGAATGAAGAGGGAGGGTGGGTTGCGAGAAAAAAATTTGTTTTCACTAGTTGTTGTTGTACTAGGGTCGGAAAGGAAAATTGAATTGTTACTAGGGTGGCTATAGACTAGGGTGAGAGAAGGATTTTAGTACGGTGAGCATAACAATTCCCTTTAGTATGTATTAATTGTGGGTCTTATTTATGGGTCGGTTCTCCAAGTAGGCTTTTTGTTTTTTCTATGGCCTAATAATTGATTCCAGGTAAAAGAAATTTTCTACAGACATATGAACAAAATTAATTAGAGACACTTACCTCTATTATTATTTTATTTAATTAAAAACACTTACCTCTATTTTTATTTTATTTATTACAAAAAGGCAATCTTGTATACTAGAAATCCTTTGTTACATATATCACATCATCCACATGCACATCAGACCAATAAATAAATTTGAATGCATATATATATAGTCTTGGATGAATGATAGACTTCAAGAAATAACAACTACCAACTGGCTACAAAGACGATAATAATCTTCGTTGTGTAAGGTGTGCTAGAATAAGGCATTCTAAATCTCAAACACATCTATAGAACCGAATAAGAAAAGTTCTCGCATCCTGGAAGTATTTTGAATTGAACGAAACTATAAACACAATTTACATATGAATTAAATTGTAAAATCTCAAAGGAATTCCCATTCTGACAACCTTTAGCATCACCATTAACAAGAGAAATTTTTGTTTAGTAGACATGTGATGTCGGCAACACCAGAAGTTGCAAGAATGATCATCTGGTAGTAGTAGGCGGTGGAAAGAAGAAGCTAGAAACTTGGATCAGCTGGCATAAACTTGATATCAAAGCCGAAGGTATTTCTTTGGGTTCGTTTGTAGGTGTATGAACTGTAGGTGTGTGAATTGGTATCAGAGCCGTCAAGTTCAAGCCCAAGTTATAAATTGATTACCGCTATAGTTGGTAAATTTGATGTCGAAAAATTCAATGGGATGAACAATTTCGGCAAGTGGCAATGTGAAGCTTTGGATGTGTTGGCGAAATAAAATTTGGAGGGTGCTTTGGGCGATAAGCTGAAGACTATGCTAGAAGAAGAATGGAACAAGCTGAATTGGAAAGCATGTGGGTTAATACAGTTGTGTTTAGCGAAGAAGAAAAATGTTTCGTTATGAAGGATACTTCTGCTAAACTATTATGAAAAAAATTGGAATATAAATATATGATGAAGAACATACAAAATAAGCTTGAATGAATTCAACAGGCCAATTGCCGACCTATTGAATTTAGAAGAAATGGTTCGAGAGAATTATAAGGTTGTTTTTGCATTTTGAATTCCCTTCCTGAAGAATATGAATATGTTGTTACAATTTTGTTAACGAGAAAAGAATAGTTGAATTATGATGAAGTGGCTACAACATTGTTTAATTATGAATTTAGGAGGACAAATCTCAAGGTCCATAGGGATGCAATGTCTAAAGTATTGGTAGCAAAGGGAGCATCTGAAAATAAAAATGTTGGTAATAGAGGAAGATCATAGTCAAGAGAAAAATCTGTAAACAGAAGGTTTTTCCCAAAGGATGAATGTGTCGTCTGTCATAAGAATGGTCATTGGAAGATTGACTGTGAGAACTTGAAAGTTACACTAGAAAAAGAAAAAATCAAATGCAAATGTAGTACACAGTTCGAATGAACATGAGGATGATGCGTATTCTCTGATTGCAAGTTCAGCAGTTGTAAGTCATTTGTCATGAGACTGGTTCCCTAGCTTTAGAGAGGTTGATGATGGAGTTGTCCGTATTGGCAATAATGACAAATGTAAAATTTCAGGGATAGTTAAAATTAAGTTGAAGCTGCATAACGAATTTGTTCGGGTTTTGAATGATGTTCGGTATGTAGCTGATTTGAAGAAAATTTTCATCTCCGTTAATACTTTAGAGTCCAAAGGTTATAAGGTAATGGTAAATTGTAGAGCTCAAGAGGTCGTTTGGTGCACTTTTGTTGATGAAAGTTATTCGAAAGGGTAACTTGTACTTCTGGGAAGTACAGTTACAGGTAATCGGAAAGTTGAATTTAGTGGAGTAACTTATGTTGTGGATGGCCCAGTGGATGTTGTTTCTAGTGGAGTTACTGATAGTTTTAAAGATATTTGTTTGGATACCTTGAAGGTTTGACATTTGCCTATAGGTAGTAAAGGTGAAAAAGTTATGTACGAGTTGTTGAAGAAATATTTGGTAGAAGATATGAAGATATGCAATATGGATGTTTGTGAATATTATATTCTAGATGTTTTGATTCGAAATTCCATCCTAGCCAAGGTGGAGTTCGTTTGTTAGCTTGAGCACGTTCTGGTGTATGACACTTTCGGGTTTATGGCGCATATGAGTGCGTTAGAAGAGTTAAAGTCTGTGTTTGTATTTTGAAGAGGTGAAATTTGTTTGTTCGTGTTGGTTGGGATCGGCTTAGATTTGTTAAATCTGGTGGAGATTTGTCAGCAACACTAGATAATGATCATCTGCCAGCATGAAGCGATGGAAAGAAGTCGCTAGAAACTTGGATTAGCTGGTAGCAACTTGGATTAGCACCTGAAATATTTGATTATGAGTCAAAGAAGAAGGATGTGGAAGGACAGAGACGTTGGTGGAAGGGAATGGTTTAAAGAAGAAGCTCCACCACCGCCACTGAGTGGCTATAAAAGAAGAAGGGGTTTCCCATTTGAATCCATCTATCATCGGTTGAGTTTCCTCCTTTGTGTGTGTTAGGGTTTTGCCTCTTTTGTCTGTGAGAGAAAAGTGAGAATTGATAGTATGTGTGTGATATAAGCACACTACGTATTTTTTTGTCATTTAGACACGTGTATGTTTAACATATTATAGTTGTGTAGAAGACTATATGTCCATTGTATTCTTCGATCTCAGTAGTGAAGTTATTCTCTTTGCTCCTTGGACGCAGGCAAACTTGCCGAACCACGTTAAATCGCATATGTGGTGTTTTACTTTAGTTTTATTTATTTTATATTGCATTGATTATACTTTGAATTTATTATTTTCTATTGGAACTATCACGGTTACGCTTTCGCAAGGCGCAACAGGTGATTCTTCATAGCGAGTGAAAACACAATGCCAAGTTTATTGATAAAAACAACCTTAGACAAAGTACTACAATCAGTGGATCATATGCACAGTTGTTGCCTCGCAGGTGTGAAATTGATTGTCGAGATCTGAATCAGGTAACAGCTTGCACTATCCGATCCTGAACATGAATTCTCATAGATCGTTTCATCTCATGATCCATGCTTCTGCTTCTGTCTTATTGACTGTATTCAAAGGATAATGAGTGGAAGGATGGTTTAACGATCCTGCCACCTCATTTTAAGGAGAAAATATAGGGTACCCGAATTCCATAAATTTGGTATTATCTTTTGCCATTAGATGAGAGGAAGGTGTTAGGTAACTGTCTGGTGGAACAAGATGGAGTTGCTGACATAAATCGCTTGGTGGTGGTGTGAAGTGTGATTCTTGTAGCTATTCTGGATGACTAAGAAACTGTTGCAATGAACTATCTGACTAGATCTAAATACGGTCCTTTGATCCATGAGATGAAGTTATTTGACGTTCCTCAGGTAATCACTTTGTCCTAAGAAAATAGACGAACGAGGCTAGTTCAAGCCCACCCTCTGAGTTGCAGCAGATTCAGGGTCAGGCTCAGGCAGCATTGATCCTGGAGGGCTGGCCAAGCTTGCTGACTAGGGCTTTCTTTGGACACTGCTGCAGGACCTGGGTACTTGGAGAGAAGGCCAACGCTTGAGGGTGCTGTGGGTTACACACCTGCTACTCTCACTGCCAACATCTTCCCCTCAATCCTATAGCCATTCATTTGTGCCAAAGCTTTTGCTGCATCGATGAGATTGTCATATTTGATAAAGTCGTAGCCTTTAATGATACCCGTGTTTCAGTCCTTGATCACCTTAGCTTCAATGAGCTGGCCGAAAGAAAAAAAACAGTTCTTTTAAGCAGCAGTTTTCATCCATAATTGGAGGAAGATATCCCACAAATAGATTGGTATCATCAACCTTTGTGTTGGATTTTCTCCTGTGATTGGTGTTGAACCAACGCTAGGGTGATAAGAATTGGCACTTCCACAGGGTGCGCTACTTGAAACGGGTGGAGTATTGTAAGCAAACCATCCTGATCCTCCCATGTTCGGGTGGTTGACAAGGTTGCTGCTGGGGGTTGACACTGTTAAGTGGCAACTCAAAGTTTAATTGTTGCAACCACCACGTGTCAGAAGAGAGGTGACTACTGAGCTTAATATTGAGTTTGGCGAGTTCCCTTAACTGAGCACGATTGTGCTCATTCATTCCCTCAGCGAACAGAATTAGTAGCCTCTGAATCATAGTCAGCCTCATCCAGCAATTGCTGGTTATCTGCCTCTGTGAGGACATGCAAATCTTCGTTGTCAGATGGATGAGGTTTATTTGACTTTCTTTGTTGCTACGAGTCTTTACTCCTTAAATGAACCCAAGCTCCAGGTTCCCTTTCCATTTTCTTGTACGTGTGTGCTCCCACAGGACCAAGTATGAGATCGATAAAATTATACCCAGGATATTCTTTCACTGGTACATAAAGTTTCTTTTGGAACTTTGAGGGCTTATACTCAGGAGGAGTTTTGAATGCGGGATTCTTCTCAATCAACGTTGATAGAACCTCTTGTCTCTCTTCATTGAGTTTCCTATGTTATCTTTCTCTCTCCAACTGCTTATCATGAACCTCTGCTTTGTATAACTCTTTGTTTATCTCTCTACAAGCCTCTTCTCCAAGTTATGAATTTCAGGATCGATATGTGCATCAACAGTGCACTTCACAAAGTCGGGCAATTGTAGTGAATCATCACTAGACCATCTTGTCTTCCTCCTTTTTACAGTTCTACCAGCTTCACCTCCTTCCACATCACATTCAGGCTTTAGATCCCATCTACTACGTCTTCGCTTCCATTAACTTCCACCCTCTTCAAGCAGCATCATTTAGACATTCTCTGGATATTCTAGTAATCTTATGAAGAATATCTTAGAGTGGAGACCTAGCATATGATTCTGGTACAAAAAGCTGCTCTGACTTTCCCTTCTTTGCTAACCTATAAGCTTGTAATGCAAATGAATCACCTTCTGTGGCATTTAATGATCTCTTCTTTTTGTTTGAATTGTTTGAAGCAGATTCAGACGAGTGTTCCGTGTCATTGTTACTGGTGTTTGGTTATGGCTGAGATGTATACTCTTCAAATGGCTCCTCCACTGGTTCCCCTTCTGATACCTCACTTTCTTTGAATTGCTCCTCTTTTGATTCCCCCTCGGATACCTCACTTTGTTCTTCAAGTGGCTCCTCTTCGGATATCTCACCCCGTTATTCAAATGGTTCCTCATCCAGCTTCTTAATTGGTCTTCCAGGGTAATCGGAACTATTATTGTTGGTGATGAAACCAAATAATGGTGATAAGAATTAGCTCATGAATAGAAATTGAATATAAAATCTTTTTTCATTCAGAACTATGGATAACTTTTTTGAACCAGTTAGTGTCCATTTTACTTGTGTATCCATTTATATTCTAACTTGAGAAAGGGGACTTCTAAATTCTACAAGAACTTGGTAAAATGCTTTGGATAGTTGGTTCAGGGAAGTTTTTTTTTTTTTGTTTTTTCATTGTTCTCACATTTCGGTAAGATCTAAAATAGGTAAACTAGCAGAATAGAAGCTTTTTATGTTTTGTAATGGGTAGACGACCCATAACACTGGTCGAGATCCAAAATAGAATTCCGGTCACCCAACATCACTAGGAGGGTAAGGCATTGCTCTGATACTTAGAAAGATGGTAAACAGACATCAAAGTTCGTCTTCAATCAACTAATTAACTACTATTTTCTGTAGTTCACTGTCGCAAATAAGTAAGCATGTGTCAACATTTACGAACACAAGCACGTCCAATTGCAAATGTTTCCTAAAGCGAAAATCAATCTTCTACATACTGCAAAAGCATTGCTAGTAATGGTTCAAGCTATTACGGATCACAGTGAAATGATGTCAAACTAATCCATCAGTACAAATGGAGCTTAAACTCAACTACTCTATAACTCTGGATTCCTAACACTAATCTATCGCAGACCATCTCCTCACTCCCACTTAGGAACTTCTTTCTGGAGTGCACAAAGGCTACCCTTTATCACTGCCCACAATTTGTCCTTGTTCATAAGATATTTCTTCGATTCCAAAATACAAATAATAATAATAATAATAATAATAATAATAATAATAATAATAATAATAATTGATGGTGTCAAATTCTATTCTCCTTTACCTTGACTTACACAGGGAACACACGTGAGCCAAAGACCACCGTTGTAGCGGCCAATGACACTCCGATGCTTAAGTCAGACAATGCTTGAGAAATGTGTAATGCTGTCAATTAGGTTTTGTAGTGTACATTTGTTCCTCAACTTTGTGCCATATTTATCATGTGAGAGTCTTTGTTCGGCTATGTTGTTGGCGTACTTTAGGGAAATATATCTTGCTAGAGATAGTGACGGATCCAAGATTTTAGTCCAGAAGGGGCGAAATGACAAATAATTGTTAGTTATCAAGAGTGAAGCAAAAAAAAAAATTTCCTACCCGAGCTAGTAACTAATAAAAAATACAACTAAAAGTATATTGCATATACCAAATTGAATTCAGTGTAATCCAATTTTAAGCCAAAATAAGATCACAATATCAATAACTTTAGCAAGAGCAAAAACAAGAATATATAACTAAAATCACAAATAATTAGGATAAGTATCTAGTTGAAGCTTAAAAAATCTGAAATTTGCAAACATAATAAGCTCCTAATACAATTTCATAGAAAAAATGGTTTACGTGAGCCTCAAATTTTGTATGAGTTGGCTAATAGTATATATTTTCATTTAATTATATAGTTATTATTTTAGATATTAATTTCAAATATTTTTTTGGAGGTTTTATACCACTTGTGAACAAACAATTCATTTTTTTTAATGTTTGCAATTAAATATAAAAACTGAATTGAAAACAAAAAAAAGTAGGAGCGGGTCACAATGACAGAAATTGTAATTGTCAATTGCTATAAAATCATACACTTCAAGAGGACCGAAATAAGTTTTTATCAAACTAATTTTTTTTAATATTAACAATTACTAATAAAATTGCATTGAAAATAAAATAATAAAATAAGTGAGCACCAAGAGTATCGAACATTAGTCGTTTACTAAAAATGTTAAACCTTCAACCACTACACCAACAAAGACTTGTTGAAATAGTTATATAAACAATTTTCATATTGTATTATATATAATTGATTTTTTGTAAAGCTAAGTATTTACTAAAAATATTTTGAAAGTTGAGGGAGGACAGTTGTCCCCCCTAGCCCCTTAGTAGATCCGCCCCAGGCAAGAGATCATTTCCTTGTGGAGTGTTGTCCATGTAGGAAAGTTTCCATACACGACTTGTACTTCAATATCTGCTAGGGATATTCTTCCCTTATGTAGTGTTGTCCATGCAGGAGTGTTTCCTTGACGACTTATACTCCGATATTTGTTTCCTGGTAGGAGTCAATGTATTGTTGGTTTGTCTCACTACACCAAAAGGCTTGATTAGCTACAGGGAGATGGCCACGGCTCAAAACCGTTAGTTTATTTGCCACGGCCCAAAATCGTGGCTAGAGCCTAAAACCATCACTACACCAAAAGGCTTGATTAGCTACACGGAGATGGCCACGGCTCAAAACCGTTAGTTTATTTGCCACGGTCCAAAACCGTGGCTAGAGCCTAAAACCGTGGCTATAAAAAGAAAATGCACCTGTGAATTTGCTTTGGCGCCATTGCGAAAACAGTTTCGCGATCTTGCGAAAAACATTGGCGCAGAGGAGAGAGAAGCTCCATTTTCGTTTCAAATAGTACGTGTTGGAGTTGATGAGAGTAAAACCATCAAAGAAGTGAACTCAGAGTGAGAGAGACATGTATGGGTACCTTTTGTTTAATGGAGTGAGAGAGACGACGATCCCACCCACCATGTCGACCTCCTGCTACCAAGATCGACGAAGATCGCAACTCAAATCATCCCAAAACCCTCCAACCCTCAGCACCAGTCGATCGACAGAGTCAATCGAACCCATCTTCCAGTCGATTGAGCCATCTTCCGCCTTCACCAGTTGATTGATAGCCCTCTACACTCCAATTGATCGATCAACATACCTCTCACACTCCCCAGACCTTCTATCGACATACCACTTCAATCGATCAAAAGGTTTGCAAATAAGAAATCAAAGTGTTTGCGAAGAAGAAGAAATCGAAGGGAATAAGAAGAACTGGAAGGGTTTGCGAAGAAGAATACCTAAGAGAGAATCGAAACTATGGGTTCGGCAAGAAACCTAGATGCCAGATCCAAACAATCAATCAGGTATGATCAAAACCCCGTTCAGTTTCTTCTTTTCCTTTTTTTTTTTTTTTTAACTTCTTCTTCCTCTTCTCTGCGATTCAGTTTTTTTTCTTCTGTTCGCAACTAAGTAAAGAAGAAGACCTAATTGTTCGATTCAGTTTCTTCTTTTCCTTCTCTTTGGTCAATATATACATTTTGAAATCGCAATAATTATTGTGAAAATTTTTAGTGATTGGTCGTTGACTCAATTTTTCTTCTTCTGCAGTATGTTCTTCTAACCATCGTTGAGGGTTGTGACCCGGTCAACAAGCTTTACTACTTCGACTTGTTGAGGGTTGTGCTTTAGCCCATGTTGGTGTTATGGACATGCTGCGTTTTCACAAGTTTACCATAGGTAACCCTACACAATTTAGCTCAATCAGCTAGCGTACCATTTAGCATATAACTCACTGAAGTTGCTCTCTGTTTGCAGGCTATGCATGGACGACAAATTTTGGATGTTCAAATAAGGAGGAAGGATTCCGTTGGCTTATCAAGTAAGTGAAATTTTAAAGCTTATACCACTCTTTTTAAGTTTCTAATGAAAAATGTGTAATCAGGCTGTTTGATTTTTTGAAAAAATTAGTATCTTTGGAAAGCACTGTTGGAAATGTGCTTACTTGACAAAATTATAAAAAGAATTACATGGTATGGTGTTGAAAGCATGCGTGCCAACCAACATGAACAAAAGGAATGAAACAACTGTATTAATTGGAAGAAGTAATGAATATGGTCTGTCATGTTTAATAATTTCTTTCTTGGATTTCCTTTTTGATGTTTTATTCCTATTCCACTAGTGTAACCAAGATTTGACCAGAAAATGGTCTGCACAATTTACTTACATTTTAATTTAATTGTTGCTGCTACTAAGTGTCACTATTGGAATGTGAAACTGAATATACATTTGTGCTTTGCAGTATTCACCCCTTCATAATGTGAAGCAACCATGGGAACAACTTCCTGACAAACAATGTCAGTACCCACCCACCATGATTTTGAAAGCTGATCATGATGATCGGGTTGTACCATTGCACTCACTGAAGTTGTTAGCAGTAAGTTTGTTATTTATCATTCTTTAAGATACATGTGTTGTGGAAAACAATTGGCTCTTATGAAGAACACTAATAGATATTCAATATTCCATAAAATATCGCATTGCACAATATATGTGGAAAACCATGAGCACATATCAACTAATGGGAGACCCTGAAAACCCTAAATATGAGGTTTAGGGGATTTTTTCCTCCTATCTTTGACTCTTAACTTACTTCTTGATACAAGGATATTAATGCTTAGAGATAAATACAATGCTGCTATCAATTGTTTTGAAATGTTAACATTCCCTTCGTGTTTATAGGTTCGCCTTTGCCCCAAAAGGAGACAGACCATGTTGTTTTTGGCTAAAATGACTGAAGAAGTTGATGAGCTAATCAAGCTTTCTCTAACTAAGCCTTTGCGTCTTTCAGCCGATCCATCTACGAAACGGCCAGCAACATTGACTGAGGAGTATATTTTAACTGGATATCATCCTTTTTTTTTGGAAGAAACTATAATAGAAAAATTGACTGAGGAGTATATTTTAACTGAGGAATTGAGTGAGGCCACTGAAGAAGAGACAAGGCTGCAGAACCTGCTGCTCATGTCCATGCTTCCTAAGGATGATGCAGATGAAAGGGACTGCATTTTGGAGGTGAGAGCAGGTAATACATGAGCATCTTAATGCAAGGTCCACCATATTTTTCTTTACATTTATCTATTCAATGGCTATCACTTTCTCTTTGATGATATTACTTGATATCTTGCAGGAACTGGAGGGGAAGAGGCGTATTTGTTTGCCATGGATATATTCAAAATGTAAATTACTGCCATTGGTTATATGATTCCTGCTTTTAAAAGTTTTTAGATGTCTGAATATACGTGGAATTTTTCAATTTATCAGGTATGAGAGATACGCACACAAACAGGGTTGGAAGTTTGAAGTTGTAGATATAATGGAGTTTGATCTTAAAGGATTCAAGGTCTATGTCCATTTCTAGTTCCATGGTTTGCTACATCCGTACATTTTAACTCCAACATAAGCAGTTATTGTTGTTGTTTTATATTACTTAACTCTGTTTATAGGTGGTACAGATACCCATTTAAAAGTGTACTCTAATGTTTGTCCAGGGGACTGGCTACTTCTGGGTTGGATAGCAGTCCCGTTTCGTACATGTGTGGGGACATATGTTCGGTTTGGCATCTTCTGCATAAATACTGACATGATATCTCTATTTCAGGAAGCTAGTGCTGCAATTTCTGGATCTGATGTGTTTGGGAAGCTTAAATTTGAAAGTAGAGTTCATAGAGTTCAGGTGCTTTTGATTGACGTCCCCTCTGATTAAAGTTGAAAGTTGAAACTAGCATTGACTAAAAAGATCTCTCTATTGGCAGCGAGTTCCTGTAACAGAAAAGTTTGGACGAGTGCATACTAGTGTTATTTCTGTTGTTTTTTTTTTTTTTTTTATAAAAACGAGCGGGGTTATTTAGGATCCCCGAACCTTAGAAATGAATTACAATCACTCATACATTCACTCATTACATCATCCACAGGACAAAAAACTTGCTTAAAATCTTCAACTAAGAACCTAATTAGTTCTAGAATCACCGTCTCCAAGTTGGGGAGTAACCCTGCAAAGTGTTCTGCTACTAAAGTAGTTGCATGATAGACCTGCCATAACTTGTCTTCCTCATAAGTATCAATCAATCCTTTAATCACTCTCATGACGTGATTTATACCTAATGTGGGCCCCAGGATGTACGAGAAGTCGTCGTAAGGATACGAACCACAATGAATCCTGATATAAAAACCATTGAATGCTAGCACTAATCTAGCATCCATACAAGGTTCTAATAAGCATTTGCATTCTACTTGTATTATCATCATCAGTTACCTGAATTTAGGATTTGTCTTCTTGCTTCGAGAGGACCTTCGAGGAACATCTGCAGTGGGAGTCTGTATTGTGGTAACCTCACGTTCTTTTTCACTAGTGTTTTGCCCCACCTTTGCTGCTGCCTCTTCAAGTGAAGTTTGAATTTCAGCGACCACTGCCTCCATGCCTATTCGTGCAATTTCTGACTGCATAGCCTTAACGTGTTGGGGTGTTAGGCAAGCCATGAGCGTTGTGGGATCTTCCCCCAGTCCTCCGAAACCAGCGATCGCGCGAAGCACCTCCACTACTTGCATTGGGTTTTCCTCTGGGTTAGATATGGGGGTAGACAAACCTGGCTCTGCTGCTACTTCAGCGTCTGAATCCGCAGCCTGAATCACTGTTTCAATCCCATTGGGTGAGTAACCTGCATCCCTACAATCATCCAACAACCCAAACACTGCCTGCTGATCTGTTTCAGCGCCTGCTGTCTGGATCGCAGCAGTTGGTACCTGTAAGTCAGCCCGTATTTCCTGTGTGACATCAGCACTAGACGGCTTCTTAATCGAACCAGTTCGAGGAGAGTGACCTGATTCGCGGACGGGAGAAAGAGCTCCAGCTGCGACAGTTCCTGGAACCACCTCTGCTGGACCGAAACAGGGCGCAGGCTCCCCTGTTTCTGTGCTGTTGGCTGGCTGAGACAGCCCATTCTGTGCGGTTAGAGACTGCGTTTCCTCGGCTTTGTGCATTGGCACACCTGACGGAGACATCACCGAGTGCCCGGACACCTTTTTCACACCTGAAACAAGCTGCCCAAACTGAATTTCACTAACAGTTTGTGACGCCGCCGCATGATTAGGAAGGGTACTCTTTGATTCCGGATTGACATCCTTATCATTTGGAGTCAGCTTTGGGTGGTGTCCAAGAACCTGTTCAATCTCTGAAGTTGTATACCCCGCCTCTAATAGGCATTCCTCCGTAGATTCGGATTTGACCCCGGTTTGAGCATGCTCTAATTTCTGACCCGTTGTTTGAAAATCCGCTGGAGCATCCTCCTCTTCCTCAGTATTCTCCATTAGAGCCTCAAAGGTGTTTGACAAAACCACCTTTCCTGGATCAGTTGCCCCCGGCTTGGTCTCCACGACTCCCTTCGGACTCTCCTTGCATTTGCTAGTTTTTGATCCACTCACACCCACATCCGAATTTGAAGAATTTTCCTTTCTAAGCACTGGAACATAATGTTGCTTGGTAATAATATTTTCTGCCTTAGATATGACTACCTTCTCAGTCTTACCAATGTCCGAGACTCGGCCTCCGGCCTTAATGCCGAGCTTCTTGCGACAAACAGTCTCCTGACGCCCTATCAAAGAACAAAAATCACAATATTTGAAACCTGGGTATTCTATCTTCTGCCAGAAACCTCTATTATTGGCTCTATCAATCCATACTCTGTTTGGTAATTTGTCTGCCAAAGTCATCTCCACACACACGCGGGCAAAGCCCGGGCGCGATAAACATCTAGTATGGTCGTCCATTCGCAAAAAATCACCAAATGAATTGACAATTGCTTTTAAAATAGGGGGATGAAAAAGATGTAAAGGTAAGTTAGGCAACTCTACCCACAATGGCACCGAGATCGGGTCCTCCTTCAGACTGAAATCATCATGCCAACGGAAAGCTTTAAACCGAACGCCACGAATCAAGAAGGAATCCCGCGACAATACTTTTTTTGCTTCCTCCTCCGATTGAAGACGAACTAAGACATGCCGTTGATTGAGTAAACCAAGCGAAAAATCGCCCATAATTCCCCAGGTTCTGTGAATCGAATCTCGAATGTCTTCCAATGTAGGACGGTAGCTTGAGAATTTTAAAACGATCACATGTTTTTCCATAAACTCCTCCCCACGGACTTCATCCGTTGCCGTAATGCCAATCGCTGGAGCGCCCTCTTTACGGAATCTAGTTCCTTCAACCGGAATCTCCACAACGTCGGACACCAGTATTTTTCCCAAAATTTGTGCGAAAGAGGGCTTAGCCGCTCCTTCCACGGTTCCCCCATTAGCAGGTTTCCCCAGCATGTGGGGAGGGATGGCGGCAGGAGGCGCCGACATCACATTCAGATCGGTGCCAGTGTCGAAAACCAAAACAGAATCAGCAGAGTCAAAACTGTGTAAAACCTGTCTCTGTACCGTAACGGTGCACAAACCGGTATCAAAACCGTATCGGCGGCTGTGACGAAGAGATCACTGCAACCGAAACGCGAGCACCCGATCTGAATCTCAGCCAAGACGGGAACAGAGAGCGAGGCGACTGCCTGGATTTGTTATGTGAAACCCTGAAAACGTCCATTAGCGGCCGGTATCGGCCAGTATCGGCCCGAATCGGCGTGTCGCGACCAGAGATAAGCCGGCAATGGGTGGCTGAGCAGCCTAGGGTTGTCGCAGTGGCTACCCTAGCCGCCACCAGTCGATGGCTAGGATGCAGTCTCACAGATGAAGGACAGTAGAGATTAGGTATCGGTCAAAGACCGAAATACCCTCCGAAATCGCCCTCTCCGAAATTTTCTCCCGTGTTATTTCTGTTGTTATCCTTCCTCAGGCTGATGAGGTGCTTAGACCTTTTTTCATTCTAATTATTTGATGCTTGATTTGAAAGATAACTTTACAAGGAAAAAAATCCTATCAGCACCTTCATTCATTCTCTTAAGGGTGATTGATTTGAAAGGGGTGATTTTCGTAGTTTATATTATTTCTGGACTTGAATTTACATGATAAGGTAGCTTTCATTCATTCTCTTAAGGGTTTCTGCAGGTAGATGCTCAGTTACGGAATGAAGATTTGAGGATAGATACATATAGATCTGGTGGATCTGGCGGTCAACATGCAAATACAACAAATAGTGTTGTTAGGATAACACATTTTCCTTCAGGGATAACAATATCCATACAAGATGAACGATCACAGCATATGGTAAGTGATTCTTAACATATAGGACTCCACAAATATCTAGAATCTCTGGATGATAACAACAATTCTAATGTCAGTATCAATTTATATTACCAAACGACAAGCCTGTTGTTTACATTACTTAATATTTGTTAATTATTTGGAGACATCTACAGAACAAAGCTAAAGCCCTCAAAGTCTTATGTGCAAGGCTGTATGAAATAGAGAGGTTAAGAGTTCAGGCTAGCCAGTCAAAACTTCGAATGGCACAGGTATGCATTTATTGAAAGTTGCTATTACTTCAGTTCATATTCATATCAGAATTAGAATAATTGGGTTTCTGACATCTTGAACAGATTGGTAGTGGGGACAGATCAGAACGCATTCGTACATACAATTTTCCCCAAGGGCGTGTTGGGATCACTCATCATTCGATAAGTGATGTCATGCAAGGTGAGAATCTGGATATCTTTATTGATGCTCTTCTTCTGAAGCAGGAGATGGACGCCATTGCATCTTTCAGCGCCGACCAGTGACATGAGACTAGTGTGTCCCCACAACTCAAATTTCTGCTCCTGGTTGATGAAAAGCTGCCCTTTTCTGCAACCTTGTCTCTTCTTCAGTGGCCTCACTCAATTCCATGAAACACAATATTTTAACTGGATATCATCCTTTTTTTTTTGGAAGAAACTATAATAGAAAAATTAACTGGATATCTCTTGAATTGGCAGTGGATTCGTTTGTCTGCTTGGTCTTTCATCTATGCTCTCTTTGGTTTTGAATTTTTTCAGCTCTTATCATGTGCTTAATGTATTCATGTAGTTTTCGCAATCCATTAAGCTTTTTGGTGTTTTTTTTTCTAGGGTCTTGACATCATTGGTGTTCAAACTTTGCATGCCCTCGCGATCTTACTAGGTGAGTGTGAATCCTTCTATTCTTGTTGAACATTGGGATAATAGATAAATCATTTTATTTTCTTGCATAAGAATATCACTTCCAGTGTACCAAAATCTGCAACTAGTTGTGCAACGAAAAGAATTTACATGTTACAGTGATTCTTCATTTAGATTTTAACGGATCACCGCCGCTAAATGTTTTTTTTATATATATATATTTTTTTAAAATCCATTAGCTACGGTATGCTACCGTAGCTAATAATTTTTATTTGTAAATCTTAGCGACGGCTAAATTACCGTCGCTAATACAAGAATTAGCGACAGTTTTAAGCCGTCGCTAAATATTTTGCGACGGATTTTTATAATTATGGGTTGAAACAGTATCGAAAGCAATTAATGACGATTTTTTGCCGTCGCTAATCGTATAATTAGCGACGGTATAAAAAAACCGTCGCTAGTTTCCGTAGCTATTAAAGCTTTTTTTTGTAGTGCGCACACCCATTTTAGCGGCCTTTGGAAGTGCATGTTGTTTGGTCTTTGCTTCCTAGTTTGTTGGAGAAGAATATAACTTATGTCAACTAATCGGAGTCCATGGAGCGGATCTTCGACTAATGTTAGCCTTAATTAAGAGCGAATCTTACGTGAGATATACTGGAAAATTTTAATAAACAACAACAAATCCACTCGATTAATCTCTGCAATTCCAAATTGAAGCTCTATTCATCATCATGAACTAGTAGGTGCATATCTCTTATTAATATTTTACAGATAGAATTAACCAAATTTACAAGAAGATTTTGTAATTGGCAATACGTAAACCCAATTCCAAATCCATGCAATCACATCATAGAAACAACAAACACTCTTCTTAAGGATTTCAACTTTATTGGAACATCTAGCTCTTTCTTGCTTTCCAGATAAACATTACAAATTGCATAGGGAAGCCCATAACACCTTTGAGAGGGAAATCTGTCATACACCCGACCCAAGACTTGAACACTATCACAAGAATCATAACTACCAAAACAACAAAAATATTGAACACATTATTCCACACCTCTTGAGAAAAGGGACGAGCAATGATCTCTAGATTCCACTGCAACAATGCACATACCTATTTTCCATTTGCATTCCTTCTTGACATTAACTCGCTTCTTGCAGTATTTCTCAAATAAGTATTGACAATGGATAAGGAATGCCTACAAGTGACAGAATCCAAACAACAAGGTCCATATTTTTTGAGATATAAAACTGAAGCTCACATGAGACCAATTGTTACAATTAGACTAGTAGATTGCATGGTAGTGAAGACCAAGCAGATGGTTTTCGTTTGAGGGATGAGATGAATATTATGATGGTTTTCGTTTGAGGGTTTGAGAGAGCATGAGAGGTGATGGTAAGAGGGTTTCACTGCACCAAAATGGTAAAATGTTAACATTGAGAGTTTTGATTTTAGTTTGAGGGTTTGTTGGTTATTACATTCTTAGGAGGTCGTAGAATCAAATTTTAGTTTCTTTTCACCATTAACCATATTTTAATCTACATCACGATAAAATTTTACAAAATTTATGAACAGGTACTATTATTTAACATTACCTTTTTTTTTTTTTTTAAGTAGTCTTAAGGTATAATAAATGTATTGATCTATATTTTTTCCCCATCTATCGTCTCTAGGTGTAAAAATTAAGCGAAGCGTAGATATTGAAAGGAGATATGCAAGGTTTTTAGGGGATATTTCATATACCTTTTATACATAAAATATAGGGGCACAAGATTTGAAAACTTCGCTTAAGCTGGCACCCGAATTCTTAGGGCTGATTTTGGCCCACCATATACAAAAAGTGGCTAAATTCTAAATATTAAATATATATTAATAGTCTAATACTAGTAGTCAAATATTGCAAGAAATCATCCATGGCCTCCACATTCACGGTATTTTCTTTAATCTCATTCGAAAAAGAAACGATTTGCAATTTCAAGTTGTGTGGAGAAAGATATGATGATTTTGGTGGTTTCACTACCATAAGTGATTTTTTTAAGATTTTCTCTCAAAAGCTCTCTTAGAGAAGACGAAGTGTGTGGTTTTCAACCCAAATGGGTAGATAAGAGACAAGGAAATGGAAAAAGTGGGGAAAAAAGAAAAGAGAAAAAGTGTGGTTTTTTTTAAATGCGGTCCGATACATGCAATAAATGTGAAAATCGGTAAATCGGATTGGATTTAAGTATAATGTTGCAGCTCTCTAACTGTAGGTCATTTTTTTTTTTTCATAAATACCCTTCAACTAAAGTTTAGTTTCTTATAAATATTAACCATTGAATGCATCTATATTAGAAACAAGGCTAGCTAAGAATAAATAAATAAACTCATCATCCTTCCTAGCTAGATCACATCATCACCTTGGTTACAAAAATCTCTAGTATTTTTTATTTTTTATTTTTTATTTTTTATTTTTATCTTTAGTAATGATCATGTAATAATTGGTGTTCAACTAAAATAATACCTCTAAAATGAAAAAAAGAAATTTGAAAGTAGATAAAAAAATTGTTATTTGATCGGAGGAATGAATACATATATAATATTTGTGACATTAATGTTTGTTTTTCTTCTTTATTGAAGTGGGCCAAGGGGACAAACCCCTCCTTTCCCGCCAAAAAAGGTTGTGTATCCCCTCGGTATACCTAAATCCCCATGGTCAGCTATGACTTGGCAATATTGGCTATCAACTTGAGGTATCATGATGGAGTGGTTAGGAGGGGTCCATTGACCGTCCTTGTCTAGAAGTAGGGCGTCATAAATGTGGTAAACAGTGGTGGAGTCATGGTCTGCATCAGGGATCTGTCCGGTTCCCATGTCTGGACTTATTCCATTTTTATCAAGTGTTACTGAGGCTCCCCAAGCAGCTCGAGTTGTACCTTCTTGACTTAAATGTGGCAATATGGATGCCGGCCAATATCCAATATTTATTTGTTTGAGATCAGCATCCTCTATTTGCAACCACCAATTCTTTGTGCTATTGTCCTAATGAAAAAATCAATAAATAAATAAATAAAATTAAAACTTGAAGAAAAGATATCACCAACTAATTTTGCAGAACCTAATTAAAATTATGACTACATACATACCAACCTGTCTGATAACAAGTTTATAAAGATATTTTTGTTTTGCTAGATCACCAGGTGTAGATGCAACGAGAACACTACCAAGGCCAAGGACATTTGACACGACTATGAACCCGGGACATTCAAGGTTGTAACAGCCTGCTGTTTCATTCTTTAAAACATTTTGCTGTTTAGATTTACAAACATATTAATTAGATGCATCATGATTGAATCATTTGTAAATATTAATTCTACTTTTGAATTTACAACTTACAGTAGACCAAAGTATGAAGAATCGAGTCCTCGCATCTTGAAACAGTTCTGGTGCTACCTGTAAAATCCAGTATTAAAAAAAAACAAAAAAAAAAAAAACTCAGTTTCTTTTGCTCTCCATGTCAAATCATGTTTTCACAGTAACTTTTTCATTTCTAACCAAATGAAGAAATTTTCAATCAGAGATTTGTTAAGTTACTTACTATCCATCCGGCTTGTAGAGTGTCTAATCCTGTGCCCTCCTCCCAATTTTCAATCCACACCTGACCTGAACTATATTGATCATCATTTACCTTTGGGTTTTCTATATTGATAGTAGCTGAAACTCCATAATACAAGACTTCATTGGTGTCACTTATTCTCAAACGCGCGACCTAAGAAAATAAATTCGAAACCAATTAAATTATTGCCAACTATATATAGTTATTACAAGACAAAAGGGGTTTCAAACCAACATACCATACATGCATGATGATTAAAAACCTAAATCGAAGAACGTATAGATGATCGACCTTGCAAGTCTTCTGTTTAGTGTGATTAAATATTCATATTCACGAAACTTAATTAGAGGTTTGAGATAGGATGTCTTGTGTTCTCATACTTGAAATAAACCCCAACTAAGATTAATTAATTAATTTCATAATGCGGTAGATATAGCTTGTACAAATACGAAAATGGTATAAATTAAACTTTAGGATCGAGATGGCTATAAACATTGGCAAATCATAATGGTACATTGAAATAAACTTAGGGACCTTACAGAAAGAATAGTTTTATCGCCATCGAGTGGTTGAATAAGAGAGTGGTTATATAAGGATTTAGTTCGCACATCCTTTCGAACCCTGTGTATAGGAACGGTTCCATGTGGGCATGCTAGACTTTTTAATGCTGATGTAAACCGTGTAGATTTTGGTGAAGCTTCATTTGTTGAACGTTGCGGGCAAAAATTAGGTTTTGTCTGCAGTAAAAAGGGAAATTTTAAGTTATATAACACCTAGAAATGGAATGAGGTTTACTTGTTTAAATGAAAAATACAATTACCATCTTTTTAACACATACCGTTTATGATGGTTAAACAAAGACAACTACATGGGGGATAATATATATACATATAATGAGCATCTTTGACACCGGTATAGGATGATTAAAAAAGGCGTGCTTGATATGGTCACTTGAATCCTTAATTAAAACAAAATATGAGAAGAAATAAAGTACCTGGATTTTGTGATTCTTAAGCAAAGGATGATCAAATGCTGGTTGCTTGTAGATGTCAACACAGTCAAATACATCGTCTCCATCCTGTGAGATATTTAAGATGGCAAAAATGTATTTAAAAAAAATAATTCAAATTTCACCACGATGGATTAATTATATATACCTGAATAGTTTTGACAGGGATGACTTTGCTTCGAGTAGTCGGCACTCCCAGAACTTGAAGATGATAGGGTAAAAGAAAAACTAGAAAAAAGAAGTTGAAGATAATTGAACAAAACGAAGGCATCATTGATGAGTGTCAAAGTCGAATATCAATACTCGAGACAAAACATGAGAAATAGTATATATAGATAGAGAGAGACAACATTAATGCATACCTGCATGAAATTTTCAATTGATTTCATTAAGAGGAAAAATAATTCGTTATAATAAAACACGAGGCAATATATTTTTTTCTTCCTTGCATTTTCTATAAAATGCTTTCCTAAATCTCTTAAATTAGAAACATGAGGTGCAAATTGATATGAAGATTTTGAAAATTGAAGTAGTCAGATTTGCATTGCAAAATAATGTGTCTTTTATTCTGTATTATTATATATGGTTAATTATAGAATCCCATCAAGTGTGGATTAGAGCTGATAATGATCCAATTGTGTTTATCACCTTAAATCCAGAGTCCGAATTTGCTAATCATGTGGTAAATCAGCGTCACATGCAAGGTCCTACAGTCTTGGACGTTACATTATTTTGATTATCTAACAATAATTAAATTAAATCAATTCTATGAATCGCAACTTTTAAGGAAAATAATCAAAAAAAATCAAAAATGCTAGGAAATCAGGTTTTTGCAACCAGAATGACGTGTCATGATCCGGAAAGAATGGTGAAATCTACAAAGATTTTATGTGTATCTCAAAGTTGTAAAAAACTCCTCTAATGATGCCACATCATCATATTTGCAAAACATAATTTCCAAGCCTCACTAAAAAAAAAAAAATAAAAAAAATTTCTTATTATTATCTCAAACTTTCCCATCCCTTTTTTCTCTCTAATTGCTCCCTCTCTCTCCTTGTCATTTTTTTTATAAACAATCTTCTCTACGTTTGCACCCAAAAAAATATATATTATTCATGTTTGGCAAATAAAAATAAACCAAGATGAGAGAGAAAAAAGTAGTGTTCATTATTTCTTCTTCCCCGTTAGCAAAAACACCCATAAATAATAAGGAAAAATAACAACATTTATCATTAGCATTTGTTTATTATTATCACCATCTGTATTTTGTGTGTCTTTTAAACAAACAGATAGAAAAAACAGACATTCGTTAATGGGTTTTATATTTTGTATTTTTTCGTCATGTATTTGGTGCGACTCGTTTTTCTATAGAGTTTTTCTTTCGCTTTTCTGTAGATTATTATTTATTTTAGTTTTTTTGTTAGTGTTGTGACTTATTGTGGAAGCGGGTAGACACCAACAATTGCACACAAGTATCACAAAGATCCAATCAATTAAATAGAGCAACTAGCAATGAAAATAATTAGAGAAAATCAAGAACCTACCACAAGAGACACAAAGTTTACGTGATTCGGTAAATTGCGCCTACATCCACGGTGAGGTGATTCAACTATATTCAAGAACAAGGTACAAGAAGATGGCAATTCTCACACAATCTCTCAACAAGAGATGAAACAATTCTAGCAATTATCTTTCTCTATTCCCTGTGCTTCACAGTTTTTCTACGTTAAAAAACAGCTAAAGTTCCTTGTTTCCTGTTATACAACAATTCTTTCACATCAGTTTCCTGTTTCACAGTTGTTGTTTCCTGTTCAAAAACCAGTTTCATGTTTCCTGAATTTGTGTCATGTTCAAAAACAGTTATGTTTCCTGTTTCACAGTTAGAGTTTGTAATTTGTAGAGTTAAGGTAGAGAAGATGAAGAATAGAGAAAGTGTATAGAACTAGAGAGAATATAAGAATTCTTTTAGATTAGTTTCCTAAAAAAGTATGATTCTTAAAGGTTGCGATTTTTTAACACTACAACTTCTACCGACTCACACCACTTTTCTTTTCCACACCATCAATAAAAAAAAAAAAAGTAAAAACTCAAACTCAAACATTCTTCTTCTCCTCTCTTCTTTCCTCCTCCATCCCTCTTTGCTCATCTCTTCTCCATCAAGTATCACCACCACACCGCCAATAGCACCGCCACTACGCCACGCCCCATGACCGCCAGCTACCCCGCCACCTCCTCATTTTTCTCATTTTATTCATTTTCTTTTTCTCTTTTATGTTTTTTCTTCCCCATAGCCCACACCCCATCACCGCCGGCCACCCTTCCACTGCCTTCATCTCTTATTCTTCTTCTTCTCTGCTCTTCTTTGTTTTTTCTTCCACATCGCCCTCGCAGAATACTCCGAGAGGATGGGTTCCCGCTTTCGGCAGCCTCCCACGCGTAGAGGTCTCCATGAGGATGGGTTTTCCGTTTGCTGGAGCCTGCGAGGGTCAAATTATTTTGCCCTCTTAGAGGCTGTCGTGAGTGGGGAACTCATCCTAGCGGAGTCCTCTACAATGGGAATGGAGAAAAAAATAGAAGAATAAGATGGTGGCAGGGCGTGGTGGTGCAGCCGGCGATGACGGGGCATGGCGTTTTAGTGTTGCTGACATGGTGGTGGTGCTTGATAGAGAAGAGATGAACAGAGAGGTGGTAGTTTTTTTTTCAGAGAAGACAAAACAGACAAGAGAAAAATAGAGATCAAGATAGTTAAAGCGTGAAGCAAAGGTGAAGCGATTTACCATAGCCTGGCCTTAAGCAAAAGCGAAACGTGAAGCAATGACTTTACACAAGTAAAATGACCCTAAATATATGAATTTTGCTTGTATCTAAGCTTCTAACTGTATGCATTATTAATTATTTTCTACTAGATTTAGATGTATTAGCTTAGGTTAATGTGAGTGTTCGTATTGCTTCCTATTACTACACCAAAAGGCCAGTTTAGCTACGCCGAGATGGCCACGATTCTAAACCGTTGGTTTATTTGCCACGGCAAAAAATCGTAGCTATAATGACCAACGGCTTAAAATCGTGGGTAAAAAAAACTGGCCACGGCTGAAAACCGTTGATTTATTGGCCACGGCAAAAAACCGTGGCTATAATTAGCAACGGCCTAAAACTGTGGCTAAAACAATTGCTACGGCTAAGAATCGTTGGTGTATTTGCCACGGCCAAAAACCGTGGCTATTAGTACCAATGGCTATAAAACCGTTGCAAAAAAAATTTGGCCACGACTCAAAACCGTGGCTACACTAAAAAGCTGAAAAAAAATTGGGCGGGCTATTTTGGCGCTCGACTTCCACCTTCCCTCCACTCGACTCCACTCGCCTGCTCCCTCCACTCGACATCGACCCTCTCTGCTCCCCTCCACTCCACTCGAAGCTCCTCCTTCCTGCTCCCTCCCTCGACTCTACTCCACTCGCCTGCTCACTCCACTCGACTTCCCTGCTCCCTCCCTCGACTTCCCTCCTCTCCTCCTTCCCTCCTCCCTCGATTTCCCTGCTCCTCCCTCGACTTCCCTCCTCCTCTCCTTCCCTGGTCTTCCCTCCTTACTCGGCGTCTTCAACCTCCAAACCATTTGCAAAATCGATCAGCGACTGCAACCTCCAAACCATTCTCTCGTACATGTACTCTCTCTCTCTCTCTCTGCTTTCTTTTTTATGAAATTAGGGTTCCTGAATCTAGAGTTTTTTTTATTTAGAGGTTTTGAATCTCTAGGGTTCGAATTGTTTTTTGAATCTGTAGGTTTTATTTAGAGGTTTTTTGAAATTAGGGTTTGAATCTCTAGGGCTCAAAACCGTATGCCTGATAAATTCCTGATATAATTTAATTTTTTGAATCTTTAATTTTTGTATGAAATTCCTGATATAATTTGAAACCAGGAAATATTCGTGTTCCCTGTTCACTTGTATTATAATCATAGTGGATGTAATGTGCAGTGTCGTCAGGTAAATGATCCCCTATTAGATGAAGAGTGAGTTTGAGTTTGCTATGGTGTTTGGATCTGATGGAGGTAATAACATATTTGGTTCATATCTGCTTACATGTTAGCATCTCAGGAATATAGATTAAGAGTAGAAGTAAGTCATTGCTAATTTATAAATTAGTTTAAAACAGTAAACCTACTATGATGGTTGACAATGGCTATTATGTGTGACTGTGCACCTTAAGCAAATCTCAGAGAAAGAACAGAGTTTCGAGTTATTCTATAATTATATCCAAAAAGTAGGTCACCTTGTTCCAGGATAAAGTTAGAGTGTGTCAGCCCATGTATTAGATTGGATGAATCAATTGGTTTTCTGAAAGGATATGTTTGCTATGGCTTTGTTACTCTTTTTTTATGGAAAACTGTTGTGTAGGTCACCATTTGATGAACCGATATAACACTGTAGTGTGTTTGTGTTGAAACCAACAAAACCTTAAATCATAATGTCATAAATTGTAGCTTTGTTTAAATCATAATATGGGTGGTTGCTTTGGTTGGTAGTGTATTCTTCCTCCTTGCTTGAAGTAAGTTAAATGATTTTATTATTAGTTGAATAAATTACCTGTAATCTACCATCAAGAGATCTTTCTTTGTCTTCTGTCCCAGCCTCTCTTTTAGCATCGCCATAACCTGAACTTTCACATTAATAAATCAAAAGCCCCAAGCATATCCACAAAAAGGTTAAGTGAAAAGTTCATCCATGCACACCATGAGCAGATATGACATGAACATTTGGTAACTCAAGAGAACTATTTTGTAAGCCACCACAATCTGGTTTAGCACTATCATGGCCTTGCAAGCATTAAGCATATTGAATTACAATGTTATTATTCTCGGGAGATCGTAAACAAGATCTGTTTTATTTGGCGGGTTCTTCTACTTATTAGGACAATTATTACAGACAAATGACAAATGCAATTAAATAAAAGCTGTAGCTTTCCTTAACAGGTGGATGGGTTCAACAAATTTCAGGAATGTTTTTACAGTGATAATTATATGAAGTTGGCAGATGCACTTTTAAGGAAGGAATTACCAGGCTTCTTCGAATATTGGCCAGATTTCCTTGATTGTGGATTCAATTCCATCTCATCAAAAGCTAGCCTAGGCCTGATGCACAATCTGGCTGCCTTGCTTAACACAGTTACTAACACCTAGGCGATCACAATTGCCCATCGCTGCCAATGCCTAGTGCCTCAACATGAGACGAAATATTTAAAAAAAATAATAGTGTAAAATTCCCAAAAGGGTTTGGTGTATAAACCCTTGGAGACCCCACTTCAAGGCAAAGAACAGGCCTGCGGCTTTACCTTGCCCTAAAAATACAAATTTTAAACAGAGGAGAAGGAAGACTATATACGAACCAGTAGAACAAATTTGTAATACATATTTTGAGATATTGATTACTTGACCATTATGATTGCATCATCTGCATGAATTATTATATCATTTTATTGGGTATAATTTGCATTTTGAGATACAAAAGTTTGATATTTGAAATTATTTTTAAATGCTTTTATAAAATGCAACTTATAATGTCTTAAGAACATTTTTAATAATATTTCCAGAGTATCGTACAATATTACATTCATCATTTTATTGGTTTGCCCCCTAAAACTAAAATAGATTCATTTTATTACATCCTTAGTATCTTTTTTTTCAAGAAATTCCGTTCGTGTAATTTATTTGTTTGCCCCCTAAAACTAAAATAGATCCATTTTCCTCCTGTTTTAGGATAATTGCCTTGCAAAAAGCAGAAAATGAGGAAGAGAGAAAAGCAAGGGAGAAGATCCGTCAGAAACTCGAAGAGGATAAGGTATATGTTGAATTCTCAACTTATCTTTTATTGCGGTATGATTGAAGAATAATACACATCATATTAGAACATTCTTCAACACAATTCTAAGAACAATTCTTTATTTCTATTTGTTTTCTCAAAACAATTCTAAGAACAATTCTTGGATGTACACCTCGTTATACTAGCGGTAACCTAGTATCGGCACCGTTCTCTTGAACTGTTCAAAGAATTATCTTCAAATGATTATTGTTATTCTTGTCTCTTTTTATCTGTGTGTTTTACTATTTCTGTATGTTCTTTCTCCTGTGTTCTACTATCTGTTCTAGACTGTAAGTTTAGTTTGCTTTTTGAAACCTAGTAGTCCTGGGTGCAAAATTGGTATCAGATGAACTGAAACTGATTGGAAAGATGGAGGTAGTGTTAATAAAACCATATCTTTATTTCTATTTGTTTTCTCAAAAAAATTCTAAGAACAATTCTTGGATGAACACCTCGTTATACTAGCGGTAACCTAGTATCGGCACCGTTCTCTTGACTTGTTCAAAGAATTATCTTCAAATGATTATTGTTATTCTTGTCTATTTTTATCTGTGTTTTACTATTTCTGTATGTTATTTCTCCTGTGTTCAACTATCTGTTCTAGACTGTAAGTTTAGTTTGCTTTCTGAAACCTAGTAGTCCTGGGTGCAAAATTGGTATCAGATGAACTGAAACTGATTGGAAAGATGGAGGTAGTGTCAATAAAAGCATATCTTTATTTCTATTTGTTTTCTCAAAACAGTTCTAAGAAGAATTCTTGGATGAACACCTCGTTATACTAGCGGTAACCTAGTATCGGCACCGTTCTCTTGAACTGTTCAAAGAATTATCTTCAAATGATTATTGTTATTCTTGTCTATATAGTTGTTTCTTATTTTTTTTTGTTTGATAGTGGTTAATATCTATAATGTCATTGATAGAAATGGGTAGTACTCGCGGCAATCTCTCCACCAATGATGTCACTACATCTACAAATGATGACAGTAAGAGATATAGTGAAGCTCTATTAAAGTAAGAAGATTCGTACCTCGAGCAAGATCTCCAACTCCTGCTCTATTGAAGCTTTCTGATTCAACCGTGAAGCTCTAAAGAGAAGAAGTAAGAGAAAAAAGTATGAGAAGAAAAAAGACAAAAAAAAAAAATAAATTTGTTTAATGAAGCCATGGCTATGGTGGCTTCATGCTTCAAAATAACACTAAAAGTGGCTTTTGTGGCTTCAGGATAGCGGTCCGGCTTTAACCAAGGTGAAATGAGATGTCATGGCTTAGCTTGGCTTTTGGTTTTAAGCAGTGGCTTTGGATGGCATTAACTACACTAATAGAGATTATGTGGAATATTTTAATTGGTGGTGCGGTCGGCGGCGATGGGGCATGGCGTGGTGGTGTTGCCAGCGATAGGAGTGTTAATCGGTTCGGTTGGTTCAAAGTTGGACAAAAATCGGACGGAAACAATAATTCGATTTTCGATTTGGTTCGATTTTCACATTTATCAAATAAATAACCAAATCGAACTGAAACCGATCGGTTCGGTTCCGATTCGGTTATTTTCATTTTTTTTCCCTTTTTATTTTTTATTTATTTTCTGCTGCTACAAACAACTGAGTTGACTCTAGTACAAAAGGAATAAGTCAAAGCTACAAGAAATGGAAAGAAGGAAATGAAGCTTAGTTTGCAATGGAGAAAAACCCAAAGATAGATAATACAAATAAAATAAAAGTTGGAGAGAAGAGAAAATAATAAAGAGAAAGCAAATAACAGATGAACACAAAAAGAGTTTCCAGGATCCGACTATTCATTTATAGAGAATTCTTTCATTTTTTCTTGCCTATTTCTATTGATAATTCCATCAGATAAAAAAACGACATTGTCTTTCATATACACAAAATTATAACATCATACATAATACTATAACCATAATTGAACTGTTTACATCTTAATCTATCTCCATCACAGCCATGTGATGATTTGAGCAAGACCGAAACCTTCGATGACGATTCCACAAGTCTTAACAAGAAGTTTTTTTTATCAAATCAGAAGTGTCAAAGTTATCGCCATCGCTATTACTCATCTTT